>CM060601.1:33657459-34044959 GCA_030578255.1 Tiaroga cobitis | reverse complement strand
CCCTAGAAACAAATATGCACTATAGAGCATGAGCAATGGGGTGCTCAGTCACACAGGAAACACAGTAATAAAAAAATAATGACTTGTCTTACATGAACTGCACAGTAATGCCAGGTTTTGTTCTTACTACAACATGATTCCAGAATGATGCATCGACCGAAGCCAAAGCTGTGCTATAGCTGATTTACAAGGGCATGCTGTCAAACAAGAAATCTGGTGAATAATGGACCTTTTTCGTATACTTCCAAGAGAGCGGAAACATACAGACCAATAATTCAGCCGGGGTGTGAAGCACAAGTGTGATGCGTTATCTGGAGTCTGCGCTGAGTTTTCAGGGTGGGACAGTGGATTCGTTCAGGGTGTTCAGAGAGGGGCTGACTGACAGTACCGTGACAGGGTAGATGCTCTGCAGTTCTGCATGTCTAACTCCCAACAGCTGCTGGTGGGGCAGTCAAGATTGTACCGTCATCACTGTCAAGTCACCTTTATTTATATAGCGCTTTTTACAATACAGATTGTATCAAAGCAGCTTCACAGTGATAACATGAAAATAATACAACAAAAGTTTGTTTCTAAAAGAAAATTGCGTCAACATCCACCTTAAGTAATGCAGATCAATAATGTTATTGAATATTAAATGTCCCCAACTAAGTAAGCCAAAAGCCAAGGCAACAGTGGCAAGGAACCAAAACTCCATCAGGAGACAGAATGGAGAAAAAAACCTTGGGAGAAACCAGACTCAGTCGGAGGGCCAGTTCTCCTCTGGCCAACGAAGGAACAGTGCATGATTCGGGCAGCATTACAAGTCATTTTGGAAGTCCAAGTAATCACGCCGGTATTGAGACGAGTTGTTGAGGATCAGTGCCGTCCACCATAGAGGGTCCTTATCGCCGACGTTGAGTCGTCTCTTCGCAGGCTTTGTGATTGGGGCATCTGAAGTCTCCGTGAGAGCCTGGATACAAACTGGAGCTGACGAACGCCATTTTCCTTGGGACTCGCGTCCCGAGATAACAGCAGAAGAGCAAAAAGGGAAAATAATTAGCATAGCTGCTGTTCATAATGATTTCCATAACACGAGCGTAGATGATAAAAACATGAAGACAGTGACTCTTGCGTCCCAGAGTCACCCTTCCGTCCCCCACTCAACTCAGCCCAGCTTACTGACCTCTACATCCCTCCTGCTGCTGAGACTTAACCACAATCTCACAATCTCTCCGCAGCCCAACCATACGCGCCAACCCGTTTGAATAAGGCTGTCGAGCCCCACTGGTGCGTTAATATGCAGTTTCAGTGGCAAACGGTTCCGTATGGCATACCACCTACCGCAAAACACAATATCTGCCCAACCACCCGTCATTCACGCAATATACACAGGAACGTAATGACTGTAAATACTATACAACCTATACAAATAACCTACAGACTCTTCAAGTTTTATAATATTAAATGCATTAGATCTGATTCAGCAGTGGTATAAAAGGTAAACATTATGTGAATGCTTGGCTGAAGAGATGCGTCTTTAATCTAGTTTTGAACTGGGACAGCGAGTCAGACCCTCGAACAATATCAGGAAGGCTATTCCAGAGTTTAGGAGCTAAATGTGAGAACGCCCTCCCTCCTTTAGTGGACTTAGATATCCTAGGAATGACCAGAAGCCTCGAATTTAGTGATCTTAAAGAACGCGATGGATTGCAGGGTGATAGAAGGTCCATTAAATACACAGGAGCTAAACCATTTAGGGCTTTATAGGTCAGTAGTAGTACTTTGTAATTGATACGGAACTTGACAGGTAACCAGTGGAGAGATGATAAAATTGGTGTTATATGATCATATTTTCTTGACCTAGTAAGAACTCTAGCGGCTGCATTTTGCACTAACTATAGCTTGTTTATTGAAGATGCAGGACAACCAGCTAATAAAGCATTACAATAATCTAGTCTCGAGGTCATGAATGCATGAACTAACTTTTCTGCATCAGAGACAGATAGCATATTACGTAGCTTTGCAATGTTTCTAAGGTGGAAAAAGGCTGTTTTTTTAACATATGAAATATGATTTTCGAAAGACAAGTTGCGGTCTAGTATAACTCCCAGGTCTTTTACTGTAGTGGATAAAGTAACAGGACATCCTTCTATATTAAAGTTGTATTGTAAGTGGTTTTGTGGGTAGTTTTTTGGACCAATAAGTAATACCCAGAGGTGGAAAGAGTAATAAAATATTCTACTCAAGTAAAAGTACTACTACTTCAATGAAATTTTACTTAAGTACAAGTAAAATTACCGGTCTAAAAATCTACTCAAGTAAAAGTAAAAAGTAGCTCATTTAAAATTTACTCGGAGTAAAAGTTACTGAGTTACTTTTTTAACAGCGGGGTGGGGGACTCTCCCATGTAGGGTTGTAATGGTAGGAGATTTTCACAGTATGATAACATCTCAGAAAATATCACGGTTTACAGTATTAATCAATTATTAAATAAACTGTATTATTAAATTATGGTTATTATTATTATTATCGTTATCAGTTAAAATGACAGTTAAATTAATGAAACGGGGTTTTTTGGTTGAACAAATGCTTTTAATTATAACAAACTTGAAACCATTTGTTTGTTTTGTTAATTAAAATTTCAATAAAACATGTCTAATCAATTAAATTCGATAATTGATAATGAATTAGATTAACAATGTATTTTTAACATTTATTTATTTATTAAATGTTTAAGAATAATATTGTCCTATGAAATGTATTTTATTCAGAAAATGAATGTTTCTTTTTATGATTTAATCCAAATATATTATGAAAAACGGTGGTAATCAAATGTAAATTTAAACTTGTGTCCTTTTATTTTTTGGGGAAGCGCTGCAAAAACAGATTTACTAAATTAAACCATGGACAAAAAAATATATTTCTTTAAATAATGTTTAAATAAAATGTATTATTATTGTTGTTATTATTATTATTTTGAGAAGTAGGCTATGTTCTATTGAATTTTACCATATTATTATATTATATTTATTATTTATAAGCTTTTTTTTTAAAGAGACTATATAAATACAGTGGCTCAAAAAATGCATTTTAACACTTAGAAATGTATGACTTTTTCTAATAACATACCTTTTTAGTGTCCCACAATGTCTAGAAACTTTTGGGGCCACTTTAAATCATAATTTGCTGATGTATTCTTAATCATAATTATATACCCTTACTTGAATCAAAATAACACCTAAATATATAAATGATATAATTTAAGTACAAATACAATAATTAAATTCTAGCACATGGACAATGGCATGTGAAACAGTGTTTTGAAGTACTTGTACCAGCTGTGCAGATGAACACACAAACCTTTGCACAGATGGGAAGTCAGCCATTATTATATATTACTGCTCATTTATTTTCAAACTGCAGCATTTAAATGCAATTATCTCTAATGCTCACCAAGACAAAACATCTGCGGGCAGAGATGGAAAAACCTAAATCCATGTGTCTTCATTTAAAACAGTCTTGTATAATTCATACATGCACCTTCAAAGATCAAATTACCCTTATTATGATAACACTGGGAAGTTGATTCGACTGTATGTGTTTTGCAAAAGTTTTTTTTTTTTTTTTTATTGTTGCTGTAACAAGTCTCTTATGCTCACCAAGACTGTCTATTTGTTCAAAGATACAGTTGCTGTAATTTTGCGAAATATTATCAAAATTTAAAATAGCAAATAGCTGTTTTTTATTTTAATATTTTTAAAAGATAATTAATTCCTGTGATGGCCAGGCTGAATTTTCAGCATCATCACTCCAGTCTTCAGTGTCACATGCAGTGTTAGGGTATGGAGCCAGATCAGCCTAAAAAATAATACATTTACAGAACAAAATTCATAAATGCACATCACAATTCACATTTACAAAATCCGATTCGTAAATTCAAAACTCAATTCATAAATACACAAGCAAAAGCATTAATATTATGCGTATGCATACATATTTGTGTAAACATTTTAAATGTATTAGGTAAGATGCATTTGTGTGAGCATTTGGGGAAATATTTATGCTTTTACTTATGTATTTATGAATTGTGTTTTGAATTTACGAATCGGATTTTGTAAATGTGAATTGTGCTGTGCATTTATGAGTTTTGTTTTGTAAATTTATAATTTTTTATGCTGATCTGGCTCCATATTGGGGAAGCACCTCTGAAACTGTAGTTTGACAAACTACAAGCTATAAGTTAAAGTAGCCAAGATATAGTCAAGCTACCCTTCTGAAAAAGTAGTTAGCTACACTACAAGATACTATCAAAAAGTAGCTAGCTACATTGAAACTATAGTATTTACGCAGTATTTAAAGTGAACGGAGATGCGAATCATGAGCTGCTTGCGTGAAGACTACGCTTCATTCTGAAATCCGCTGCAACCTATTCCTGTCACAGTGTCTGGTTATGTTTCCTGGTTTCCACTAGAGGTCCTCTTATCACGGTGTCATTCACATTAGACTACATTTCCCAACATTCTGTTCTGCCACTCATCTGATCATTGCACACAGCTGTTTCCCGTCACCTTGTTAGTTCTGTGTGTATATATACCCTGTCTGTTCAGTGTTTGTCACGGAGTCCTTGTTATTCGTTACACCACTTCCGAGTTCTGTGTTCTTGCCTGTTTCTTGTGTATAGATTGCTTATATGGATTTTGACCCTTGTCTGGACTGTTGTGAGTACGGATTACCCTTTATTAAATACTGCTCTTGGATCTCACGTCTCTTGTGTGTGTGTGTCGTGACAGAAGGACTCCGTCACAACAAGATCCAGCAGTATGTTTTGCAACATCTCTTCCCCAGCCACCGAGCGGGAGGGAAGGGAGTTGTTTAAGGGGACCCGGTTGGTAAAGTTCCGCGGGACCCGTGGAGGTCGTCGTAGAGGAGGTGATAGAGAGATGTTTCACATCCCGTCTGCCCAGCCAGAGACTGTTCACGTCCCGTCTGCCCAGCCAGAGACTGTTCACGTCCCGTCTGCCCAGCGAGAGACTGTTCACGTCCCGTCTGCCCAGCGAGAGACTGTTCACGTCCCGTCTGCCCAGCGAGAGACTGTTCACGTCCCGTCTGCCCAGCGAGAGACTGTTCACGTCCCGTCTGCCCAGCGAGAGACTGTTCACGTCCCGTCTGCCCAGCGAGAGACTGTTCACGTCCCGTCTGCCCAGCGAGAGACTGTTCACGTCCCGTCTGCCCAGCGAGAGACTGTTCACGTCCCGTCTGCCCAGCGAGAGACTGTTCACGTCCCGTCTGCCCAGCGAGAGACTGTTCACGTCCCGTCTGCCCAGCGAGAGACTGTTCACGTCCCGTCTGCCCAGCCAGAGACTGTTCACGTCCCGTCTGCCCAGCCAGAGACTGTTCACGTCCCGTCTGCCCAGCCAGAGACTGTTCACGTCCCGTCTGCCCAGCCAGAGACTGTTCACGTCCCGTCTGCCCAGCCAGAGACTGTTCACGTCCCGTCTGCCCAGCCAGAGACTGTTCACGTCCCGTCTGCCCAGCCAGAGACTGTTCACGTCCCGTCTGCCCAGCCAGAGACTGTTCACGTCCCGTCTGCCCAGCCAGAGACTGTTCACGTCCCGTCTGCCCAGCCAGAGACTGTTCACGTCCCGTCTGCCCAGCCAGAGACTGTTCACGTCCCGTCTGCCCAGTCAGAGACTGAGCACGTCCAGTCTGCCCAGTCTGAGACAGATCCGGAAATGTCCATTTGTGTGGCCGCCAAGGCACTTACGGACTATTTGGAACGTTTGGCGCGGATCCTGGATATGTCTGTATCTGCTGTTTCCGAGTCAGAGCCACAGTCGGTTCCAAAGCTGGGGCCAGTGTTTGCTGTTCCTGAGCCAGAGCCGGTGCCTGCTGTTCCTGAGCCGGAGCCGGTGCCTGCTGTTCCTGGGCCGCAGCCGGTGCCAGTGTCTGCTCCTGTGCCCTGGCCGCCCGAGGGGTCTTCACCGCCCTGGCCGCCCGCACAGCCTGCTCCGCCCTGGCCGCCCGAGGGAAAGTCTCCGCCCTGGCCGCCCGAGGGGTCGTCTCCGCCCTGGCCGCCCGAGGGGTCGTGTCCGCCCTGGCCGCCCGAGGGAAAGTCCCCGCCCTGGCCGCCTGAGGGAAAGTCCCCGCCCTGGCCGCCCGAGGGAGAGTCTCCGCCCTGGCCGCCCGAGGGAAAGTCTCCGCCCTGGCCGCCCGAGGGAGAGTCTCCGCCCTGGCCGCCCGAGGGAGAGTCTCCGCCCTGGCCGCCCGAGGGAAAGTCTCCGCCCTGGCCGCCCGAGGGAGAGTCTCCGCCCTGGCCGCCCGAGGGAGAGTCTCCGCCCTGGCCGCCCGAGGGAGAGTCTCCGCCCTGGCCGCCCGAGGGAGAGTCTCCGCCCTGGCCGCCCGAGGGAAAATCTCCGCCCTGGCCGCCCGAGGGAAAATCTCCGCCCTGGCCGCCCGAGGGAAAATCTCCGCCCTGGCCGCCCGAGGGGTCTTCACCGCCCTGGCCGCCCGAGGGGTCTTCACCGCCCTGGCCGCCCTGGCCGCCCGCACAGCCTGCTCCGCCCTGGCCGCCCGAGGGGTCGTCTCCGCCCTGGCCACCTGATAGACTGTCTGTCTCGCCTTGGCCGCCGGCTGAGCCATCACCCCCTGTTCTTGTTCCCCTTCATGGACCTGGCCCCCCATCCGTCACGTTGATCCTCCACCGCTCCACCTCCCGCCTAGACTCTTGTTTGTTTGTATGGTCTTGGAGCGTCTGGTAGCCGCTCCGTAGAGGGGAGGTTATGTCACAGTGTCTGGTTATGTTTCCTGGTTTCCACTAGAGGTCCTCTTATCACGGTGTCATTCACATTAGACTACATTTCCCAACATTCTGTTCTGCCACTCATCTGATCATTGCACACAGCTGTTTCCCGTCACCTTGTTAGTTCTGTGTGTATATATACCCTGTCTGTTCAGTGTTTGTCACGGAGTCCTTGTTATTCGTTACACCACTTCCGAGTTCTGTGTTCTTGCCTGTTTCTTGTGTATAGATTGCTTATATGGATTTTGACCCTTGCCTGGACTGTTGTGAGTACGGATTACTCTTTATTAAATACTGCTCTTGGATCTCACGTCTCTTGTGTGTGTGTGTCGTGACAATTCCATTAGATCACAACCTTTTTTGTGTGATAAGTACGGTTACCGGGAGGGGACATGTTTGGTTCACTTAGGCTGTGTCCGAAATCGCCCTATATACCCTTAAATAGGGCACTATTTGAGGGGACAGCCATTTGTAGTGGTGTCTGAAACCATGGGCAAATTCCAAACTGAAGTGAGCATTCCTATGCCCTACTCCCTTCAGGAAGTGGGGACTTTGGAGTAAGCAGAAAATTAATACATTTAAAAAGGCTATTATTCACCTGTATGTACTTGAAGTCTTGAATGAAGACAGCGTTTTAATCTGTGGTTTGCATAATACAAAAGTGTAGCCTTAGTCAATTCATGTAAAATATCAGCACACTCCTGTACGTCCTTTACATAATCATCAGTCGATCTCTTAGTGAACTGTAAAGCCGCAAGATGCGTGAAATTTAATAATAGATGCCAATAATGCACAAGTTACTAACAAGAAAAAGACGAGAAAAAGTAGGGAACGAGTATTGCGTAGCTATACGCAGTGGGGGGAAACTCCTTTTCCTCAAAATTCTGAAGCTTAAAATGTAAAATGCATTTTGCAGCTGCACAGCTAGCACAGTGATTTTCTGGCTCACTCATTGGCTGTGCTGCGGCAACTGCACATCCAATGGCGCGGGCGCCTCCAACGTGTGAGCCAATGAGCTAGCATTACGACATACATGTCTGAGCCTGCCATAGGGGGCGTGGCCAGAGCCCATAAAAGCCCCCGAAATAGCCATTATAGCAGCTTACATCGACTGAAGCGACATACTGCCATGCTACTCAGTGCGGCCGGCTCCGCAATAGTCATTCCCTACTCTCAGGGAACCAAGGTTACGATAGTAACCGAGTATGTTCCCTTTCGAGAACGGTCACTTCGTATTGCGTAGCTATACACAGTGGGGACGCCATGTAAAACGCAGCACAGAGTAGCTGGTTGAAACTGCGGCTCGAGAACTCTAAGCCCACAGAACCAGCCAGAAACCAATATATATTAAAAAGACCGGACACTGTCGGGCCTCATAATATACACATATATACATGTAATGCCCATATATCCATATTCAACCCAATAACCTGGCTAAGACCAGACACCGTCTGGTCTTTTATATAAAGGGATATCATAACCGGCCAGAGGCGGATTTTATAATGAATGAATGTGTGCTTATGACATTTGACATATTATGTAGATAAGACCGGACACATGTCGGGTCCAAATCATACAGAGAGTACCCCTGCCTGCAGGGAAGGTACCTCCATGTTATAGAATTTCACAAACGTAGAAGTCGAGGACCAACCGGCCGCCGCACAAATATCGTTTCACGAGATCACACTTACAAATCAGTCGGATAGATTAAATTGGTAAACATATTTGGCGTGCTGTCTGGGGAGAGGGCTCTGATCGTGGTAATTGGCCCGAACGCAGAGTATCCAAGACGAAATAGCCATTATAGCAGCTTACATCGACTGAAGCGACATACTGCCATGCTACTCAGTGCGGCCGGCTCCGCAATACTCATTCCCTACTCTACTTTAGTCGAATGAGCTCTAGTCCCAATAGGGCAAACCTGACCTACTGAAGTATATGCTAATGAAATAGCATCTACTATCCATCTGGATATTCTTTGCTTTGAGACCCAAAGCACCCGGCGCTTGAGCCAGTGTTGCAGTGGGCGCATGCGCATGCGCAGTAGTCCCATTCGGAGTACTGACAATGCGGCTGCCATGAGACCAAGAAGTCTCTGAAACTTTTTCAGGAGTGAGCGTTCGCCTGCCTTGAAGGAGGCTGTGAGCTGTTGAATAGAGAGCGCGCACTCTGCTGTGAGGGGCACTCTCATTGTCATAGAGTCGATAACTGTGCCCAGAAAGATCACACTCTGGCTGGGACTCAGTTTGCTCTTGGATATATTGATTCTGAGACCCAGACATTGCAAATGATGTAACAGTTCGGTTCTCGACTGAGCTAGAATCAGCCAATCGTCGAGATAATTCATTAATGCACCTAATGAAGGGGGACCGTGAACTCGTGTGTTGTGTGCTTGAAACATACTCTTTTTGTGCTTTATTTGGGTCGCCGTAAAAACGCTGTTTGTTAGTAAAGGCGCGCGCAGTGTAGCGGGCCTGTTTACAGCAGTAAAATCTCCAGCCGCCTGAACTAAACAGGGAGCAGTGAGAAGAGGCCTTTTGGAGGGTGGTCCGGCTAACACAAGACAAGCCTTCCATTTCCCCCCCCCCCCCGATGCTAGGAGGTAGCCGGAGGCCTGGGATCCGACTTGCCGCTGGAACACTGGTCTCCCTCGAACAGAACCGGAGACGTGTCTGGGTAGGAGAAAGCGAAGCACGCGGGGACGTGGCCGGCGTGAATTCACTAACTTCCATACCCTCAGGTTGACGCTGGCTGCGGCGCTTCTTTTTCCTAGGCCGAAGTAGGGGGGAAAAAAGGAAGGACGGGGGAAGAGGCGTCGCCATCTTGTGAGAGAGCTAACTGTGACCGCAGTGTCAGGACGGGCATGGCTTCACAAACCGAGCATTCCCCGGCAGAAAGTGCAGCTTGAGCATGGGCGGTACCCAGGCACGCGATGCACTTAGCATGTCCGTCAGCCTAGTGCAGAAGAGAGCCGCACGTGGCGCATGAAGAGCGAGGCATTTGAAACAATGCTCGCGTTTCCTAAAAGCAAGATAAGAAAGGATAGGAATAGGTATAGGTTGAATAGGTAGCCGGATAGCGACAGCGGAAAACGGCTTCTCAAACGAAGGCGAAATCCGCTGTAGAGATGCACACTCTAACTGTACGGCGAAGTTTTCAGAGGACTCAGAGACGTGAAGTATGTCGCTGAAGAAGATGAATCTGCTATAATGGCTATTTCGGGGGCTTTTATGGGCTCTGGCCTCTGGCCACATCCCCTATGGCTGCTCTGACGTATGTCATAATGCTAGCTCATTGGCTCACATGTTGGAGGCGCCCGCGCCAGTGGATGTGCAGTTACAGCAGCACAGCCAATGAGTGAGCCAGACACTCACTGTGCTAGCTGTGCAGCTGCAAAATGCGTTTTACATTTTAAGCTTCAGTATTTTGAGTAGTTTCCCCCCACTGTGTATAGCTACGCAATACGAAGTGACCGTTCTCGAAAGGGAACAGTGTTGTGTAAACGTAGGGCCCTATGATTTCCGCGATGAGGAAAATGCGGAGGGAATCACAGAATCAATCATAAACACGGAATTTACTGTATAAGGCAGAATTTCATTGAATTTGCCAAATTGGATGAATAGATAAAAAGTAGGTCAGTACACTTAAATCAAATCGTGATATAGACTAGTGTCTGTGAATATAAAACCGCAATAATACTATTTAAATATGAATGCTGCATCTTCTGCGTGTCTCAGTGTGAATGTGGCTGCCGCGACACTATATGAAGGCATGAATGCATGAACTTAATCTCCAGAGCCGCCCCTCTTCATGAGCATTTTACTGTTTCTTTTGAGAAAAACTATCATCATGTCATAAACACATAGAAACTCAAAGGTCTGTTGTGCAGCACTTTGTTTAACAAAATTGTATTATGATTAAAATATTAAAAGATAAATTAAATTCAATTAATAATACACAACACAGAATTTCTGGGGGAAAAATCAAAGAGATGAAAAAAAAAAACACATTTGTTGTTTGTTGTTTTTATGAATTCAAGCTTTTTTGAAAATGTATTAAATTTGAATTAAACCATTAAAATATAATTTAATTTAATAAATTTAAAACAAAAACCCAGAATTTGGTCAAAATAAAATGGAATTTGAGGGGGGAAAAACATTTCATAGGGCCCTAAACATAAACATATAGGTTATTATAATAACGTAATTTTTGTTAAACTTTTTAAAAACTGTTATTAAATTGTATGTTTTATGATTTCAATTAATTAGACAATCTTTTTGATTGCTACAATTTAATGTCCAAAATAAAACGGAATTTCGGAAAAAGTAAAAAGGATTTAATAGGGCCCTAAGCAACCATAACGGTGACACCAAAAATTGTGACTCTTTCATTTAGTGATTCAGCTTGTTAACATCAGGTGTCTTCATTAATGGTCAATCATCACTCAATTAATCACTTAATTATATCATTAACTTTAACACCACTTCAGTGTTCATTTTTAACACTCTTGAGTGTGGACTCAAAACTCAAGTTAAGTGTGTGACCTCTTCTTAAAAGTTTCCAGGAGGCATTGATGTTTTGAAAAGAATACAGACCAGTTTTCCACTGCAGGTGTGCTGCTCTGTGTACCTGACAAAAAATACAACACTGACAAGGAAAACAAACAAAGAAAAGAAACATGACAAATGTTATTTTCCTCATTCCATAGTTTTGGGCAAGGCCTCACTGGATGGACAAAAGCACTCACATGTGTATGTGGGCGCATTTGTGTTTCTGTGACAGCAGTGAATCATCAACAGTTGTTATGATATGTGTGTGTTGAGTGAACGTGTATTGTTGAAATGGCAGACATTTTTTCTTTTCTTTTTTTCTTTGTTTGCTGTTTTTTCTAGATGATATGCTTTCAGAAGATTCAGTGTTTCCCACCTTCACCTGTTAAGCTTTGACAACAAAACTAATCGGCCATCATTGAGGCTGCAGTTGACCTTTGACCTAAGCTGTCAGTTGCCCCCTGGAGATGTGGTTCGAGACTCTTGAGTTCAATAACACCTCTAACCAATTGGAGTGTGTACCCAACACACACACACACACACACACACACACACACACACACACACACACCTGTGCGACAGTCTTCAACAAGCACATCCAGATACATGCTGGGACACGAGCACACAGAAATGCAAGTTTACATAGCTTTCTAAAAGGGGACATACCATTGACTTTATTGTTTTTGAATAAAGCTGATCCATAAATAGTTTTTATTTTTAAACATGTCAACCCAAAAGGTTGTCAGATTTTTTTTCAAATCTAATTCAGCCAAAATACTATTCAAAATGGTCTTATTTGTTTTATTTGTTCTATTCATTTGATCAAAAATTCAGTAAAACCACCAGTGACATTGTGAAATATTCAAATGTAAAATAACTATTTTCTATTTGAATATTGTTATCAAGGTGCAGACAGATGGATGAAGATCAGGATCAAGTTCAAAATACAAATAATAAAAATAATCCACACTCCAATCCACAGAAGATACTCCAACAGAATGCCAACGCAAACAAGTCCGGACACTAAACACAGGGAGAACTTAATTACTGACACAATTAAGGTAAATTAACGATACACAGCTGAAAGGAACAAACTAATCATATATTTAACCATGGAAACAAAGAAGTGGCAGGAAATTCAAACAAAGGAATAGATGTGACTGATGAACAAATTTAAAATCCATAAAACTGAAACTAATTGAACATAAGCGTGACATTACGCCACCTCCGAAAAGGCGCAACCTCGTGCCACAACAACAGAAAAATAGAGGGAAGGTGGGGGCTCTGGGAGTGGCGAAGGGATGGTGACAGGAGGACTACTAAACCCCGGCGGTGATGATGGTAAGGGCCTGTTAAAGCCGACCCAAAACTTAGTAATGATGACAGTCCATGGCAGAGGGAGGAGCAAAGATGTTGCTATGGCTGACGACACCCGGGGGACGAGCGGCGGAGAAGGAGCCGATGGATCCTTGGGCACAGAGAGCCGATCGTACTGAGCGACTTCGCTAGCACTGGAGATCTAGGTGAAGGCAAGGCGACAAGCGTCTGAGGCAGAGCCGGAGTGACCGAGGACTGAGGCGGAGCCAGAGGGAAGGAGGAACTCGCTGTAGCCATAGGGGTGGAGGGACTGAGTGCAGCGGAAGGCTCGAAAGTCCATGGCGTAAGCAGTGGTGGAAAGAGTACTGAAAAAGCATACTCAAGTAAAAGTACTGTTACTTGTCAAAAAATGTAGTGAGAGTAGAGTAAAAGTACCGGTCCTAAAAACTACTCAAAGTAGGAGTAAAAAGTAGCCCTTTTAAAAGTACTTAAGAGTAGTGAGTAGTGAGTATTATGCTATGAATGTTAGTCCACCTTATCAGAGGTGTCAAAAGTATTCACATTCGTTACTCAAGTAGAAGTATAGATACTAGGGTTTAAAAAGACTTCTGTAGAAGTTGAAGTATCAACTCAAGCTTTTTACTCAAGTAAAAGTGTAAAAGTAACTGGTTTCAAAACTGTATAAAAGTAAAAGTAATGCAAGGAAAAAAATGCCATTAAGGACAAAAGCTTAGGCCTCGCCACAGGGGCCTATAGTGCACTACCACCTCCTTAAAAAACAGGTTTTCTAAAGGCCATCACTATAACGTTATATTAAAATGTTAATGTTGAAAAAATTGGAATGCACTACCTGTTTCAGCCGCATATATGCCCATAGAAAATGAATTTCAGTCCAATTTCCATTTTAGTAAAATGCAAATACATTAAAGAACCATATGTGTGTACTACTGAGCAGCATTAACATGTGTTTCATGAAGCGGAAGATATGATGACTAGTTGCCTATAAGTATTGTAATGGTGCAAAAAGTCAAACTTCAGAGACATGTTATCTCGGAATGGTATATGTTTATACTTCTCTTTAAAGGCGTAGGTTTAATTTTGAGATTGGTGGGGACTGGGGACATTTACAGAAGCGGAGGAGGAATCAGGAAATTAATAGGATAATTTATTAAGGTTTTTAGTCTATATTGACCTTAACAATACGTTAAATCATTAATTCTGTAATGTTATAGGTAACTAATAAAGACAAGAAGGCAGTTTAACAGAGACTTAACCTTACTCCGTTAATAGTGCAATGCAATAGTGCAATACTGTCTTGTTCCTTACTTTTTGAAGAAGCCAAACAAGTCTGCATCTTTCATTAAAAGGATATAGTTCACCCAAAAACGAAAATCATTTAGGCTACTCACTCTCAAGTTGTTTCAAACCAGTTTCTTTCTTCTGCTGAACACAAATGAAGATATTTTGAAGAATGTCGATAACCAAACAGCTGATTGTACCCATTGACTTCCATTGTAGGAAAAAAAAATACTATGGAAGTCAATGGCTACCATCAACTGTTTGGTTATCGACATTCTTCAAAATATCTTCTTTTGTGTTCAGCAGAAGAAAGAATCTGGTTTGAAACAACTTGAGAGTGAGTAAATGATAACAGAATTTTAATTTCTAAATAAGTGAACTATCCCTTTAACAGAAATTAACTGTTGGCATATATGTTTTGCATCAATACTGTCAAGTTTGTCCTGTTGGACACGACACACAGCAATACTGTCAAGTGTCACTTGTGACCATTGCATTGAGACATGTTTTCAGGGTCCTAAGTGCCGAAACTTCTTTCAGTCCCGCTGATAAGACTAGGATGACACGGTTTCAACTTGATCAAACAGGCCTCTCATTTCAACAGACCAAGCAATGTTATTTTTTCATGTTTTATGGGGACTTTCCAGAGACATTATGATTTTTATACTGTACAAATTGTTTATTCTACCCCCTACACTAACCCTATCACAGATAACTCTCCGCATTTTCAAAAAACATAATTTAGTCTGATTTATAAGCTGTTTAAAAAAATAAAAAAAACTCAAGGATTTCGGATATTGCCATCTTTATGGGGATATTTTGATCCTATAATGTAGGGTTACAGACACACACACACACACACGCACACACACACACACACACACACACACTCTCTCTCTCTCTGTCTCTCTCTCTCACACACAAACACACACACTCATACACATGCACACTCACACACGCGCGCACTCTCTCTCTCATACACACTCACACTCACGATTATGTTTGCCACTTATCCCGCGATTGTCAGTTCTATCATTTAAAAACGGCTGTCCCCAAATCAATATTTGACGCGATTTTCCCCGTATTCTTGAGCAATTCTACCTCACGGAGCGGTTTTCTCCCTCACTTACCGCATCTAGGTTTCCTAATTCCTTCGGATGAGTTTTGCCGCTTCGCACAACCAAATGTAACAGCCTCTCACAAGTTAGAAAGAAAACACAAAGCCAATCAGTTTAGCGATGTTCAGGAGGCGGGACTCAGATCTGTTAAACATTTGTGTTGGTCATTTTTTGAACGATGACAAGCCGAAATGAAATAGGGAGTAACGAGGCTATTTTTAAAATGTAAGGAGTAGAAAGTACAGATAATTGCGTGAAAATGTAAGGAGTAGAAGTAAAAAGTCGGCTGAAAAATAATTACTCAAGTAAAGTATAGATACCCAAAACTTCTACTTAAGTAAGGTAACGAAGTATTTGTACTTCGTTACTTGACACCTCTGCACCTTATACCCTGCAAATTGAAAATGTAGCTTACTCTTTTATCACAGATTCATAGAAAAAAAGAAACAGTATTTCAATATTTCTCCAACAGTTTTATTTTTGACTGCTAGCACTAAAAATACAGCGTTTCCCCTACCATTGTTTTGGACGACCCCCGCCCCCCTAAAATGCTGACAAAATCCAGTCATAAAAAAGGAATTTATAACTCGGAATTTCACGGAATTTGTAAATTTTTTGAGGAATAAATAGAAAGCAGTTCAGTACACTTGAAATCAAATCGCGATATAGTGTGAATATTAAACCACAAAGACAATTTAAATACGAATCCTGCATGTTCTGTGTGAATGAATGGTGCAGCCGACGCGCAGTTTCATTTACCACACACACACACACACACACACTGAAGCACGTGTGAGGTGTGACGCTTGCGCTGTTTTTTTGCCTATATGAAGACACAAATGCATGAACTTCCTCCAGGCTCAAGATCCACTCCGAAAGTCACTTCGTGAACAAAATAAATTGGCGCCAGGTGTCTCGAAGTCTGTTGATGCTGGTTTGATGCAAAGTTTTCCGCGCGCGATTTGATTTGACGGGGATCACGCATGGAGTCACATGATGACTTATTATAAAAATAAATATTAATATAAATGTAGCGACGGCAGGTTCAGGGAAAATAGCGCAGTAAAAGTACCGATACAGCACTTAAAATGTACTCAAGTAAAAGTAAAAGTACACTGTTCTTAAACTACTTAAAAAAGTACAATTCCTAAAAAAAACTACTCAATTACAGTAACGAGAGTATTTGTAATTCGTTACTTTACACCACTGGGCGTAAGTAAAGTCACGACTGACCAAGTGGAGCCGGATGGAAGAGGGAACCCGGCGTAAGTAAAGTCACGACTGACCAAGTGGAGCCGGTGGGATGAGGGAACCCGGTGGAGCCGCAATTCTGAGGTTCTCTGGTGGAGCCGAAGGTGGGAGGAGCCAAGACAGGTGTAGCGAAGGGATTGGAGGATGGAGGCGGAGCCACAGGATCCTCTCGCTTGGAGGACTGGCTGAGCTTTGTATATATATATATATATATATACAGTATATTATTTGTATTTATATATACTATATAAAACATAAAAAGTAGTTTATGCAACTCATGTGCTATGTTCTAAATCTATATTCTGAAGATATATTCTGAAGCTATAATATAGATTTAGAGCTAAACACATGAGTTGCATAAACTACTTTTTATGTTATATACTCTGGAGTAATGACTTTTGAAATTCAGCTTTTCTGTCATTTCTGGAGCTTAATAGACATGATCATTATGAACTAGTTTTGTAAAAATACCTGTGTGAAAATTCTTTGAAATATTTAATTCTTTCTTCTACATTATAAAATCATATGGATTTGGCAAAAAGATAAATGAGAGTGCGTAAATGACGACAGTGTTCGCTTCTTGGTGAATGATTATCTGAATTATGCCATCTGTCTCTGTTTAGATTTTAAGTTTTTGATAGAAAAAATGTTGTACAGTTCATGATATTTATGTTGATGCATAAAATGAACAAGGTTAGTCTGGCTTCTGTGATAATTGCTTTTTAAAAAAAACATTTTGAATGGTTTCATGAAATGTTCTTTGGTTCAAGTGTTTGAGGAAGTTAAGAGCACATATGGCTCAAATTGATCTCTCTCTGTTTTTCACTGTGACCCAGACCCCACTTCCTTACCGCTACCCAATGATCTGTGGAAGAGTAAACACATCCGGACTCAAGGTGCATGGCGTAATCAAACATGTGCTGTTCATCAGAGAGCCCTAAACGTACTGCTCTCTGAAGAGCACGGCTAACACACAGGCACACACTCCATGTGTGAAGCCATAGCGGTTAATGCCCTCACTGCTCAATACCGTGAAGTGCTTGTTTGTGTTTGAATATGCCGATTTGTAAGGCCCCAAATCTCAACGTTAAGCAAATAAACACAGCAGACACATCAGAAGCTTACAGTACGTTTTCATTTATCTCTGTTCCCCTTACCGTAGACACTAAAATACACACTTGAACTCAATCTCTAACAGCCAGTTTGTCTCACTCACACACACATACGGTAAACAAACCAGAATTTCACAGTTTGGCATAAGGACACAAAACAAGGGCAGCTAAGCATTTTTCCTTAGATAATGGTGCTGGAGAAGAGAGAGTGCATGTGCTCTGAAATATGCAAAAATACTTTCTTATGATTTATAAGTTATCTCTTTAAAGGAACAAACTACCTTATTTATTTATAATTTGTATAATTTGTGTATTATGTTTATGATTATTAATATACAATTATGTAAGTTCATTCAAATGATTGTATAAATTATTTAAGCAATATCCCGATAAATTACACAACACCATTCAAATTTTTTGTCAGTAAGTTTTTTTTTTTTTTTTGGTAACACTTTATAAAAAGTATACAGCAATAAAGTACTTAAAAATCATTTGCGAACTAGTTAAGTCGTAGATTATATATTGTAGTCTGCTAATAGTAATAGGCTACAAATAGTGTGTTCTTCATTCCTTGTCACTGTAATTAACACAATAGTTTAATTAGCACCTAAGTATAGTAAGATCATGCTTTTTAAGCTTTAACAACTTAACCGTAAATAGTTTTCACTTTAGATTAGTTCACTGAAAAGCGTTAACCAACCTTTATTGGACATTAATTGCATTATTATTGAATACACAGTATCTATCTATCTATCTATCTATCTATCTATCTATCTATCTATCTATCTATCTATCTATCTATCTATCTATCTATCTATCTATCTGTCTGTCTGTCTATCTGTCTATCTGTCTGTCTGTCTGTCTGTCTGTAGAGCAGAAAGTAAAAAAGTATAAAAATAATAATAATAATGTGCTCAATTATTGTTAAAGTGGCAAAATATGCTCAAAGTTAACTGATCTGTTTGGCGCCCACATTGTGCACACACCCTCTGCACCTGTGTACATGAGTAACGTGCAACTGGAAGCCAGAAAAGACATGATGCAGCAAGATGACACAGGCTCATATTGCACATACCAAGCATTAGAATGTGCAAAAAAATGTGAAACTGTTTAACGTTTTAGTACATTTCCCACTGACCTGGGAACAGTTTCCCTAATTCCTGCATATTAAATTTAGCTTCTAAATCAGTGCAACCGTGCAACTTTAATCCATAGTACTGTAGGTTGTTATCTTTAGGTTTAAGGGAAGTATTGGTTAGTTCTTGCAAAGTTAGGGCCAGTCAGAAAGTTAGATTAGTGTGTGTGTGTGTGTGTGTGTGTGTGTGTGTGTGTGTGTGTGTGTTTTGAGAGTGTATGGGGAGTACACAGGGTAAATAAATATTTGATGACCACGTCACCTCTGCTCTAAGTTCTGGGCGGCACAAGCCAGATCATCGTCTGACCTTCACACACTCGGATGAATTATTCAAAATAAAATTGTCAATCATTCCGTCCGTTCCATGTGGAATAGAGAATGCAGCGCTACGTATTTATGTTTTCAAAAGGATCTAAACTCAAGAACGAGGATAATTAGGCAGGCCACTGAACCGCTATTAAAAACACACACACACGCACACGCACACGCACGCGCACGCGCACGCACACACGCGCACGCACGCACACACTCACACACACACACACACACACAGTCTGATAATAATGTGACAAGCACAATCAAGTCTTTAAAAGCTAGAGAAACGTGTCCATTAGTCTCCATGTTCATGTTCAATAGGCCTGTTGCCTGTTGTCTGTTGAGCTGACTTTGTAATCAAACAAAAACAAATAAAGTACTTTGAATGAACGTTTAGAAAGAGTATTTTCTAACAGGCTAATCGCCAAGTTGTATGCTAAGCTAGTATGCTGACTAAGGAAAAAAATACAACAAATTAATCCATTTGCTTCTGGTAGATGTTTTATGTAACAAGTGTAAAAGGCATAAAAGTTCATAATTTCTAATTAGGCACTAAATAAAGTACGTTTAAAATAGTCTAATGTGAGTTTTAAAGCGACTGATATTTTAGAATGAATCACACTCCACTTTGCAACCACAATATGTGAATGATGTATCGGCTTTATTTCTTTTCTTTTATTCAAAATATTCACAACAATGTAAAAAAATATATGATCAATAAGTTATGACAGCATGTTTTTCATTGCTTTAACTGATCAAAAATTTGTTAAGCTTAAGTCATTTAAGTTGAAATTACTTAAACATCAAAGTTGTTTGTACTTAATGTAAGGAAGCAACTTTTGTTTTTACAGTGAAACTTCTTAACAACATTATGAAATATTTAAAATTCTGATTCTTAATATGTGTGTGTAAATGTATTTTGTGTTTTAAACACTTTTAAAATGATCATGTTAGCTGTCAAATTAAGTGTAAAAGGTTATTTTAGCCATTATAATTGCTGCATCATAGACGTCATGTGTGTTTTTTCAAATGATTCATGTTTTCCCCCCCCGCTGGTACATGTTACAAATAATATAATCAATAAGTCATGACAACATATATTTGACTTTAACTTTTAAATATTAAATTAATTTCAACCAATTTCATCTTCATTTTTAAGTTATAGAAGATTCAACTCGATTTTCAGTTCCAGCCAGTTTCATAATTTAAGATTAAATGACTTGTACATGATAGTGTACTTAAAAGTCTGAAAGAAAGATTATGTGGTTTAAAACACAACAATTGAGATGTATGATGAGCAATGAGCGAACAGAACTCTGACTCAGTTCGAGCAAAAACAGATTTGAATTTAGCAGTTGATCACGTCACGCACTGAACGTTCTAATCACAGTACACATCAAAGTACCTGCTTCATCACCGAAAACTGGATACTTCGAATGTCACAAAAGAAGTATGTCCGAATTCATAGTACTCATAAAAGAGTAGGCAAAAAGTACCCGGGTGGCCTACCTCTTCCGGTGAGATTCTATAGTGTGCATTCGATGGACACTTTAGTTTCCCATGAGGCCTCTTGAGAGGATTTGTGAATAACAGTGACGCTGGGTAGCCAGGTCATGTGATAAGAGCGACATGGCTGATGTATATTACGTCCAGACAGTCAGTCCTACTCCCCTGCCTCTGTTACTGTACATATACGCATTAATATAAAACATTCATTTTTTTAGCAGCTGGGGGGTAATTACTTATTCACAATAAGTACCTACTCAAGAGAGTATGTGATTTCGAATGCAAGCTCCATATTGAACTGATTGGTGTTCTGTATAAGTGTGTTTGGGTGGACCCTTCAATTAGACTGCTGAGCTCTTAAAGGCCTCTGTATTGATAGATTTAATGGCTGCGCTTGCTTGTGTGTGTGAAAGAGAGTCAGAGGAGAGAGACAGGTGAAGTCCAGTAGTCAGCTCTTCCCGCGTCCTGTGTGAGTATTACATGGGCCCTTACAGTGGTCTGTCGTAACCTTCTCACATTGGAGGTGTCACATACGATACTTCCTAACGCCCAGAGCCAAACATCATCTGATCGCCCTCTCGCTCCCCCCATCCTCCCTCTCTATGTATCTTTCTCTCTCTGCTTTAGATGAATGATGGACCATTCTCCCCCTCTCTCCCTTCTCCTCTTCCACCTGATTGGCATTTTCTTATTAGAGCAGCTGGAACAAAATATTCAGTGCCTGTCACGGGTCCCAAATGGCATTAGTTTGTGTTTGCTGTTCTTTTTTATAACCATCTTGTGTATTGATATACAAAGACAAAGGCTGTGTATCTGAAAGTAATGATACTCCGCAAGCCTTTGCTTGCATTATAAAGGTTAGTAGAAATATAAAAAATGGTGTCTGAAAGTGGTTGAGTGTATTTATAGATGTACTTTTTAATTAATATTTCATTCAACTTATGACTCAAATTCTATTGAGAAATAAGCATTGCAAAAACGATAGCGGTTTGGTCATTGACTGACTGAAGAGTGAAGTTTCAGACACAGCTGTAGTCTTCATCAGAAATGTAGTCATGTTTATTTGATGCACAGTTTGTATTACATGCACACCATATTGTGTGTGTTTCCTTCCAATCTTAACAGTCATTTGTCGTTCTGAAATCACTGGTTGTTTACTTGTGCTTGGTTATTGATAAGGTACACTGTAAAAAAATTGCTGTAATTATGCAGCTGTTTGCCAGTAACTTACTGTAGATTTAAATTGATGTATATTTACTGGCAACAGTTTGTTCAAAGTTAAATGAACATTAAACATTAACAAGTCTTTGTCTTTACAGAATAAAATTATAAAATAACAATCTAATGCAAAGCATTCTGGGAACCAGAAATCTTCATCAACCTTTTTCTGTTTTTTTTCCTTCAGATTTTGGTTCCCAGAATGCTTTGCATGAGGCTGTTATTTTAGTTTTATTCTGTAAAGATAAAGACTTGTTAATGTTTAATGTTCATTTAACTTTGAACAAACTGTTGCCAGTAAATAACATCAATTTAAAACTACAGTAAGTTACTGGCAAGCAGCTGCCAGTATTACTGTAATTTCTACAGATGTTTTTTACAGTGTAATACTTGCATGGGGTGTTCATTTAGACCAGTGTTTGTGAATTTACTTCCACTATATTTACACGATACATATGTTTATTAGTTTATTAATATTCTGTAATTAATCTTGGTAGTTATACACCAGAGATTTAAACTTTCAGAGATGATTTCATTTTATTTTATTTTATTAGTTTTTTTTATTTTTAAATACTGCTCAAAAGTTTGGGGTCAGAAAGATTTGTTCTATTAATTAGCAAGGATTGATCAAAATTGATTAAATGTGACATACACATATAAAGTACTTTATATTGTTTAAAAAAAAATCTATGGTAACATTTTAGTTTAGGGTACAATTCTCACTATTATAGTTGCATATTAGTATATTGGCTGTTTGTACTTGTAAACCACAATTATAATGCCTTATTCTACATCATTAATCTTATCCAATACCTAAACTTAACAACTACCTTACTAACTATTAATAAGCAGTAATTAGGAGTTTATTGAGGCAAAAGTCGTACAGTTAATAGTTCGTTAATTGTGAGAATTGGACCCTGATCTAAAGTTTGACCAAATCTATTTCAAATAATGCTGTTGTTTTGAGCTTTATATTCATTAAAGAAACATATAAAACAAAGAATATATAATAACTTCCACAAAAATAATTAAGCAGAACAACTATTTTTAACATGGATAATAAGACAAATTCCCTTAGTCTCAAATCACAATGATTAAAATATGTTCCCTTTCGTTGTCACTCCGAGTTCCGTCGGATGACGACGAATGGGGTTTCGCTTAGAAAGCCTATCGACTTCGAGATTACAAAAACGAGCCAATGGCAAAGAAATGCCATGGGTCTGCAGAATTTGCATAGCGTATCTCCGCCCCACCTCGTGGGTATAAAAGCGGAGGACACTGCATCATTCAGGCATGTTTTCGCTTCGGAGCCAACCCAGATAGCACAAGTCTATTTGATGTGATATTTACATCTGGAAGACGTATTTTAAAGAGTGTTTGCTCATCTGCAAGACGTCTATTGGACGTTTCCTGTCAGATGTCAAATAGACGTTTAGAAGATGTCAGTTTAACATGCATTCTAAATCATTACATCTTAAAGACATCTTCTAAACGTCTATTTGACATCTGACAGGAAACGTCCAATAGATGTCTTGCAGATGAGCAAACACTCTTTAAAATACGTCTTCCAGATGTAAATATCACATCAAATAGACTTGTGCTATCTGGGAAGAGTATCTCTTCACTTCACAGCCATTTCTGACTTCACTCTACGAGACGAGCCACTCTCTCTGGTGTTGGTGTGACGGTGATCTGCAGCGAGTTCACATTGCCTGCTGATCTGTGCAGTGATCTGCCAATGAGTGTGTTTCTCCCTGCTCGCTTCAACATCGCGGAGTTTTTTCCAACTCTCACAAAAGAGCTCGCACACGGCACGTCTTTTTAAAGACGGCTCGCCTGTGCATTTCTGGTTGCGGTCGACTCATTTCCGATTTTGATGGGCACATTCTCTGCTCTGCGTGCTTGGGCTTCATCATGCTAGAGCAGCGTTTGTGGATGACTCACGTTCTCCCCGCGGGAACGTGATCATCACGTCATTACGGTCGAGACTCAATGATCTCGTTAGAGAGAGAGTCCCCTCATCCACACCCCGATCTAACACTCTCCACGTGAGGTGCTACTTCGGCTGGTGGCCAGGGTGACCTGAGGGTGTGTGTGTGGAACAAATCCGCCGACTCTTTGTCCGTGGACCACGCCCCCCTCTTCAGTGACGCAACCCGCGAGTGTTCAGGGGATTCCCCGGGTCTATTTTCGGATGCCCCGCGGGTTTCCCTTGACGCTCCAGAATCGGATCTGTTGTCCATCGCAGCATCAAAGGGCGGGCTAGAATTTTCAGGAAGTGAAGATTTGACAGTGCTGCCACTTTCGGGTGTGCATATGGCATTTGTCGAGTCAGATCCTGAGATGACGGCCATGCTTTCCCGGGTGATTGGTTTTTGGGTGTGGCCGCTGACTCCTGTCAGCGTCCACTCCAATACCTTTTTTTCCTGGATGTGCATCAGGAGATCTCGAAATCCTCGAATACCCCCATGTCTTCCAGCGATCCCTCGTTGATCTCCTTCGCCCTTCCTTCCCTCGATGGGGCCGCTGCCCATGGGTACACTGGGTCCCCCGGTTGAACGCTCTGTTGCGATGCTACTGTGTCCTCAGAGTGCTTCCTCTCGGCGCGATCCTAAGCACCCGTCCGAACATGGACATGCACGAGGGCGGGACTGACCCAGGGCTCTTCAATGAGCTGCGCGCCGCCACTGACCTTGCTCTCCGAGCGACGAAAGTGGCCGTACGTTCCCTGGGTCAGGTGATGTACACCATTCTGTGGCTGAACCTGTCCGATGTGCAGGATGTCGGGCGGACCCATCTGTTTGACACCCCCATATCCCAGGTCAGCCTCTTCGGCGGTGCGGTTGAGGGCTTTGCCCAACAGTTCTCAACCGCCCACGAGCAGACTGAGGCTTATTCTGCCCCGACGGCCCCGCCGTCCGAGCTGATCCCTCAGTCTGCATACTGCCGAAGGCGCCCTCCTGCGGCTCCCACCCTGCCCGTTCATCCGGGCTGGCTCTGGAAGCCGCAGGGGGACGCCATAGCCCTCTCCAGCCCCGCCCCCCGCTATACGCCGGGTTAAGCGGCACTCTTGAGATGGGCTCCTCAGAGATGGGACTCAGTTCTTTCCAGGAGCTGGTAGCAGGGCCACTCCTTTCCCTGGTGGAGGGCCGGGGAAGAATCCTTATTCAGAAAGAACTGACTCTCCCATTTCTGAGCACACAGAGTTCTCGGATGACACGGTGCGCCGCCCCCGGGCCATGCACCCCTCGTCCTCCTCTGTCCCAGAGCCGGATGACAGTGCGCACCGTCCCCATACCGTGCCGCTCTCATCCTCCTCTGTCGCCAGACCCCTGGCAGAGCAGACCCCCGTGGAACGTTCTTCCTTCCCTGGTCTCCTCTGTCAGGACGCGGTCTATGACTGTGCCCCCACACCGGGCCGCTATGCCGTCCACGTCCGGGCCAGTCATACCGCCTCGCTGCCCCACCGACGGGAAGTCTGTGGTTCCCGTGACCCCGCTGGTACAGTTCTTGGGAGCCTGGCTAGAGCTTCCCAACCTGTCCCGCTGGGTCGCACGAACGATCAGGCTCGGCTACGCGATTCAGTTCGCGCGGTCTCCTCCCCGCTCAGGGGAGTCCGCTCCACTATGGTCGGTGGCAATGCCCCTATCATGAGAGCGGAGGTTGCCCTGCTGGCGAAGGGTGCGATCGAGACTGTCCCTCCAGCCGAAATGAGGTCCGGCTTCTACAGCCCGTACTTCATTGTCCCCAAGAAAACCGGTGGGTTACGGCCAATCCTGGACCTGCGCGTGCTGAACCGCTCCCTTCACAGGCTGCCGTTCAAAATGCTCACCGCCAAACGCATTTTCGAATGTGTGCGGCACCAGGATTGGTTTGCAGAGATCGACCTGAAGGACGCCTACTTTCATGTCTCCATTCTCCCTCGACACAGACCGTTCCTTCGGTTTGCTTTCGAGGGGAAGGCATATCAGTACGCAGTTCTCCCTTTCGGGCTAGCCCTGTCTCTTCGCGTCTTAACGAAGGTCGTCGAGGCAGCTCTTGTTCCCCTCCGGGAACACGGTGTTCGCATCCTGAATTATCTCGACGACTGGCTGATTCTAGCTCACTCTCAAGATCAGCTCTGCGAACACAGGGACTTGGTGCTCCGCCATGTAGCCCGTCTGGGCCTTCGGGTCAACTGGGAGAAGAGCAAACTTTGCCCCGTGCAGAGGATCTCTTTTCTCGGTATGGAGATCGCCATGTCGTCATTACGAGCGAGCGCGCGCAATCACTGCTGACTTGCCTGAGACAATTCGAGGGCAAGAGTGCGGTTCCACTGAAACTTTTTCAGAGGCTCCTGGGGCATATGGCATCTGCAGCCACGGCGACGCCGCTCGGATTGCTTCATATGAGACCGCTTCAGCTGTGGCTTCGCGACCGAGTCCCGAGGTGGGCATGGCATCACGGCACCCTCCGAGTACCAGTTACTCCGACCTGCCAACAGACCTTCACCCCATGGTCGAACCTCAGTTTTCTACGGGCCGGAGTGCCTCTGGAACGAGCTTCGCGGCATGTTGTTGTAACGACAGATGCCTCTGCCACGGGCTGGGGCGCCATGTGCAACGGACCTGCTGCCGCGGGCTCCTGGACAGGACCCCACCGCTTATGGCATGTCAATTGCCTCGAGTTGCTGGCTGTACAGCTCGCCCTGCGCCACTTCTGAGCCGTGCTCAGGGGCCAGCATGTACTAGTCCGTTCAGACAATACCGCGACTGTAGCGTACATCAACCGTCAGGGTGGTCTGCGCTCCCGCCCTATGGGACCCTCGTCCCGATCTTTGGAACCTCCACGTGTGAATCCTGGACGGGACGAGGCAGGTTTGAGTACCCTACCACCAGCGGTGGTGGCTACCATCACTTCCGCTAGAGCTTCGTCCACGAGACACCTCTACGCGTTGAAGTGGAACCTCTTCATCAGCTGGTGTTCTTCTCACCGAGAAGACCCCCGGAGATGTTCGATCGGTGTCGTGCTTTCCTTTCTTCAAGATGGGTTGGAGCGAAGGCTGTCTCCCTCCACCCTCAAGGTCTATGTCGCCGCTATTGCCGCACAGCATGATCTTATAGAAGGTAAGTCGGTAGGGAAGCACGACCTGATCGTCAGGTTCCTGAGAGGAGCGAGGAGACTGAATCCTCCTCAACCCCCTCTCGTACCCTCTTGGGACCTCGCAGTGGTGCTAACTGCCCTGCGGAGCGCTCCCTTCGAGCCTTTGCAGTCGGTCGAGCTTAACTTCCTGTCAATGAAGACAGCGCTTCTGACTGCATTGGCCTCCATTAAGAGGGTAGGGGACCTGCACGCATTCTCCGTTGACGAAGCATACCTGGAATTCGGGCCGGCTTACTCTCACGTGATCCTGAGACCCCGGCCTGGATATGTGCCCAAGGTTCCTACCACTCCCTTCCGGGACCAGGTGGTGAACCTGCAAGCGCTGCCCCCGGAGGAGGCAGACCCAGCCTTGGCACTGCTCTGTCCAGTACGTGCTCTCCGCATCTATGTAGACAGAACGCAGTGTTTCAGGACCTCAGACCTGCTCTTTGTCTGTTATGGTGGGAGACTGAAGGGGAAGGCTCTCTCCAAGCAAAGGTTGTCTCACTGGATAGTGGACGCCATTGCTTTGGCTTACCAACAGCAGGGTCGACCGTGCCCCCTTGGTGTGACTGCCCACTCCACCTGGACTGTGGCGTCCTCTTGGGCTATAGCGCATGGCGCCTCGCTAACAGACATCTGCAGAGCTGCAGGCTGGGCGACACCCAACACATTTGCCAGATTCTACAATCTCCCAGTGGAGCCAGTGTCCTCTCATGTACTCGCTTCAACCAGCTAGTACCGGACCCGCTCAGGTGTCTTTGCTTGCTCGCCATTCCACTCCACGGACTGGATACGTGCGATATTCTCCTCAGGTGAGCTTCCCCGAAAGCCCTGAGTTCCTCCAGCACTTCTGACATCGGCGCCAGTGTCTGTTGCCTGCGCCTCGGCTAGGTGCCTCCCGTGTGCATAGTACCTCCTCTGAGCTACCCCCACATGTGTATTTCCACTGTAAGCCGCTCTGAGCATGTGTCTTTCCCTTGGCAAGCCACCTTGTCACCCCTGGGGTTGAAATATTCCACCTGCGGCTGGACACCCCAGTGATTCCCCATATGCATCCCTCGGGTCATATATGTATTCTCTAAGTCCCCCCCCCTCTGGGTTGGCAGTAATTGCATATTCCTCTAAGCTATAGGATATGCTCCCCAGTGTACCTTGGTATTCCTGTGCTAATAGGAGTCCTTCGTCCGTGCTGTCTCACGACTGGGATCTCAGATTATGCAGGGCACTGGAAGACAGCCGAGGAGGGGGCATGATTAGACTGGTATCCCCATTCGTCGTCATCCGACGGAAATCGGAGTAACAACGAAAGGGAACGGAGACGTTCCGTCTTCCTGCCACTTTCCGCTGTACCGCGGGGATCGCCTGAGCTCAGTCTTGGCTCCTCAGCGATTAAACATGCCTGAATGATGCAGCGTCCTCCGCTTTTATACCCACGAGGTGGGGCGGAGATACGCCATGCAAATTCCGCAGACCCATGGCATTTCTTTGCCATTGGCTCGTTTTTGTACACTCGACGTCGGTAGGCTTTCTAAGCGAAACCCCATTCGTCGTCATCCGACGGAACGTCTCCGACATTTCAGTGACAATTGCGAGTGCTTTAATGCATTTGACTCAAAATGTTGATCTACTAGTTTATTTATCAAGAAGTTTTCTCTTATTGGATAAAAATCACTTTGCTTGCATTTAATGCTTGGATAAATCAGTCTCTTTTATTAGAAACTCTTTGATTTCAGATTAAAGACTGTTCACAGCCCTCTTGTGTTTAAGTGTTAAAAGTGTGACAGGGCTGGAGGAGGATCATATGTGACCCCCAGAGGAAAATCAGCTTGACGCCATTAGCCTTTATGCTTGCTAAGCTATCTTTCCTACTATCATCTGGGGAGGTAGTTTGTTTTGGCCTCTGCATTCTTCTGCTTCTCTTAAGTAGAAAGAGGTAGAGGGCCGCAAGTCTCACAAAGTTTCACTTGGAAAATTGATTTAACAGGGAAGGGAAACTTTAAGGCTACATAAGGCTAACTGGCTCCAAATACACCACTGTAGTCTTTGTCAGGGATAAAGGACACTGTCCAAACAAGAGGGAATGAATCAAATTGTTTGTATGCTTTTGGCAAGATTCTGCCTTCCCTGATGTCTGTTAGTTATGGGACCCATCTTTGCTGCTACAGTGTGTTGCAAAATTTTCCTGTACATATTGTATATCTACAACTATTTTCCTTATAACTAAATAGATTTTACATACAAAGAACAGTTGTTGAAAGAATAGTGAAGGGTATTTCAATCTGATACATTCACTGATCATGGCACTGCCACAGTACGTAAGTTTATCAGATGGTTTATTAAATCTCAATGTGATTAAGATTCTGAGTAAGAATAGGCATTTTGAAATGAGAATCAGAAAGTGTTGAGTTCCATCGAAAGGGAGCTTTGTGTTTAATTCTTATAATTCTTTAGCTGAATGATGCAATTTATTTGAATTATATAATTTACAGAGAAACAGGGTCAATCTTGGCATTATACAGAGCCTTTATGGTCACCTGGCCTCAAGGTCTTTTTTTTAAACCAAAAGTGCCAAAATCACCAAATAGTCTACTGACACCAAGAGCCAAACAAATGTTCATTATGATGAATAAACACAAATTGGTTACACTTTGTTACATTGTACTCACTCAGATAAATTCTGAGTAATAATAATTAACCACAAGCACTTATACTACAGATTTATGGTTAGGGTAAGGGTTTGGTTTAGGGTTAGTTACTTGTGATTATGCATAATGTATTGTTATTACTATATTAAGTAGATGAACGTATAACTACGTGACCTTTAATTAAAGTGTTACCCACAAATTTACTCCATAGTTGACACTGATTGACAATGAAATTCATGCTAATACAAAACATCGCTTTACACAGAGTTGAAGTTGGCATGACCCGGAAATTGCAACCAACTCTTTTTCCCTATTGTGACAAATGAAAAATAAAGGCTGCTCTGTGCCTTCTCAAAATACAGTGTTTCATGACCAAAATCTTAAATCTTAACGTTTGGCATGTTTTCATTGCCATCATTGTGAAGGATTAAAATTGCTCTGCTGGGCAAATACTGGCCCTGATATAAATAGCTCAATATGAATGCCTTGTTTCAGAATTTTGTTTGCATGTATGGTGTGAAAGGGTAGACATTTTTTATTTTTATTTACAGTCCTGTTCCCCATGTACGTACTATACTTATTATTATTACAATAACTGTGTAATAACTAGGTAACCCTGAACCTACCCCTAAACCTATCCGTAACCCATGTACCTTATATTAACCAGTACTTTTTTAGTTAAGTACACTGTAAGTGCACGTAATGTAAAATAAAGTGCAACACATGTTTTTTTTTATATAAAGACAAAGGACAATGTTTCAGAGCGAGTTAATGTTTAGTTTATAACTAATGTAACTGATGTTAACAAATGGACAGTGTTACCGAGTTAATCGTTCATGTATGTTTATGTACAAAGAAGGTTCTTGCCATAATTGGATGGCGCACAGTCTTTTAATTTATTTTAAGTCAACATTTTTGGTTAAGCTTTGGGTATAATACCAGGGCAATTGCAGAACATTCCACGCCAGACTGCATGATTGCATTCCACCTCTAAATGGCCCTGTTTCCTTTCTCCTTGTTTTTCTCTGGTCTCTCTTCCAGCTGATATCACAAGCAATTGAAAACCTGTAAAAACCAGCCTGCCCAACGGCTCATTCCCTCCCCTGTCCTCTCTGATGAGAGCTTGGAAAAAAAATAGCTGACTGTATTTGCCTTTTGCATCCTGCCAAGATCCACCTCGCTCACAGACCCGTCTGCTGCACCTTAGGGGTTTCAAATTCCTGCGAGCTCGGGATGAAACACTCATTTCACAATTAAACTGACCCATCCCTATTAGCTCAAGCCCCCCGGGGGATCACTTTCCGCAAGGTGGTGACAAATTGCTCTTTTGAACCGAAGCCTGGGCCGTTATGGATGCCACATAGACTTTGTTTATCAATCTGCGCATACTAATAGAGGTCTGAATGGAGTCGGATTGAGTTGGGAATGTGGAGCCATTAAGAGCAGCTGATAGTGATGCACATGTGACACTGAGGAGGGCCTTTTCTATTTATTTTAATCTATCTATACTATTTTGTGTGTCAAATACATTTGCAAGTGTAGAATTTGTTTCTAGATATTTTGCTTAAAATGATGACATGAAATATTCAGGGTTATGTTAAAAGAATGTGTGCTAAGCACTATACAGATGGTGGACTTTTCCCCATATGTGTCCCCAGACTGATCTCATGAAATGGCGTATGTATGACACGCCAATTCGTATTTCCATTTTTGGCATGCTATCAACACGCATAATTGTTTTTCAGCGTGTTGATGAACGCCGTTGACTTAACGTTACATTACTGCATTTATAAATATATGACCTACTACCCCAGCCCCGTCCCTAAACCTACCCGTCACTGGGGTTAATACCATTTATGAGTCTTCCCCTACCATCCTAGGAAAAAAAATATCGCTCCCCAGATGTAGATCTAAATTTTGCTTCGTTTCGCTCAGACATTTAACGGCGTAGACATACACGCAAAAGATGACGGTTCGTTTCGGCGTGGACATACGCGCGGATAGCTCAAAATGCGTATAGATAACACGCCACTTGACTTGAAAGTGGCGTGTATGTTTACGCAAAAGTCATGATGCCAGGTTGGGTGTCCCTTACAAGAACTCTTAAGCCTCGCTAGACCGTTGGGACAATATCTGTCACTCCAACATGGCTCTGAGATCACTTTCGGTTTATCACTATGGATTTTTTTGGGTATGAAATCGAATCCAGGATTAACATAACCTACAGCTAGAGCTGTCATAAGCTAACAATGTTTAAAAAGGCATTTTTATGGAAGCCAGCTATAGGATTGGTCTGAATGATAATCACTGGAATTAAAGTTTATTCAAACCTTGGGTAGCTTATGTAATCTCCCAAATAACTGTGATGTTGTTACTTGCCATTTGGCAGATGCTTTTCATTCATCTTTAAGGACAGTCTCAGTGGAGCAACCACGTGTTAAGCGTTTTGCTTTGTATCACAGTGATGATACAGCAGGGTAATGGTAGTAAACCTTCTATTCCTGCGACCAATCTTTGGGTTAGTGTTATGTATAGGGCTTGGTTTCCAAAAGTGTACAGGTGATCCTTAAGAAATCATTCTAATATGCTGATTTGGTCCTCAAGACACATTTCTTTTTATTATCAATGTTGAAAACAGTTGTGCTGCTTCATATTATTTGTGGAAACAGTGATCCATTTTTTTAAGATTCTTTGAGGAATTGAAAGTTCAAAAGAACAGAATGGTTTGACATATAAATCTTTTGTAACATTATAAATATATTTATTTACCCATCCCAACTTGATCGCCTTGGGAATGAAGGATGAAGTGAATGATTGGGCTATCAAGGAAGGCAAAGTTTGTGAGTAAAACTTTGAAAGAAAGAAAAAGGGAAGCAAATAAAACTGTTAGAGAGGACGAAAAAGAGAACGGAGAGGAAAAAGAAAACAGTGGAGAGAGTTGGCCTGCATCTGCAGTGGTCTCAGACTGCGCGGGGGGCAGATTAGGGGAACAGGAAGTGCAGCAGACACCTGCGATTCTCATTTCTGTTTCCATTTCAGCAATGCTGGAACAAAACCCTGAATCGCACGCACGCACGCACGCACGCACGCGCACGCACACACACACACACACACACACACACACACACACACACACACACACACACACACACACAGGCATGCAGCACCTCACCAGGTCCCTGTCTGACCCGGGGCTTTGAGCCCTTGTGCCAGCTAAACCTTTACTGACCCCTTAGAGCCCACTGTACGCTCACAGACCCACATAATCCAAACCACAGATTGAAGCCATAAATCCCCCCACCCCACTAAAGCGTTCCCTCTGTGTGCAGTTGCGATGGCAACCTGTAGGCCTTTTCCAGATGTTTCGGAGGCCCTAACTGAGCAAACTCCCTCTGTGCTTCTTTCTAGCTGTGAACACACAAACAACTCCCCTTTCACCCACCTGCTGCCCCCTGGAGCCACAGCGCACAGACCTGCTGGGGGAAACATCATCACTAGTTTTTAGAGTAGGTGAGGATTTGGGATTAAGTATTGGGTTATACGCTAAGGGAAGTCTTGAATAGCCAAGGCTTCATGACAGTGAGTGGTGTACAGGGAGTTCATTGGGACAAAACCGTGGTCCGGGTTTTATGACAGAGGATATCAAGTTACAGCTGTGCGCTCATTTACACACCAGGGGAATTGTTGCCAGTCTTAAACCATTAGCTGTTGAAGTCAGTGTTGGATAAAATTCAGAATGTAAGAATCGGCTCCCTTTTGACTAGTTTTATCAATCATTTTATTCTTTCCATCCATCCATCCATCCATCCATGAATCAATCCACCCACCTATCTATCTATCTATCTATCTATCTATCTATCTATCTATCTATCTATCTATCTATCTATCTATCTATCTATCTATCTATCTATCCACCTATCCACCTATCCATCTATCCATCTATCTATCTATCTATCTATCTATATATCTATATATCTATCTATCTATTCATCCGTCAATCCGTTCAGTTGAGCTTGTTGGGGTCTTAGATAATTCAACATTCTTCATAGGTCTCGCAGTTGACACATGACATAACATAATTACAGCGCATAGATTTCCAAGGATACGGTTATATAGATCGATACCTTTGAGTACATAATTATCAGCATTTACGTTAACATGTTTAATCATATCTTATCTGACGTAACTTGATAACATTGTGATCTAAGAGAGGGCCCCGAAGCCTCTCCAATGTTTATCTTGTGAAGGGGAGGATAAAGGCTCACTTATCACTATCAGCAGCAAGTGTGTGCATTGCTTTGTCTGGCTTTCCAGTTGTACGAACATCCATCATGGCACATGCCAAAGTGCCGTGCGCTGGGTCCTTGACCAGGCCGTTCTAGAGGAGGGCCACGTGTCTCGGTCACCCCCTAATGGGACGACAACACCCCAGAGAGTGGAGCAAGGCAACAGGTGCATGTTTTTAATAGTGGCATGTAGAGCGTGTCAGTGATGCTAATGATGGACGTGATGTGACATGCTGAGGGACAGGAAGACAGAAGGAATGGCTGCTGGTGTTTACAGACTGCCTGGAGAGATCCTTTATAAATAGAAATTCAACACGGTAAGTTGGAGTGGAGCATCAGAATGATCATTCTTGAAGTTGAACTGCCTCGATGATTTACTCCTGTGTTTTGAATCATTATCATGTGGCATGGTCCAACAGCTTCGCGGTTGCTTGCTGCGTACAGTACACTTCTTTGACCTTCTCTATACAAACATATGTGTTTTGTAACTTGTACTTCTCATTGTCTTGAGTGATCTACAGGACATGTGGCAGTGTGTCGCTATCAGCACTGGTAACTGTCTTGTATCTTGACTCCGACACTGTAGTAGCATTCTTGCATTTCAGACTGCACATTGCTTAACTTTGTAGCACCAAGTGTGGTGCTGAGTTTCCCAGTTTGTAAACTATCTGTCTGAATGTGGACTTATTCAGCCCCAGGCCTTTTCTTACATCTCCTTTCCAGGCTTGTAGGTTCAAGAATTGTACTTCTTGCTCTCTGGATCACACATCTTTCAAAACTCTATCAAAATCTTGTCAGCAAGCAGGCCAAACCCACACATAAATTGACATGGACTCTTTTCATTCTTCCTAAAGGCTTTATAGAGATTGTTTGTGAATATGTTTATGTGATATTGCTATGAATATTGGTTTTATAAAGATAAAACATTGTGAAATATGTTATTAGTACAGCCTGATCTCATTAGTATTCATACATAATACACATACATTTTAGGTTGGTAAGATTTAGATCTGTTTTCTATTTTCATACAGCATTTTCAAATGTAATTTATTCATGTGATGGCAAAGCCATCCTTTAAATGCTGATTTGGTGCCTAAGAAACATTTCTTATTAGTTTAATGTTGAACACAACTGTGCTGCTTAATATTTTTGTGGAGATCGTGGTATTTATAATTCACTTTTTTTTAGGCTTCTTTGCTGAATAGAAAGTCCGAAAGAACAGAATTTATTTGAAATAGAAATCTTTTGAAACATTGTATTTACTGTATTTACCATCACTTTTAATGCATTCTTGCTGAATAAAAGTATTAATATAAAAATTGTACAGAGCCCAAAATTCTGAACGATAGTTTATGCTTAAACACAAGTATCACAGTGACAATAATTTTGTTACAACATATTTAATGTTTTGTAATTCTATTTTAGCAAGTTGAACCTTTTGTAAAGGGATGGAATCCTTCAAAATTAGTGGAATATGGAATCAGAAATAGTGATAACGCTGAACATATTTAACTTATTTAATCTTTATTTAGTTAAACTTATTTAAACTTTATTTATAATCTCTATTATTTTTATTCCATAAATTCAATGTTATATAGAACAAATATAATTCAAGTTATAATAAAGTTTATTACTTAATCATTTTAAGGCAACTGGTTTCCTCACTTTTTTTAATTTAAGTCAACTATTTACTGTAATGAGTTTATATTGAATAGCAAATCATTTCAAAGACTTTTCCCATGAACCCAGTGTTCTTCCGTTGAGTCCAGGGAATAGTGCAATCCAGGGCAGAGCGGTGTGTGAGAACCGGAGACACCTTTAGCAGAGCTGAGCGGTTAAAAATGCGGCCACGGGTTTCGAGGGCCAGCGGTTCCATTATCCATTATCGGAACGCGAGGCTGTGGACATGGAAAGATTTTGCAGGGCTTTTTCACTGGCTGCGGCATCTCCTAACACCTGCGCCAATGCTCTTTTGTCTTGGTGTGCATATGCGCTACGCGGGAGCTGGCCCTACATCTAGGCCAAGCTGTAAAAGAGTAGCTGCCTTTGTGTGAGCGAGTTCAAGTAATGGACCGATAAGATCTTGATGACCTCCTCTCCGTGCTCTATTCTCCATTCTTCTGTCTGTTTGTCTCCCTCTCATGTGAATAAGCGAGAACCAGTCCGATTTGGTTCCCCTGGCCTTCCGAGGACACCCCGCTCTGGCAGCCCCGCCGAGGCGCCTCACCTCGCCCCAGTGGCCTCCCCTCGGCCTGAACCCTTTATGTGCAAGGACTACCTCGTGGTGAGGAGGGGTGTGTGTATGTGTGTGTGCTTCCCACGGGGGTAATCAGGTCTTCGGGCCGCCCCGACAGCAGACATCATCTCTACACTCTTTCAGCATGTGAGAAGATCCCTGTCCCTTCGCCCTGAATGAAAGGAACCCTTTCTTTTCCCACCTCAATCTTTTGAAAACCCAGTCTGGTAGGTCTACAGTAACCAGATACGCCCAGAGCCTCTGTCCCCCTCCGATAGGAACTATGGGTTCTTTTTCACCCGCCTCTCTCTCTTTCCTCTCGCTCTGGGTTTCTTTCTTTTTTTCCTGAAGTCTACTGAGTGGCGATCATTTGCAGTGCAGGTGTCTGATTTTCATTAAAATTGCAAATTGAAGTGGATGCCTCATCTGATAAGAAGGGACAACCGGGACTCTCTCTTTCTGTCGCTTTCTGTTTCTCTCTCACTTTCTCTCTCTCTTTTACTCACTTTGTATCTCACCACACAACAGTGAACACTCTATCTTGATCAGAAAATGTTTAATCACTGATTAAAGGAACAGTTCAGCCATTTACTCATCTTCATGATGTTCCAAACCTGTGAGAGTTTCTTTCTTTTTTGGGACACAAAAAGGTGGGTTTTTGAAGAATTTTTGATGTAATGAAAGGGAATGGATTCATTTTTACATGATCGATAATACTGTACTTGTATCCCTTACACATTTGTTTTCATTCTGCTATTATAATCAGTGGTGGGTAGATTTCTTACAAATTGTTGTCCATTATGCAAATTATATAACAAAACTTAGTAGTTAGTACTTAGTAACGTAATCTATTACATTATACATTTTAGGTAATACAATCGGACTAATTATTGATTACTTTGGGCCTAACTTGTTTATGTAATTGATTTGAATAGGAGAATCTTGTACAATATTGATATGAAAATATCGTCTATTGTTGTCAACAACATGAAGTGTATTAAACATTACATTATGTCAAGCTAATAATTAATTGAATTGTAAAAATGTTAAATGACAATAAATACATAGAAAAAAAACACTAAAAGAAATATTTTATGTTTACCTGCATGTCATGTGACCATTCACCGACATCCGAGTACCGTCCACATACAAGTGTTGTTAATTTATTGACTTAAAATCTCAGTTTTTTTTCACGCTTTTTGTAATTCAAATTTATTGAGTAAATGATGACAATTTAATTTTTGAGTGCACTTTTCTTTTCAGTATGATAAAAACCTATTAATCTGTCTCTAATTGAAGGTGAGACTGTGAGTGGGAGAGAATGGAGCTTATGTGAAATATTGTGTTGAAAATCTCAGCCAACATCTTCATCAAAATGAATGAGTGATTTTCCAAACCTCTCCCTCAAAACTCCTGGAAGAGAAAAGTCTCTTCTTCAGAATGTCACAAAGCTATGTGCATTAGACTGTCCCTTTTTCAGTTTAGTTTTGAGGCTAACTGTGAGATTTAACAGTTTGGGGACTAATTAGAAACAGAGAAGAAAAGGAAAGAAAGAGAGGGAATCTCACAAGCAGGAATGCTGTGACTGGAAACAACAGCTGTCCATCCTGATCTCAGCCTGCAGTGAAATGTCACACCAAATTTCTTTGTCCAAGTCTCTAAATTAGCAAAGACATTTGCTTAGCATGGAAAGCTTCTCTGTTTGAGAACACAAAATCACAACAGCTGTAGTCCATCTTTCTCATTTTCTCCTTCATTCAGATCTCCATGTTTTGACAGCGGAATGAACTGGACCGTTAAGAGCTTTAATGCAACAGACAAACCACTTTCATGTGAAACTAAACGCAATTCTTCCTGCTATCAACACTTAGCTTAAAGCGCTAGGTGCACTTGATGGTCGTCACTCGTCATTCCAAGAGCATACGTAAAAAATATAAAAAAATAATTGTCTTACTAATACTGCATTGACTCTTACCACTTTAGGCTTGATTTATGGCTACACACAGCTGGTTTCAACCCATGTGGTCCGGTTGAACCTGACCTGTGGCCTTTATGGAGGTTTCCGGTTGGTTCTGGATGGTTTAGCACATGGATTCTCTACAGATGGACCTGTCCGCAGCGTGCAGCTGGCTAAGCAGGTCCTGACAGCCTGCAAGTTCTCAGGACATCGTGCCACAGCAGCGCACCTGTTAGTTACCAGGCAACACATGTGCATTCCAGCATAAAGCTGCAGTGGAATGAATCACGGACAGTGAGAATGAGGTTCACTAATGATTCAAAGTGCGAACTCGTGTCATCCTGTCATTACTTGTTGCATGTTTTAAAGAAAAGCATAGACATTTACATGTACTAATATACTACTATTTAAAGGGTTAGTTTACCCAAAAATGAAAACTGTCATCATCTACTCAACCTCATGTCGTTTCAAACCCCGTAAGACTTCAACACAAATGAAAATATTTGAATAAAATCTGAGAGATTTCTGTCCCTCCATTGACAGTGTACGCAACTACCAGTTTGACGCTTCAAAATGTTCATAAAGAGATTGTAAAACTTATCCATATGAATAGAGCGGTTTAGTCCAAAGTATCCGAAGAGACATGATCGCCTAATAAGATGAACAGATTGAATAGGCTTTTATTCAGGTGAGGAGGGTGATGACATAATTTTCATTTTTGGGTGAACTTGTGCGACCATAGTAATAAGACTTGATGTAGTTTTGCAATAAAATATCATTAAGTAAAAAGAGATAACACGCTTTCCTTAAACCTTGAATACATCTGTACTTATCTTAATCATTATTTTCAAATTTATGTTTTTTTTTTTTTTATATTAAGGGCTAAAGTTTTAAGGCTTGATCTTGGTTAAGTTATACCACATTTTTTACTTGATGCTCCATACATTAAAAAAAAAAAAAATCGCAATGAATATTAAATTGAGAACATGTTCACCATAAAAATGTTGTCATTCAAGTATTCAAGTCATTTTAGACCAATATCCACATTTTCCTGACTGCAACAAAGATTATTTTGGCAGTACAGTAGCTCTAGAAGAAAGTCATTGTCCAGTTTACGTAAGTTTAGCGTTGATTAATTTCCGTTGTAAAAATCATTAGTTATTGAGACACACAAGGTGCATAAGGCCCCCAAACCACCAGGGGGCCCCCTTGCTCTCAATATTCGGGCTCACATTTTTATCTAATTAATTACATGATGTGGCGATTAATCTAATTAGGCTGAGAAATTACCCACAAAAGATAATTTAAAGTCATTATTGTGTTAAATGAAAAAAGCATTACAAAAAATTGCTTTAAAAAAATATGAACAGAATTTTCACATAAACTTTTAAGCTTCAACGGCCATGAGGGTGAGTAAAGGATGACAGAATTTTCATTTTTGGGTGAACTATACCTTTCTTGTTTTTTTATTAATATGGAAATAATGATTTTTTTTATTTTTATGAAATGATACCATAAGAAACTAAAACTGCCAGTAGGTGGCGGTAAATGTCTAAATGAGTCCTTGAGTCATTCATTCATTTGATTCGTTCAAATGGCTGATTCATTCCGGAATTAAGTAAATGGCTCTCTTTATGGACAAGCCATTGAATCATCGGTTCACCCAATTGATTCGCTGAAATCACGGATTCATTTAGAAACGAAGCACCGCTGGCGCTGTGTGTTGCTCGGAGATGCGATACATTTTAAACACCCCAACACTTCTGTGATGCAATGGCGAAACTTTTCCTTAGCTGTTGACTTTTTTTTTTGTTGAGAAATTGAGGTTTCTGTGAATGGGTTTGAAATGAGTCTCGCTAACCGGCACGACCATGGCTTGTGAAGTGATGTGTGTCCCCCGTCCCGTGCACAAACATAAACATAGACTCCATCTGTTTGGTGGCACGCTGTGGTCTGGGAAGCAGAGTGAAGCCGAAGAGTTCACACGCGGCACAAAGACCCAATTATGGGAAGCCACTGGATGGAGAGACAGTGGGAGAGAGGAGAGCGAGAGAGAGATAATAGAGGCTTGTCTATTCCTGATCGACGGAGATGTTCTCCTTAAGTGTCACTCTCTTCTCACTGTATCCAAGACAAGCAGTCAATGTGTCCTTTAAGCAGCCTGAATGAATACATACCCACAAGCACAAGATTGCATACAGTGGGCACATATTCGGTTAATAAATGTTCTGTGTTAGAGGACTTGTTTAGGGGACTGTTTTTTCCACGTAACTATACGTTTTTTCCCATAAAAAAATTCTGAAAGATCAATAGAAAGTAAATGGCTGCATGCCACAAACTTGTAATATGAATGATTATGCAATGGGGTCTAAAAATCTGAGACCACATAGAAAACTTGGGATTGTTTTAACCTGTTAAGCTTCAACCCCACTTTTGAAAAATCCCCAGAAATGGCATACCCAAACTGAAACAGATGCAGTTCATGAACCCTTTGTACTAAAAGCACAAGTAAGATCTAATTTGAAAGCTGACACCTGGCAGTTTTATTGTAAATGTGGAATTAATGAGTCATAATGAAAAAAAATAATTAAAAATGTCTTCAAAGTTTTGTAAAGTTATTAGAAATGTATTTTTATGAAACATCTTCATGAAAATAAAATTGAAGTTGGCATTGTATCAATCTAGAAATGTACTGCAGCTAAATCCACATGTCTGACCATGTTATATTTAAAATTTGAAGAAGATAAGTCTAAAACTCTGCATTTAGTTAAATGTTTTTCAAGATCATGTCATATGACTTTATTTTGATTAGACTCTAAAATGCAAACTGATGTTTATTGTCATCTTCTAGCATCTATTCAGTCTATTGTCTCTATTGTTTTGTGGTGCAAACGAGCCCCATTCAGTGTCAGTCTCCCCTGCACACATTCACACCTCTCCAGCCTGGTTATGGGTCTAAATATGCTTTTCTTTTGTCTGCATTATAATCACTAACGACTGGCTATTCACACTGTTTCAATCCCTTTTTTCTTTTATCAAAGTTCTCACTTCACATTTGAAACTGTATCAAATGCCCTTTTTGAAAAAAGAAAAAAAGAAGAAACATTTCAGTAAGCATTCCTATTTAGAAAAATTCATAAAAATAACAGCTAACGTGCTGGCAGGTGCACCTAGAGCAAGCTAGCATGTTAGCATAGCACACCATCAATACACGACAATTTATGAGATTAAAACCATGTTTGTGCTCCAAACTTACTTTATAACGCAAGTCGAGTGTTTTAAATAACCTTCTGTGAACTGATTTGGCTTCAGATGAAAAAATAAGACAGAAAATATATTATTTTATAGTATTCTGCACAATGATAAAGTCTATATCGATTAGCATTACATTATAAATATAATCTATTATTATGAAAATACCTGACATGGCTCGAAGAACACAGGTAAATCAAATATCATTACAATCATGTTTATTGTCTTCAAAACATCTTTATCTGCATGTTACAGCCAAGGGGGTAATCCATCAGCCGGAAGTTGAAGCCTCGCGGGAGCCGCCATTGTAGCAGAACTTCACCTGCTGTTAGCATCCCATTGACTCCCATTCATTTTGGCGTCACTTTTACAGCGAATAACTTTACATCTGAGGCGTCCAAAGGCTTAATTTGTCGATTATTTATTTCTAAAGAAACACGACAATGTATAAAATGCTCCATTACTTTGTATCTTACGTTACGACCCCGTAGAAGCCGTTTTTGTAAAAATAGGCTAAAGATTGCGTCATAACCACGGGACTTTCTGTCGCACAATAGAGACATTACCGTATAGACAGGAGGAGAAGCTCGCGGCAATCTTTTACTGTCTATGAGGCAATCGGGGGGACATGAAGGCACAAAGTCAAGGGAGAAGCCCATAAATAGAGAGTCCATAAAAGCAACGGGACAAAATATTTCAACAACGTTTTTGAGGAATTAGGTGATTCAGATTTATCTTGGCACAGCTACTAGAAGATTTTCAACAATCAGACTGTCGTCACGCTCAGTTTGAGCCTGCGCACTCGCTCAGACATCAGACAGGAAGTGCAATAATCGGGCTTCAAGTCTTCTCCGTTAAAATCAATGGGGTCGCTGTGTCCATTTCTTTTACTGTCTATGGTTACAGCGATCTCTGGAAGCTTTGTTTGTGTCAGGGACTTCCTGGAATGTCACATGGTTATCTGTCACATGGTTATGGCACTTCTTCATGTGATCCATATATGGACTATACTGTGCGTGCGCCGGCGCCCTCAGGCTGCCAGTATGGATTGAAAACACAGTACATCAGAGTATCCAGCGCTCATAATGTTTACATCGACGCATTTTGGGTATAAATTCAATAAACATTATTCCCGTCTATAGAAATACGATGTAAACCTATGAGAATCTATCAATATTTCTCCACATCTGCACATTGTTGAGCTAAAAGCCCTGAGGGACGTTGTTTTGTCAAGCGCTGTCATGACGACGAGTTTTTTTCTGAATAGAAGCGGCTGACGCTCATAATTCATATTAAAGGTTTCGACTCATTTTTTAATTACATAACTCCTGGCACAAATTAAGACATAACTGTCATTACAAGTTTCTCAGAATACAATAGTGGTCAAATACTGAAACTTGAGTATTATATCTTTTTAACGATGTATAGTTTGTCAAGGTAATAACATTAAATATGATAGTAGCCTAACTTTGAACTATTTAAAAAAAAAACGCTTCAGTGCGCCGGCGCTCTGGCAACGGTTAAGAGGTTTTAAACAACATTTAACAAAGTTTTAAGATTTTAAACAAAGAAACATTATGAATAAGAACATTAAACATAGAAATGAATAAGAAATATTGTGCACTACAAATATATATATATACATATATATATATATATATATATATATATATATATATATATATATATATATATATATATATATATATATATATATATGAATTTTGTTGTGCCAATAAAATAATTTGTAATGGTAATACATTAATTTAAGGTGATGTAGTTACACGTTACTACATGTAGCCTACTTACTATAGTAATAACAGTAAATTATAGGTAATTACAACTAACCCTAAACCAAACCCGCGTATCACTTTATTTTACAGTGTCCTTGTTACATATGTTACATGTACTAACCATAGTAATAATACAATTATGCATAATTACATGCAACTAACCCTCAACCAAACCCTAATCCTAACCCTATAGTAAGTTGTTAATTAATATTACTCAGTCCTTAAATATATAATTACACTAATGATTCCTTACTGTAAAATAAAGTGTAACCCCAAACCCTAACCTTAACTGTAACTCTGTAGTAAGTACATGTAGTGAATTAATATTACTCACTACTTATCTGTGTAAGTAGGCTACAATGTAACTATGTCACCTTTAAATAAAGTGTATACATTTTTTTTTTGTTTTTTTTTGTGTAGTTTCTCTTGAAGTTCCGAAGCTTCACCATTATTTTTTCCCTTACTGGGCTAATAAGAGATGCTTAATTTCTAAGTTTGCAGTCCAGTCAGACGTCACAGTTGTTTTGATCCTTAATGATGATGGTGCCAGAACCTTTCGATACAACAAACTGAGGCCTAAGTTTCTCTTTTGGCTTTGCAAATGCTCTCACATCCCTACCATGATTCCAGAGTTGGGCTACAATACTGTTGAACATGGTTATAGTAAGAAAGATCTCATCATCATCATCATCATTTACCGTGTAATTGATGGAAAAACAAAGAGCCTGAATTCATTCAACCACAAATTCCTGTGATGTGTTCTGGCAATCCGCTCTCTGCTGGGAATCGCACTTGTCTGGAATATGAGCAAACAGGTCACACTCAAAGCATTCCAAGATTCAGAACTTGGGAGAGCTTTGGAAAATGTGCAGCTGTGTCCAGACGGTCATTAGATATGGACGCCTGCAGCAATGAACAAACTTAGATAGTTAGGAATCGTGTCTTGATTCATCAAATATGAACATATTACAATAACAGCTATATATATATATACAAATAAAAAATGTGTGTGTGTATAGGCATGTCAAAAACATGCTCCTGCGTGCATTAATATTTGAATAAGAGCGTTTGCATATTGATTTCCTGGCATTCAGAAATGTGTGTGTGTGTGTGTGTGTATGTGTGTGGTCCTGTTAAACCTTACGTTATGGGGGCATAACAAAGATGGGAATATATGAAATCCTTGTCCTTGTTGGGATATTTGTTTTGTCCCCATGAGGAAAACAGCTTATAAAACATCAATGATATTTTTTAAAAATGTAAAAGTGCAGAAGGTTTTCTGTGATTGGTAGGTACAGAATATACAGTTTGTACAGTCAAAATCATTATGTCTGTGGAATGTCCCTATAAAACATGAAAACCCAGTATGTGTGTGTGTGTCCTGTTTCTGATACTAGATCATCAGCATCTGGTGAAGTCTTCTCACACACCAGGTGCGGCTGTAGCCCTTGTGCTGTATCAGCACATAGCATGGAAATATGAGAGTGTATAATATAAAACACACACACACACACACACGTAGATCTGAACGCCTATAACCAGCATATGGCTCGGTCAAAGACATGATTTTTTTTGTCTGGGTTTATAAACTTTTATTTCTTAGTAAAAATGTATAAATGAATATAGTGTTTTTTATTTAATAATAAATATTATGTATATTATTACTAATAGTATTTAATACATTTATTATAAATAGTATCTTAAAGTAAAACATAATTTGACCTTTTTTATGACAAGTGGATGGTAGTTCAGGTTGTAAAATGTCATATGGTGTGATTTCCCTAAAAATATTTTACCTCGAAAAACTATGTTTACAAACGTTTTTATGTTTTTTGTACAAAATGTTTAACATGTGTACTATGCACTTAATGTGTAAGGAAAATGTAACTTTTTACCTGAGAGTTAAACAACATGACATTTTTAGAGTCATTAAACTACAATATGAAACTAACATGAATACAGAGACTGTATTTCTAAAAAAAAACAAATGTAACTTTCAAACTTAAAAAAAAAAAAAGATTTTTAAACTTTATGTATTTATTTTAAATTTCCTCTTTTTATCATGAAATCTCTATGTCATTTTACTTGACATCACTAACTCATTTTGAATCTCATAATTACATATTTACTTTGTGATACTCAGAAGACATGCTTTGCCTTGGGCTGAAAACACTTATAAGACTCTGATCAGTAATGAGAGAAACATACTCAGGAAAGTGACTCCAGCAATAAATCGCATTTGGCTTTCACTTGTCATGGTTTTGACCATGAACGCCCCACTGACTGTATAACTACACAGCATGCTTTTCACCACAGTCCAGTGCCTGTCATTTCATCACCTTCCAAAATAGCTGGATTTGAGGTTAGCGGCATGTTTATGGTTAAGGAACTGTTTGTGGGGAGCCTGCACAGAGCCACTAACTGTACTTGCATGTTTTACCACATATCTTTCATACACATGATAGATGTCACATGCCACATAACAACATCTACATATATGCAAAGTACACACATGTCAGGACGAGTTATTGAAGTGGCTACTAGGCTACTGGTAACTATTATGTAGAATTTGACTTTAATATATGCTTGAAAAGTCCAGCTGAGATTTTAATTAAGCAACATGATACATAGTTGTTTCAACTCCAGCCCACGGAAACAATCATGAGAAACAAATGTCAAGTGACAAATTCTGTCATCATTTAGCCTATACTCACGCTGTCATTTCAACCCATATGACTTTCTTTTCCTTGTGAAACACAAAAGGAGATATTGTGAACAGTCTGTGTAGCTCTTGTCTATACATCACATAGTGTCTGAGTAGGTACTATTTTAATTTGAATTTACTTCACGATCACTAAAAAAGTGTGCTCTATATGGTATGAATATTATGAATGAAATTCGGACGTACTACATCCGCCATTTTGTCATTATCATGTGACCTACCAGCATCAGTTGATCGCTTCACTTCCATTCATAAATCATCTCCAATGGCCTCATGGGATAGTAAAGTGTCCATCGAATGCACACTTCAAAGAATCTCGGCATAAGTAGTAGGTCATCCGGAGACTTTTTTCCTATTTTCAAATACTATGTATTCTACTCTTTTGGCGTACTGAGTATACTCATAATATATAGTAGGGGAAGTATTCGATTTTGGACGCAGCGACACTTCAAAGCTTCTGAAGTCATTATTTAATGATATGTCAAAATTTTATCCAGATTAAAAATGGCACATTGGTGCCAAAATGGCATTGGTCATCATACCAAGATTGAGTCAGTTGGTTTTTGTGTGAATTATCCCTTTAAAGCCAAGTAGAAACTCTCTGGTTAAATCTCTCTTCACATCCTGATAGCAATCAATGCTAGAAGTGGTCTTATATATATATATATAACAAAAAAAACATATATTTTCTGTGGAAGTTTCAGGACCAAAACATTTTTATCCAATCATTGTATTTGGTCCAAATGCAATGATATGATGTCCTACCTGCCTGTCAGCGTATGTATTTCCAGACCTGCGAGCGCCTGCTCGCGACATCCGTGTCATCATCAGTGTAGCTATTCCTTAAGACAGTCACCGAGAACCGCAAACGAACATCAGCCACTTTTTACAGTTCCTCCTGAACAAAATCAGCGAGCTTATGCTGCGTTCACACCATGTCTTAACTGTAATTACAAGATTGCAACCTGTGACGTTCCACTAGGAGTTGTTCACGTTCTCAGACTCGGATTTATGCGTTTATGTCAACACTATCAATGTCGAAATTAATCTGCAGCAGTCAGGTGGTACAAGTATGAGCCCCATAAGTTGTTTACGTTCATTATTATTGTAATGTTATGTGCTTTGAGACATGAAGTAAGTAATTTAACAGCGTCTCTCGTGCTGCTTTGCTAAATCTGCTAAATCTAAATCGAAAAAATTTCGACAATAGACACCTGTCCCAGACCCCAGATGTGTGGTCAAGCACTCAGTGTTATCCATTTTTCTGAGGTTCCTCTGACCTGGCAGAAACACCAGAAGAGGAAGTAGACAGAAAAAGCTATTTTTCTTCCGAGTAGATTATTCATTGCACTTTATACAAATAATTATTCTTCCAGCAGATGTTTGTATGGACATATGGCAGCTCTCACAGGGGGTGAAACTTCAGACACATGTAGATGAGATTCAAATGAAGAGTGTGATTGACTAATGTGTAGAGAGAGTTTGCCCCCTGGTGGACAGGAGTTGTGCTGACATGCTTGACAACACCACTCCATTCTGCTCGGGAGGTCCTTTAGGAAAACACTTCCTGATCTGTGGTGAATCTCGGTTTGATTGAATATAAAAATCTGAATTTGTATATGACTATATGTACAGTTTTAAAATCACACATTTATGGTGTTGGCGGGGCTTTCCAGTAAAACAGCATCTGATCATGGGTAGAATGATGGACTGTTGAGATGTTGAACAAGTTTGTGTGCATCCTGAAGGCAGGTTGGAGATGGAAAGGGCTTGTTTTGAAGGACAATCAATTGCCTTAGACTTTTCTTTTGCCCTTCCCTTGAGTTTGAATTCTCAGCTTCTGAAACATGACAGTTGTTGGCCCAACAGAATCACAGCCGCAGGGTGGTGCCTCAAAATGCTTACACACACATTCAAAAACCGTTAACATACCAAAGCACTTATCTTTTTGGGTATCTCTAATGGTAACTGACTACATCCATCTGTATACAAAGACTTGCCAAACAACTGCAACTGGCCAGGCCAACTCTGTGAACAATTTGGAGAACGGAAAATAGACACTGTTCAAAAGTTTGGGGATGATACAATGTTTTATACTCAACAAAATTGCATTTATTTGATCAAAAGAGTACAGTAAAAACAGCAATATTGTGAAATATTATTCCAATTTAAAATCGGTCTAACTGTTTTCTCATTTTATATAGGCTATTTTAAAATGTAATTTATTAGCAAAGCTGAATTTTCAGCATCATTACTCCAGTCTTCAGTGTCACATGATCCTTCAGAAATGATTTTAATATGCTGAGTTGATGCTTAAGAAAGATTTCTTATTATTATCATCAATGTTGAAAAATTTGAAAAATTGAAATCTTTTTGTAACATTATAAATGTGTTACATAACTGTCACTTGTGATTAATTTAATGCATCATTGCTGAATAAAAGTATTAATTGTCTTAGGGAATGTACTTGAAACAAACAAAAACATGATGCATTTGGATGCAGTAAAGCTGTTGGTGAACATCTCTGTTTATTAACTTTTTGCCCCAAAACAGCACCAAACCAGTTTGATTCACCCATATTTAATGAATTTAAGTCATTACTTGCTTAGAATCTTCCCCTCATTTAAACACAAGACACGACATGTTTGAACTGAACACAGATCACAACTTCAACAGTCTTTTCCTCATGCCAACTAACTTTCTCATATATGCTTCAGATGTGCTTTTTTTGTGATTTACACTCCCATGCACTTTCATTTTATGGTAAAGAGCAGCTTGGACATTCTGCTAAACATCTCCTTTTTGTTTTCCACAGATGAAAGAAAATTTAGACTGTTTTTTGAAGAATACGAAGGTGAATAAACAAGCACAGGACTTTTATTTTAACATCAGTTGAGACAGAATGTCAGCGACCACCAGATGGCATTAGTGTTCCATGATTGTTCGCTCTGTTTCCCACAATGTGAAGTAGCAAATATATATTATGTTTTGTTATATTTGAGGGCAATTAAAAGATCTAACTTACAGTTCAGCATTTTTTCATTTTACAATGTGATCCTTCTATTAATTGTCAAAGGCCGCATCTGGAATATGGTGACGTCACAATAATGTCCTTCATTACATTGAGAGTGGCCACTTGAGAGTTGAGACAGCATGAATAACCATTTGACAGCACTTTAACAAGCTTTAATAATCTGAGACAGACACTTGTGGCAAAGTTAAACAACAAACTGCTCATTACAAGCGATCCTGCCTGAATCACTACATAGTCAAGGACATCCACGCTATAGGTCTCTTGTGATTATGCTGTGTGTTGCAAAATGCGAGACCACAGGCTTAAAATATGAAGGTTTATTAAGCCACATGATGTACTTGTCACATAGTGTTGAGGTTATTGCTGTCCTAGACCAGGTGCTGTTACTGTGGCAACAGGCTGCTGTGCTGGGTGTGTGTGTGTGTGTGTAACATCTGTTTGGGCCGAGCTGTTTAGGCCGTTGTACTGGCAGCAGATCTTCTTGTCCATATGGAAAGGAGGATTAGATGATAATCAACATCTTAACTCCCTGCAATAATATTTAATTTACAGTGACACAAATTGGACTGCATTCATATTTTGAAAAGCATTACACAATGGTTTCTGTAGGGTTGATGTATTTTTTTTCTGTTGCTTTAATAAAGTACCATTTTAACCGCCTTAAACAGATTAGTTTCATGTATTAAATTCACCAAGTGAATATATTCATACAGTAGTATTTTATTTATACTACAGATAGTTCTGGTTTTCTAATCCAGAAGTTCTCAACCTTTTTGACTTGACGGCTCCTGTGGCCCAACATAATATTCAAATTACCCTCATATCAGCTATAACATTTTGTCCAGCATTTTCTGCTGTTATCATGACAAAGCTGCTTGTTCTCAAACTTTTTATTAATAGAAACTAGGATAGTGAGGGATATTGGGGATTTTTAATGTATGAAATATGAATAAGTTATATTTTATATAATAGACTTTTATAGACTCCAGCTGAACGCTGAGTGAAAACTATGACAGAGAGAGTTTGGGGTGGTCTGACCCCCAAATTAAGGCCAAGGACTAGAACTAGGACTGCCAGTAGCACAAAGTTTATATATATATATATATATATATATTAAACATACATATAGCAAAATAAATAATAAAAATAATGGCAGTTAAAAAAATTAACAATATATATTATATATATATATATATGTATACTGTATATAATTTAAGTTGTATTATTATTATTTAATTTAGCGCTCTTAGTTTGCAAGGAATTAGCGGGGTGGGGGGGGGGGGGGGGGGGGGGGGGGGGGGGCAGGGTTAGTAAAGTAATTTGAAGTAAGTAATTTAACAGCGTCTCTCATGTTGCTTTGCTAAATCTGCCCGTTCATGTGTTTTGAAGGAGGCGTGGCTTTGGAGATGCTCTGAAGGGAGGGTGGGATTAATGCTTTCAAATCTAGCTTGCTATTGCTAATGCCACCCCACCTTTAAACTTTAGAAAACGGCCAGGACAGTTTAAAAAATGTCGACTATAGACACCTGTCCCAGACCCCAGATGTGTGGTCAAGCACTCAGTGTTATCCATTTTTCTGAGGTTCCTCTGACCTGGCAGAAACACCAGGGGCCTTATGTATAAACGTTGCGTACGCACAAAATGGGCATAGAAATATGCGTATGCATTTTCCCACTCACATATCGGGATTTATAAAAAAAAAACTTGGCGTAAATAAGTGCGCACCGCAAGGATGCTCTTGACCGTGCGTACGCACTCTTTTAGAGGAGTATGTGTTTTGGCGACACCGATGGTGATCTAGAGTTAAATGTCTTTTTGGTCACTTTTAGACAGAAAATCTAAAGAAAATTATACATATACAGAAAGATAATACAAATATAATTCCACTCACCAAACCATCACTTGATGCAAATATCCATCCCTTCTTAAATATCCGCGCCAGCGACTGCGTTGGGCCGTTTAGTGAAACTTACGCAGATGATGTAAAACCGTAAATCTTCATTATGAGTCCATCATAAATACAGTACATGTTCACAACAACAGTTTACATAAATAAATGAATGATTTAAACTATGTTTTACTTCTGATATAAACATTTAGATTAAATATGCCATTCTCATTAATGGTGTTAAACACTTTAACTACATGAAATCATTACTGAGAAGTTACAACATTTTTATATTCAATACATATAAATATTTGTTGTGGATGTGATGCTTTTGAACACTTTTCCGCTGGCATGCTGTCTATGTTTTAATGTGTTAACTACATAGATAATTGCTTATGATGGCAGATTGTCTGAGAAAATGGTTTCGTGCAAATAGTGCACAACAAGGTCTATCTGTTTCCAATAAAAATATAAATCAATTAAAATACTATTTGGCCAGTGGAAAAGATTGAGAAATTGCAATTTGCACTATTTTATTTTATTTATTTAAAAAACAAGGGAAGGATGGGCTACTAAATGATTTTTATTAATGTAATGTGACGGCACATCCGTATTTCATATTTTCCTAATGTCTTGTACCGTTAAACATGTTATCATGTGGATGAATAATCATATGCAAATGATATGCAGATGAGGATATACATAGTAAAACTAGGCGTTATAATCTCCATATATGGTTATTTTGGGGTGGAGACGCATGTGCGCATGTGTGTGTGTGGGGGGGGGGGGGTTACACAAAATGTGTTTTTAGGGATGGCAAAATGATTTAAGTAAATATTAACTCAATAACTTAAGACTTAATTTACAGAATTTTTTAGATTAATTTAATTGCTTTTAAAAGGCTGGTTGGAAATTGTGATTTAATTGAGATTAATTGCATTATTATTATTATTTCTATATTTGGGGGTCAGACCACCCCAAACTCTCTCCGCCATAGTTTTCACCTCGGAGTTCAGCTGGAGGGATATTTGGATAATTACATGCAGTGTGAAATGACACTCACTGCAGTATTATTTCAGTGAATGTGATTTGACCAAGTACATGTTCCTGGATCTTTGTTGATCCTCGAACAGCATTCCAATCAACCAATCAGATTTAAGGGACAGGTTTACACTTTGAGTTTAAGTTTAACCAGAGTTAGGTGCTTCTACATCAGTGTTATTCATTTCCTATTTCCCTTTGATATTAGGGATAAGTTAAGGGTAGGGCTAGGTTTAGGGGTTGGGATAGGTTTAGGACTACATTTTTGGACAGGAATGTTGTTCCAGGGTCAACAAAATATCTTGAACCAGGAACACATCTTGTGACAGCAAGACCATATGTCAGTCTGATACTGTCTGATATTTCTGTCTGTTCTTCAGAACTATTCCTTTTTGAGACTTATTAAGATGTTTGTCATGGTTTGGAAAGCCATTCAGAAGAAGCACACTAGCTCTGCATTTCTCATCGATTGAGGCGGGTAGGAATCATTTGTCTGAATCACTGCTCCATATGATAGGATGTGTGTCTTATGGCAGACTTAGGGTTCCCTCCTCTCCCATTCTCGACATCTTATAAATGAGTCCTTCTCAAACTCCAGACTAAAACCATCTTAAAGGCATAGTTCAACCAGAAGTTACAATTATGTCATTATTTACTTATGATCATGATGTTCTAAACCTGCAAGACTTGCTTCGTCTGCGGAACACACAAAATAAAATATATTCTCCATATAATGAAAGTCACTGGGGTCTAAAACAACACTGGACTGAATTTTCATTTTTGGGTAAACTATCCCTTTAACCAAGGGAGTGTATTTCCCTGTGACACTCTTCACTCGGTTCTCTGCGTTCTGCCAGTGTGTTCTGACATTTATGCAATTCCATGCATAGCTGAGTAAATGTCATTTTGTGTGGATATAAACTGTTTTTCAGCATTGAATTACAGGGCACTCTGACATGGACTGTACCTGACAGGCGAACGCTTTGAGAAAAACTTGTTTTCTTTGCTCATGTCAACAACTGAATACATGATGGAACTGTTTTATTAACCTCAGTATTGCTTTTGTCCCCTCAACTGATTTTTTTTTAACCTGTCACGCATCTGAGATACATAGATATATCTAGTATAAATGATAACACATGTCCAATAAAGTGTGCTTTCAGTGGAAACATAAACTCATGTTACCTGATCTGACAAGTAGTATGACTAATACATCAATATAACTTGTCTTTGTTTTGTGTATATGAGGTAATATGTGACCATGGGACCACAATCGAAACATTAAGAAAATCGCCTTTAAAGTTGTCCATTAAGTTGTCCATATATATTTATGGTAGGAAATTTACAAAATATCTTCATGAAGCATGATCTTTATCCTACTGACTTTTGGCATAAAAGAAAAATCGATCATTTTGACCCATACGATTGTTGGCTATTGCCACAAATATACCCGTGCTACTTGTGACTGGTTTTGTAATCCAGGGTCACATATTATGAATATTATCATTTGTGCAACAGAATTGAATGCAGAATGCAGCATATACTGTATATTGTGAATGTATAGCCTATATCTATAACAGTTTTAAGTGAACATTATAGCTACTAACATGTATTAGACAGCTCTTTGGAGTAGCCTTGCCCTTGATGGTATTGTGGTATTCAGTGGTGTAATATTTTGTATACGTCATGCCAAACTGTCTTGACTTATTGCTGTGTTTAGTTTGTTTTTAGCTATTGACTCACTAAGTTAACAATTAATAAGTGTAGATAGCAAGTGTCGACATGAAACGCTGCGATAAGTCTTTCTTACCTAATGTGACGTATCCGATTTTGATTAAAGAGTATGAGGAAATACACACACAAAAAAAGATAGAGTATGGATAAATCATGTACAATAAATATACATGTACAATAAATATACATGTACAATAAATAAGTACAATCAACTTGGATGTTTAAGTCATTTAAACTTAAATTACATTAATCTGACATTAAAATGAGCTGAATGTTGTATAAATAATGAAAAAGTTGTAAAATTGCTTAACTTATTTTGATGAGTTAGAGCAATGTTAAAACATATGCTGTCATAACTTAATGATTAACTATTTTTTTTACAGTCCATTTTGCTTTAATGGTGACTTTAAGCCTTACACATCAATGCAGTTGCACACATTGAGTATTTTTTTAGGCACTATATTCATTATTCATAACATGCTGCATCTACGTTCATGTCCTTAACCCCGAAGAGACATCAACAATGACAAAAATAACAGGATAAATGAAAAATTTGGTTTTAAGAGTGGCAGATATTGCTCTGACACAAAGGGTAGAACCTGAATGGCAAGTGTATTTTAGACAGGTGAAAGGTGTGAAGAGAAAAAAGACGTGCTCGCTTGAATAATTAAACAGCCTCTTCTTTTCAGAGATCAATCGACGACTTTACATGACCTACAGGGTCTTCAGATCGTCTGAGTTTAAAATCAACTGTAAAATGCCTATCGAAGGCAAAGGGAGGTCTGAAAGCAAAATCACATTGCGGGAAATAAAACAGCACCCTCGGTTTTCATACAAAGCAATACTGCTGTGAGACAAAGAAAGTGTTCATAATAAGCGGCGTGGACTGTTCGGGCATCAGCTAGGGAGCCGGATTAAAGGTGTGCTCATTTCCTAAAAGGATTTTGACCTCTGTGTCTCTCTGACAGGAGGAATCATTAACCACTCGAAGCGCCGGCCGCTGCTTCAGCCCCTCTGATGCAAATTTCATGTCAAAACATCAAACGCGCTTCTGATCAAAGGTCATCTCCCCTTTGTGTAGGTGTTTGATAGCAAAATTTCTATTTCATCTCCAACTGTCATAGTGCGTTAGAGTGTGTGAGGAGACAAGGGAGGCTCTGTGCTCGGAGCGCGTTGAGCATGAGTTGGGAGGAGAGAGAAAATGGTCTTTTTGAGATGTTTTTGAGTAGTTTCAATTTTGAATTTTGTTTGCTTTTCCAGATAATAGACTTTCCATATGGAGGGCAGCAATTGGATGATAACTTACAAGGCAATATCTCTGCAATTTAAGCTGGGTAAATCCGTTTTTTCCTGTTGCAATATAGTCTTTGCAATAAACTCCTCATTTAGACTTTGTGTGTGTGTGTTTGTGTGTGTGTGAGTGACTGTGTGTGAGAGAGAGAGAGAGAGAGAGAGAGAGAGAGAGAGAGAGAGAGAGAGAGGTTCAGGTAAACCTTATGTTATGGCAAAATGTCTCCACAAAGATGGCAATATCTGAAATCTTTGTCCATGTGGAAACATTTTTTGGTCCCCATGAGGAAAACAGCTTATAAATCATACTGAGTGATGTTTTTTTGAAAATGTAAAAATGCAGAACGTTTTCTGTGATGGGTAGGTTTAGGATAAAAATCATTGTCTATGGAAAGTCCCCATAAAACATGAAAACCCAATGTGTGTGTGTGTGTGTGTGTGTGTGTGTGTGTGTGTGCGTGTGTGTGTGTGTGTGTGTGTGTGTGTGTGTGTGTGTGTGCGTGTGTGTGTGTGTGTGTGGGTGTGTGGGTCGTCGTTTGGGTAGTTAGCTAAGTAGCTACTGCCTAGCTGTTTAACAAAATTACTGGCTAGGGCTGAGATATGATCTAATCTTAAAAAAGAATGTTTCTGGGTTTAGTCTTTAAAAAGACTGTTGGGGTTTGTGTAGGAAAGGCCTATGCAAATCGAGATTGATAACAGACTAGCGAGACCTGGCACAAGCGAACTTGGCAAGAGACTAGACTAGAGTGAATGGAAAGCTATGTCTTGAGTCAATTTAAAGCTGCAGTCCGGCGTTTTCCCTCTTTGTCGCCATCTCTGTTTGAAATCTGTAATTGCAGTTATTCGCGGAATTATTCACTTTGCGTGAGTCGTACATCGGCATGACACAGCGCGGATGAACACTGTTTTGAGGAGACTGCGCGTCTGTCAGTCACCGCGACGGTGTGGATACTGACAAGTAGTCATAGTGCTATGAAATAAACGGTTTATGAACTGAATCCCTGTTATGCATGAACGTGTTTTACATAATATAACTCTAATAATTTTTGGGAAAAGGATAATTTTCACTTTACCGATCTGATTCAGATCCAATTCTTGACAATGGAGGAGGCGGGTTTGGTTTTCTTGGAGTAGAGGTGATTTGCTCCCTCTCATAGCTAGCACAAAATAATTCATATTTACCATAATAGCAAAACGAAATAAGCCACAACAAAGGAAACTCCGTCACTGAATTAAGCGAACAAGTGTGCTACTGTTACACGATTGAACTATTGAAATGTCTTACCTGTCCAACAGAAAAAAAGCCGTTTCTGCGTCCGTTTTGAACCCCGTCAAATATCACGGAGTTCACGCCACCTTTTGAAAGCCCTGCCAATGTTAATCCTTGTTTTCGCGTGGGCCCGGTTGCAATCTCTTTTTTTCTCTACCCACACCGAAGTCCGAATTCTCCTGGGTTTTACCACGGGTGAATCTCCAGTTGTCACTGGTGGTTGTCGTTTGAACCTTTCTGGATCCGCCATGAGTTTAATTATTTGAAGAGCTGTGAGAAAAGGCTAAAAGCTTCCAACTCCAACATCCGTTCACGCAATATAGCCTACTTGCCGGGACTCCTTCTTTATGTGTACAGATGTGACGTAATGACGCAAAGACATGCTCGAATTTCCCGCGGAAATCCACCAGTACCACTGGAATTAAAATCATTATTACAAGCTTACCGTTTTGAATCGAGCAAAGGTAAGCAGATATTTTTGAACACTGGCTGGTTATGTTTTTTTTAATTATTATTATTTTGGATAATTTTTAACCCAAAAAAGTTACGGACAGCAGCTTTAAATGCAGTGATTTATTTTTGTGTGAGAGTGAGTGAACATTTACACCCCGCTCTGTAAGTCAGGGCGGGAACGGCGGCGGCCATGCGCATGCGCGATTCATTTGCAGCCTGGACGCAGAGGGGTGTGTGTCTCCTCTCTGCTCTGACTGCAGGCTAGGACTGCTGCGCGAGGTTACTGAGAGACTGACCGCCTGTGAGTGCCTTTGGACGGGAGAGGGGCTCATGGCAGCACCCGCTGCTCGTTGAGCACAGTAGGCCTAACTGCAGAGTGATTCGTGCTTTCGAGTCTCCAAACACCACAAAAGTCTCCAAAAACACCAGTAAAAGTCGCTGGATTTGTCGCTTATGACAAAAAAAAAAGTCTCCAGGAGGATGTTTTATTGTTGTTTATTTATTAACAACATAAATGTATTTAAACATGTTTGTGTGTGCGTGGCTGCGTGCGTGCGTTCGAGCATTTCACAAAAACTAAAAGAAAGCTTTATATTCTGACTAGTTTATTCGTTTATATACTGTATATATATATATATAAACTAAATACGACTTCACGTTTTATAACTGTTACGTTTGCAGCCTCTGAAACTTCCGTCCGTCATAAAAATTAATTCGGGTGGTTCGATTTTCTGCATTTTTCGCATCCATAGCAATTTTGAGGGGTTTTGACAATATTGAGAGACATCAAATGACGAATATGAATACGAAAACTAATACGACAGTTTCGGACTCAAAATGTGGTGTTTTATATATTTATAACATTTGAATACAGTTCAGCAACATACATCACATGACCTGACGACCATGAGAGCTGACAATTGACCATCACTTAAAGTCCCTGTAAAGTCAAAATTAAGTATGTGTTCTGAGTATGTCACACCACAGAAAAATGTGTTATTAGCCATCCAGCCAAATTTGAATGATAAAAAAAGCCGGCAAGTACATAAAATACGCTGGGGGCGTGTCCGCTGGCTGCGCTGAAACCACGCCCACTCGCGGGAAAGCTGTCGACGGCGATATTAGGTGATACTGCTTTCGGGACGGGAGGATGAACGCTGGCGGGGGATAGTCGTTTCGGCCCCGTTCACCAGTAACAGCGGATTATCGGTGAATCCCAGTTGTCTCTGAGGAAAGTTTATAAAACTATCCTGTGTAAAATGATCACTACAGAGGGCGGCGGGTGTTGGCGGTGATCCTCAGCTCTTCATCAAGGTTGGCTCTACACAAAATTAATCTACCTCTTCTTGATGTGATCACTTTTAGGAAATTTAAATAAAGACACCGATCTGTTTTGTACATGATCGCATCCAGGTAGTAGCCTATATGCATTTCCGTGTTGAAGGCATAGCTAGCTAGCAAACTGTAGACTGTAGTAACTAATAGTACTGACAGTAACTCGCGTTTGAGCGGCGAATGCGAATGGGGTCGGTGTGTCATCAAGTAGGGGCGTGTCCACGAGCTCATGGGCTCCAGCAAAGTCCTTTTAGGCAAGTCATGCCACTCGGCCGCCATCTTGGCAACGCCTCCGGGCAGCTATTTCGGACTAACAAGACCAGGCTCCTATCTAAATGAATGGGCAGAGACCCAGAACTGCACTTTCACTGGTCACCAGGACATAAAAACTGCATGTATACAAACACTAATAAAATATAATAAAAATCGTTGAAAAAGTGTGATGACTTTGCCCCAAAATAAGGTTTAAAACGCCTTTTTCCCCACAGGTTATACTTTTACTGCGCATGCGCAAGGGTTCTCTCGCTCTCTGTCGTGCGCGCGCTACTGCTCGCTCGCTCTAGATTCCAGGAGATTTGAACTAATTTGCGGTCATCAGGGAGCCGCTATCAATCTGCGGGAGAGTCCCGGAACTTCCGGGAGACTTGGGATGTCTGATATTTACACAACTAACACATATCAAATCTGCCGCCTTTTCAAACAGTAACATAATTTCCGCTGTCGCAAACCTCAACTGTGCGCATGCGTCGATGGAACCAGATGATAGGCTTAAATGTTTTCCGGCTTGACTGTTAAAAGCAGACGATTGGCTTTCCAGCGGAAGGGGCGGGGCATGTGCATACAACCGCCATCTTTGGCGTTACGGGTTTTCCCTATATAGTTGTATTAAGGATTGGGGAAGTTGCATGTCTCTATATAAATAGTCTCTGGCTCCAGTGCGTCATCGAGCCCTGTTTTAGCCCCGCCCAAAAAATCCGTAAAATAGCAATGGTGAAAAACTGTTTAACGGTCTAACTCCGCATTTCAGTACTTCACAGTTCACAGTCTTTGTAATATGTTTTAGCAATACATTTGTAACATTTATAATGTGTTTAGAATTTTTTTGTAGAATTGCCTTTACAGGGACTTTAATTTACCATCACCTCACGATTGAAAATAATGTGACCCTGATTTCATATGACAGTTCAACAAACAAGTTAATAATATTAAGTCACTTACATTTTAGGCGAAATAATGACTGTTTGGTCTATTTTAGCAGCGAAAATAAATCCGATGAATCCAAACAAAGATCAGAGCATAGCGCATCTCACAGCAACACTCAATCGTGTTTTGAATGATTCAGTGTTTTGAACGAATCGGTTGAGTCAAAAATACAATGACCCATCGTGCCAAACATCTGTCTCATTCTTGATGAATCGGCCGTTTGAACGAATCATTTGAATGAACGACTCAATGACTCGCTTAATAAAACTGCTTATCACCTGCATTTGCGCTCACTATCGACAAACAAACCAATCAAATTTGTCAACTTTTTTTTTTAAATCAGTCCAAACACATTTACATTTTTATTCATTCAGTTATGTATATACAAAACGATACGTTTTTATGACAGTAGTTTAGTGATACATTTTTTTTTGCTAATATTGGGGGTTTTTTTCAGTTTTTTTTTCCTCCCATCCTGTAGCCTACTCGCGCCCCCCGGGAGAGTGCCCACCGGTTGAGAACCACTGTATTAGAGCAATACCCACAACTCAAATCATACTGTCAGGTGTGTGTATGTGTATGTATGCAATGCATTGGGCCTAAAAGGTTTAATAGTTAACTCATACAAATTAATGATCGTCATAAATTAAATGAGAAATTTGTTTATTTGAGCAATTTTTCCTCCTTTATTTCATTTCTTTTCCTGAAGTTTATTAACTTTGTCAAATCAAAAATCAGTTAAAATAAAACCTTAAAACATTATTTCCAGGATAAATGCTATTTTGAAGTTGGAGGATCAGATACATTTTTTTAATTAATACTTTTATTCAGAAATTTATCAAATTTATCAAAAGTAACAGTTACGGCATAAAGTTTCAAAAGATTCCCATTTCAAATTAATGATGTTGTTTTGAACTTTCTATTCATCAAATAATCTGGAAAAAATTTGTCATGGTTTCCACAAAAATAGGCCTATTTGTGATAATAACAAATGTACGGAGCCCCTAAAGGGACATGGTGTTGGGAAAAATATTAGACGAGAGGAAAAATATATATTTTAAAATTGTTCGCATTCGCTTGCAAAACTTTTGCATTCCGCAGATAAACTTTGCATTCGCTCGCAAAAGTTTGTGTTCTTTAAATGAACTCAAATCACTTGCAAAAGAACGTGAAAGCATTCACGCACATATATTTTTTTCCGTCACCATGTCCCTTTAGGGACTTTATTGTATTGTGATAATAATAATAAATGTTTCTTGAGCAGAAAATCAACATATCAGAATGATTTCTGAAGGATCACGTGACACTGAAGACTGGTGTAATGATACTTGAGATTCATCTTGCCATCACAGGAATGAATTACATTTTTAAAATACAATAAAAATCTAAACATATTTTATTTTTTAAAACAATTATTTTAAATTGTAATAATATTTCACAATTTCACTGTATTTTTGACAAAATTTGAGACTTCTTTCAAAAACTCTAAATACTTATTCAAAGTGGTTTTAGACATTTTGGACCCCACTACTCTATATAAAGATATGCATACAGTATGTATGTGAAGACTCTAATCTGCATACTTTCTATAACTGCCAGCATCTTTACTTCCATACATACACTATCTATCCGCATTCCCATCTTGACATACAAGAATCCCATCCCAGCATACACCAGTTCCTCAGGCATAGGGTGGTGGAATGAAACGGGCGTGCTTTGGATAGCCTACGTCAGGGCTTATTGCACTGCATTATCATTACTGCATTTTCTGCCGACCTCTTGAGTTCTCAAATGCAAATGCTATACCTGCGGTGGGAGGCTGTTCAAACAGGCCAGTGGAATAGATTTCACGGCTCATAATGCAAAGCCGGGGAGTACAGGTATTGGAATGTGACACTGCATGCAAATCGAGAAAGTACGAGCCACGTGATTGATAATAGTAAAAATGTCCTGGTCCATTTGCAGGTGGAAGCGTCCATGTTAATGTTAATATTTTGAGCCGGAAGACATCCATCCTTTTAACCTCACTCTTCGAGCTTGACGTATCAGTGCGTGTCAATCATCAGAGAACAAGTTACCTGTCAGTGCGGTGCGATAGCACGTGCACGGGCGAATCTCCTTTCACGATCACGCGCTGACAGAATGAGACGTTCGCGTGTTGTTTATTTCACACGGGTGACTAAAGTGTGGAAGAAAAGAGATGGATCTGCCGAGACGCACGCCTGCCAGTCTTTTCCAAACCCATAGATGGCACTCTTGCACTTCCACTCAAAGGAAATTACATTTGCATTCTTAGCGCATCCACATATATATTCACTCTTTGTGAATATAGGTGTGTGTTGGTTTAACATGTTCACTTTTTGAAGGTGTTACTCTTAAATGAAGGCGCCACGCTGTGACTTTGTTCCCGAGAGGATGTGTTAGATATTTTTGTTGCTGATTACTTGTAAAGTTCAACAGAAATGCGAATGAACTATACCGTATCACAGTCTGTGAGACGACTGAAAGTGGCTCGCTAAGCTACAGCGGGAATAACTTTCGGGAATAACGTTCCTGTTTGCAAGTGGAATAAAAAAGGCTTTTATAAACCTGCCACTTGTTTAACCTGATGTTGGTCTTCTTGTGATCTAAAGCACTGGCTATCCTTTTGGACTCGGAAAGGCCACCAATGCCTAACACAATATTTGAAGGCCCCCTATTTAATATATTATTATTATAATTATAATCACCAGTAACAAATATGGATATTTTTCTTACAAAAATGCATCGCTTTGCTTCAGGTGGCCTTTATTAACCCCGTGGAGCCGTATGGATTTCTTTTATGATGGATGGATGCGCTTTTCTGGGCTTCAAAATCTCAGTTGCTATATTCACTCCCATTATAAAGCTTGGAAGAGCCAGGATATTGTTTAATATAACTCTGATTGTGTTTGGCTGAAAGAAGAAAGTTATATACACCTAGAATGGCTTGAGAATGAGTAAATTATGGGATTTTTGGGTGAACTAACCCTTAGTTCATCCAACGGCCCCATTGGAAGTATACTGAGTCCCTTTAGTGGATCCCGGCCCCACTTATCTAAAGGAATCTGATTTATATGCCACGCAGGTTTTCCAATATGAGAAATATGATGTCTGAAAGACCATCAGTGTTAGAAAAACACAAAACTCATCTCCGTAACAGATTGCCTTGTCGTAACATGTCCAAAATGAGTCAATGGGAGATAGATAGATTCATTCCAATGGGCAATTTATTCTCTCCCAGCTGCATATTAAAGTCGAGCTTCAATGTCCATTGTTGGGCATAAGAGATTAAGACTTTCACCGCAGCTCTAATAGAGAGAGAGAGAGAACGCGATTAGTAAAAGTTATTCAAGATTTATCCGCCGATATTTTTGAAGGACCATCAAAATGCCTGGTGCAGTCCCTTTGGTGCAGTTTAGCAGGCATATTTATTTCAGCCTTTGTGTTACTGCCATTAAATTGGCAATGTTTGCACGCTCTTTCTCTCCCCAGGTCAGAGCCTTTGCCACACAAAGACCCGTCATTAGTATTCTTTATACGACTTTGCGCCAGACAGCCAGCGCTGCTTATAAAAAGCTCCTCTTCTATCACAGAGAGACACCCCCCGTACACATAGTGATGGGCTTATTTAAGCATGAGATATAGGTATATAAATGGAAAGAGAAAGCTGAAAACCTTTACCCAACAACACAAAACCTATCCTGACTAAATCTGTTCCATTTTTTTGTTTAGGTCGGATTCAAATGGAATATGTAAAGGGAGTCAAAACATCTTCACTTTCAGAAAAGATGGATTTTCATGCACGCACACTCACGCACATATGCATACGCACTCACGCCCGCTCATAAATACGGAACAGTGGCCCCTGCTAACAGTTGTCATGTTGTCAGATGAAATGACCTTTACTTAAATCACTGCATGTCTCTTCACGCCACACTGAGTGGCTTTGCATCGGCCGCTGTTGGACACTGTCACGTGTTTGTAGCTGCCTGACAAGATGCAATGAATTTGAAAGAAATGAACAAGAGTTTGCTGCAACAACACTGTAAAAAAAGTTGCTGCCTTACATTTTTAAGTTCAATCAACTTGAATATTTAGGTCATTCAACTCAAATGACATTAAACTGACTTAAAAAAAATTTATTTGAATCTCGTATAACTTATAAAAAAGGTGAAAATTGCCTAACTTATTTTGACGAGTTAAAACAATGTAAAAACATGTTGTCATAACTTATTGATCATACATTTATTTACAGTGAAGGGACATCCTGTAAATCCTCATAAGATAATCATCAGCACCTCGTTTTTAGCATTACAGTTAATATATTCGAGATTTTCACCAGGCGAACGGATCTGTTTATGAAATGTATGAATATTTATTTGGAATCTGAGAGGATATTACATTTTCAAACTGTTAATGCTCTTGCTCAGGTGAAAACAAACAGGTTCTTTTGATTTTTTATACATTTTTAAAATCACATAGGCCCTAATTGGCATTATTTTTGTCAGATAGCATCCGTGATGAATATACCAGCATGTATTTTCAGTTCCTTCTGAAGCGCAAACCTAGTTCAGCTCTACTAGTTTCCAGTCGATTCAGCTCAGTTCGCATTAACTCCAGCAGCAAACTCAGCTCAATTTTATTCAATCTGCTCAATTCTGTGCAGCCAAACTACAGTTTACAGAGCTTCTCAGCTCAATTGATTTCAAAACGAATAAACTCCATTTCTGCTTGATGCAAAATGCTCAATAAGCAGTATAACATCGGAAACTACTCTAATTCATTGCTTCAAATATCCAATAACATGAGAGTTTGTGCAGCATAATCTAAGATATGTTAATCAGGACATCCTAGGCCAGCTATAAAATTACAAGAAGCCATTTAGTTCCACTTACATTTGCATTGCAGTCTTAGAAGATGGTTTCTTACAAAAGCTGCTTAAAATAGAGGCTCTTACCTGACATGACAAAATACAATACAGGAGCATCATTTAGTTCCACTTACATTTACTTTGCATGTTTTTAGCAGATATTTTCTTACTAAAGTGACATATAGGAGAGACCGTGGCTATAGTTGTCAAAACGTTTACTCTATAGTGAATAGTTATTTTGGTAAGTCAAGGAGGGGAAAAAAGTTTAGTGAGCACATTGCCTTCTGTGACAACATGCCCCAATAGCACATTGTTACCCGGGTAAGTTGACCTGGAATTTATGAAAAACACTCTTGTCTCACCATTGCAATCCACTTTTATTATATAGAGTTATGGCCTGAATGAACATACATTTCGAAATATGATGATACTAGACTTTTAGTGTGGAGGATACAATTATTATTCACTAAAATACAATTAATAATTACTAAGAGAGTTTTACACTCAACGCTACTGCTAGAGAAAACACAAATTCATGTAATTGGATTTTTTACAATCTTCCGCGTGTGACAACTTACCCCAGTCTCCGCTATATTTCTGTTTTTTCATAAAGTAAAAGTGTGCTTCAAATGTTGCGTGTGAAAATCAATTGTTTTATACATTAGCTGTACACATTACTCATTACTCCTACTCGACCATTTAACAAATTTAGCTGAAACCTATAAAGAAATGCCATATTTTTCTTTGCACAATGTATGTGCAGAGTTATTGTTGAATAAAGTATTGTGTTTGTTTTCATGGCAGTGACACACTGTTGCAAGGGCAGTAAAGCTACGGTGCCCTTGTTAAAGGAATGGATGCCTGAGGCTGGTTCAGATGCATCTATATCCAGGGTGTGATCTTAAGCTGGAACATTCTCTTCTGACCCGGGATCAGTCCAGCCCTCTGGAAACACAGCCAGGGAATCAATCAAATAGTAATGCCGACCACCCTTTCCCTCAGAGCTTTCTAAAAAACACAGCACTCCTTTCCCCCCTTTTCCGCTCTCTAGGTCATAGTTTGTCTATGAATTTTTCTGTCTCACTCCCCCAAGGGCAGCTGGACACTTCAAGCCGTGCTCGCTGAGACTGTGCTATTTGCTATGATGTGTTTTGGTCAAGATAATAAGGACACTTGTGTCATATTTATGAGGTTAGCTGTGGTGCTTTCAGGTATAGTGAACGTAATTTAGCATTCCATGGGAGATTGAGTATGTTTTGATAAGCTAATTTTGGAGAGTTTCTGTTATGTTGTTTTTTTTGGGGGGTTATCATCATGGTGATGAGTGGAGCATATGAGCTTGAGAACTGATATGTGTTAAATGTTCTATATTGCTGTATTCAGCAATGCTATGCTAATTCTACCAAAGCAGTGTGTTACCAACTAGCAAGTTAGCATTTACTGAATTAGCTAGTTAAAGCTAGACAAGTTTAGCCACTACTAAAAAAAATTAAGTTGAGATTACATAGTAATTTTAAGTTAAATGTATGAATTAGCGTACTCAAATATTTCAAGTTAAGAGCAATTAAAATGTATGAGTACAAAATAAAAATGTGTTCCATCTCCTTTACTAAAACTTAAAATTTCTTAACTTAAAAAACAATTATTTTACTGATTACCTCATTTTTTTGTGAGTTTTGACAACTTATTCAGGTTTACGGTGTAAGTAAATCTACTTGACCAGCTAATTACTTTTCGACAGCGATGCCATAGAAATATATAGAGCTTCCGCAAAAAATGGAAGGTAAAACACAATATTTTAAAAAGCTGCATGCTTGTCATAAGATCTATAGCCTTGTGTGGATTAATACAGGGGTTTTCAAACAGGGGCCAGTAAGAGATGCTTTGAGGTTAGTGGAAAATTACATCTAAATGTTGAAAAAATAATTGTATTATAAAATTTAAAAAGTTATTATTGTCACGGAACAGAAGAGTGACATAAGGGACTTGAGCAGGTGAGTAATTGGATTGCAGATTAATATGGTGATACTGGCAGGAAAGTGACAGTTCTTTTCTGTTGCAGGCGGTGATGATGAATGAGAGGAAAACCGGAAGACTTGAAGATGAGATGATCACAGAAGATGGATGAACACAGAAGACTGGACAGTTCAGGAAAGGATTGCAGTTTAGTCAGGTAAGTGTTCAGTGTTGAACAATGAGACCAGACAAATGGTGAACTGACTGGTGTGTTTAAATAGAAAGGTACTGGGTTACACTTTATTTCGATGCTCCACTTTAGACATTCAACTAACTATAATAGCTTTGCAACTAAGTGCATGTCAACTAACTCTCATTAGAGTATTAGTTAGGTTATTAGGTGTTAGAGTTCGGGTTAGTAGAATAAGATATGTACTTGCAAAATTACTTACAGTCATTGCAAAGTTACTTATAGATAGAATGTCTATTGTGGACTGGAAATAAAGTGTTACTTTTTTATATAAAATTAGACTAATAATATGTTGAAATTAGATTTTATTTCTGTTTCACTCTGATTCTTTAAGATGTCTGAAATTCGATTGACTTAGAGTATATTAGAGTTGTTTTTGAATAAGACATTCCTTTCCCATTAAACACAACAAGTGTTGTTATAAAGCGGTCATAATGTTTGTTTATAAATAAAAACAAATAACTGTCATTATTGCCAAGGCCGAAGTTTACGTATAGGTGGTTGAATTATACGTGGAAAGGTAAATCCAGAAGGTATTGCTTTGTGGGAAAATCAGATGAAGCAACATATGAGAGACGGTCTATTGGATTGAATGGCATACCACTGTACGGCATGAAGATCAAATATACCGAAGTTACATTTTCTGCCTCCAGTCCTGAACTCGAGGACTATGTGATTGCTTCTTTGTGATACATTACATTGACATGATTGCTGAATATTCTCCCGAGGAACGAGATAAAAAATGAAGAAAGGCCATAGAAGTTTCTGCTGGGACCTCAGAATTCATGGCATGCGATTGGATTTGCTGAAGAATCTTTCCGTGTGGCTGCAGCGATATTGATGACAGCCAGAGCTTTCACACACGGTCGCTCACCGCTCGTGCTGAGGGACTTTCTCTAATCCGATTCTGCTATTAGTGCAGGAGACCTCTCAGCCGGGGGTCCGTCGCCCTCTCCCTCGTTCTCTGTTCTCAGAGCAAAGCAACCAAAGTGAGCTTCATGGGGCTTACTTCTGTTGAGAGGCCAGGCTGAACATAGAGAGAGAGAGAGAGAGAGAGAGAGAGAGAGAGAGAGAGAGAGAGAGAGAGAGAGAGAGAGAGAGAGAGAGAGAGAGAGAGAGAGAGAGACAATTAGAAGGATGCTAAAAAAAAGCATGATTCTACAAAACTGGATCCATCAGCTTGACAGGTAGGAGAAATGAGTTCCCTTACAGCAGGTTTCAGTGTGCCTTATTTATTTGCATTAATAACCCGAAGGACAGCAAATGCAGTGACCACTAAGCCTAATGAAGTGTTACAAAAGAGAGAGAGAGAAAAAGAGAGAGAGAGAGAGAGAGAGAGAGAGAGAGAGAGAGAGAAAGTGAAACTGTAAAGAACTTTTATTTCTTTTTTTGTTCTTTTTTCTTTTTTCTTTTTTTATGAAGAACTTTTAGTATTAGAAATTTATAATGTGGGTGGCATAATGTTACATTCAGCGAGATCAGCCTACATATATATTCACATACAGTAGTGCCCAAAAGTGATGTCTAGCCAAAGAAAATTTACATCTTCAAATATTATTAAAATGTATAAAAGATTTTGTAAGCATATTGTCCATTGTCCTTGGAGTCTATTGTTTTATTTGTAATTACTCAATGAAACGTCAAATTGTGCGGACATTATTTTTGGCCAGAGTGTCATACAAAGAAATTATAAATGCATGCAAAAACAGGAGAGAACCAACTGATTGTGTTGTATGTGTATGTTTTTTCCTGTTACCTTTTTGTTTTATGCATTTTTTTTATTTATTTTTTTTTCCACCGGGATGTTTAGAGGATATGCATTGACGTCACTTTTTTATTTATTTACGGTATATATACGTCAGATTTCTTGTCAAATCTAGTTGTACAGTCAATCGCAAAGCTCTTTCCCGCTTTAGATGTGTTTTGTGTGTTTTAGGGGCATTCATGCTGAAAACAAATGCTGCCGCTCAGTCTTTTTGCCACTCAGTGGGCGTATCCACAGTCACTCCGGCCGATGGAGACGTCACACGCATACCTTCTTCAGGCTAAACTGAATGGAGATCAGTTACATTCCTCAAATTTGATATAGATTCAGGAATATAAATGATTAGGCCTACCTTATTAAGCAGTAATCAGGTAGCAGGAGATAAGGCACAGGATATCATCAAGGCCCAGGCCAGGTTATTATGCAGTCAACAATAGGTGTGTTCGACATCGGCTCCGGCTATGTAACCAATTGGAGTTTTCCCCTGCGGGAGGAGCTGAAAACGGAGACGTGAATCGGACATTTTCTGCTCCCTGTAGTGACGCTCGCGCTGTGTTTGCATACTTTACCACAGCTGAAGTTAAAGCTGCAGTCCGTAGCTTTTTTTGGGTTAAAAATTATCCAAAATACATTTAAAAAAAAAAAAAAACTTAACCAGCCAGTGTTCAAAACTGCTTGCCTTAGCTCGATTCAAAGCGGTACGCTTGTAATAATGTTTTTAATTCCAGTGGTACTGGTGGATTTCCGCGGGAAATTCAAGCATGTCTTTGCGTCATTACGTCACATCTGTACACATAAAGAAGGAGTCTCGGCTAGTAGACTATATTGGGGGTGAGGATGTTGGAGCTGGAGATTTATAGCCTTTTTTTTCACAGCACTTGATATAATTAAACTTATCAATTTGATGGCGAATCCAGAAAGGTTCAAACGACAATCACCAGTGACAACATATTCACCCGCTGTGAAATGCAAAAGACTTCGTTCGGACTTCGGAGTGAAAAAAAGAGACTGCAACCGGACCCATGCGAAAACAAGGATACATATCGGAAGGACATTACATGTAGTCACGCAATGCTGACATTGTTAACATTAACAATTTGAGAACAAAGTATAATTTGCACGGTTTTACGTGATATGATAAGCGATTGTTAGATTTAATCAGCGCGTTTTACTGCAATGTCAGAACCAGAACAAAAGTGGATGTTACTTACTTGTTCAGATGACATTTTCCGGTGAAAATTATTATGTTGGTCATACTTCCAAAAATAATAATCTGTGATTCTGAATACCAGTATCCACACCGACGCGGTGACTGACAGCTGCACACTCTCCTCAAACATTGTGTTCATCTGCGCTGTGCCGCGTCGAAGTACAACTCACGTAAAGTTGATAATTCCGCGAATAATTGCAATTGCAGGTTTCGAACAGAGATGGCGACAAAGAGGAAACACTGTGGACTGCAGCTTTAAATAAATGCAATATTTGCCAAATACACAGATGTTTCAGAGACATTTTCATTCAATACTTTATTCTGCTTAATACAGCATCTGTTTGCACAAAAATAAAGTTCAACATAAGCCTATCAATGAAGTGGGGTCTACGTTTTTTTTATCAGTTTTAATTTGATAAACATGACACAATATAACATTGATTCGCGACTACTTGAAAAGCTTTTACTGTTATAAAAAAACAGATTTGTGAGCATTAGTGGAACTGAAGGTGTGAGAATAAATCAAGCGGCAACCAACCTTTGTCTCTCTCCTGAAACCAACACGGAAGTGACTTAAACTGCAAGTCATCGACTGGCTGCTAGAGACAGGCTGCAAAAGAGAGTCAATCCCAAAAATATGTTTACAGCCTAGTGCAAAAAGTGGTTTTGGTCTATATAGCTAATTTTGCCCTTCATGACAACTGTGAGGGGGGGGGGTAATTTTTTTATAACTCATCTGTTTCAAATTTATGAGGCCTTAAAGTTCTGCATAATGGGCATGGCCACTTGAGTGACAGGTGGATTGATTGCCGCTGCGGTCACCGTTACTACTAGCCGTTTGCCTGCTGTCTATTAGCCGTTACGTCACCTCAGCTAATTCCAGCCCTTGAATTTGGATTCTTTGCCGTCTCTGTGCTTTTTTTCAGGATTATTTCCTTTTACAGTTTATGATTATTTCATACAATTATCAATTAATATGTCCTGTTGTGCGGTTAATTGTACTAACATATCGTCCAAGAAGCCTTGGCTCCATTTTTTTTCCGGTGAGTGAAATTCTAATATAACTTTATTTATTAATTTACCTCAAGAGTAAGCTGGAAACGTTCGGTTCTTCAGTTCAAATATCAACCTCCAATATCTTCCATCCGCCTGAACTAACTTGATCCATAGACTTGATCACGTTGAGCTAGGCGGGCGTGGTTTCAACAACCAGGCACCTCAGTTCAAGTCGGCTCAAGTCAGACAAAATTTCGAACCGGGATGCATTGCTTCAAGCCAGCCACCGATCTGATCTGTCACTGCATGAAGTCGAACAAGCCTTTAGAAGTGCACATGCAAAACCAAAATGGCCATTTACCAATCAGTGGCCAATTTCAAACTACAATGGATGTTATTCAACCATTTTCAACAGATTTGCTGAACTTATGAAGGCCCACCGCTAAACCAAGCCCCAGTGGATTGGAGTAAATCTGGTAAAGCGTTTGAAAATGCCCATTGTGGTTTGAAAACGCCCCACTGATTGGGAAACACCCACTAGTGTTCTGCAGAGATACATATCTGCATGATCTTGTGGTCATCAACTACAAATCACTGTTAGTTCAATGTCACTATGCTGTCGACTTTCATCAAAATTTCAATGCTGATCGAAATATCAACCTCAAACAAAATTATGGTTTGGATCAAAACTCAACATTCATTGTATCAATGTTAACATGTTATCTGGGACCAGACCCTTACCAGATAGGCTAATCTTCATATCTTTAGATTTTTTGCTACACAACTACATAATGTTCCCAATAAAACATTTCATTATAGTCATGGAGGATAATCCAAGAAGGCCTGGTGGCTAAATCGACAAGTTCCTCTGTCATTGCGGAGACCCCCTGTGACACATTAGCCTAGCACGCTATCCTCTTATCCTTAGCATTCCCCTGCCAACAAAATAATTGTTCACTCATTTGAATAAGTGGCTCCCCAGCATGCATGATAACCATTGTTAAGACACACATAGCTCCAGGAAGATTGCTCTCTCTGTGAGATCAAGCCACGAGTGATGGACTTGCTACTCGCAGATGCTCGCATATTCATTCCACGTATGGGGGGTAGAGAGGCACTTTTTAAACATGAGGCGGGAAGCTTGGGCAGGTATTTACTGCTGCCTCCCATCGCGCTCCTATTTGCCTCATCACGGGTGGCGAGTGAAGACGCGGGAGACTGAACGGTTTCTCTGAGCATCTGCAGATGCTTTAACACAAGTCCCCGGAGGCATATAATAACCTATTACCTCCATCTCTGACTAAAACACACATTTAAACTACAATTACACCCCCTGCTTTCTCTCCCTCTTGCTTTTCATTTCATTCCCCTACAGCGTCTCCTCTGCAATTCAGTGCTGCAGCTTCGGCAGCTGTGTTCCATGTACACCTCTCTCTCTCTCTTTCTCTCTTTTGCCTTCCCTCTCTCTCTTTCATCAGCCGGTGAAAAAAGTGAGATCGTCTCACAGCCTGAGAGGTGTTTGGTGGGCCAATTTATTACCTAGTGCAATTGCTCTCAGCATATATTTCCTGCTCACATGCACACATATGAAGAGATTTAGTCAAACAGTAAAGGGAGTTTTTTCTTTAACTTACTTCACATTGATTTCTGCACTTTTCTATCTGAGAGAGGTGGACAGTGACGAAGTACATTTACTTGAGTACTTTATTTGAGTGCACTTTTTGGGTATCTGTACTTTACTTGAGTATTATTTATTCTGGAAACTTTTTTACATTAACTTCACTGCATTTGAAAGACAAATATTGTACTTTTTACTCCACTACATTTCTGTCAAGGTCCTTGAGTAGAAAGTAGTTCCCTATCGGTCAGTCACTACAACGTAGGTCATGACTGACCAATAGGAATCTCGCTAGAGAGGCCAATCTACTTCGAGTGAAACTAAAACAAGCCAATACACATTGGCGTGCAATCATTTGCATCAGCTGTACAGCCTCGCAGCGCGGGTATTTAACGAGCAGCTGTTGTGATTGCACACTAGATTTTTGCTTCGGAGCCAAACGCTTCATGGTTAATTCTACAGAGTGTGACTCAACGAGCCTCTTCGTTGGATCTCTCCTTATCTGGTGCGGGCGTTACAGCATGGCAGCGCGAGCAGTCTTTGTGTCCTCTCTCTTCTGTCTTTGTCTTTTTGTTTTAGTTTTTTTTTTGGAGCAAAATTCAAAAAGCTGTTTTAACAGCTGGTAAGGTGCGCAGTTGAGCGCTCAAAGGCTGTTTTCACAGCCGGTAAGACCTGCCAGCGAGAGAGAGAGACAGCACACAGAAGGGTGCACATTCCCGTCTGTGTTCGCAGTGACTGTTCCCCTGCGTGTTTCAGCACCAGTGAGAGTAGTCCCTAAAAGAGCTTACACAGATAGAGAGCGTCTTTTTAAAGATGACTTTCTATCTGTGTGTTTCTGGATGCGGTCGTTACCTGGGCTCACAGGATGTTCACAAACGCTGCCTCGTTTGTGGATGAGTCATGTACCCATTGTGGGAAGATGACCATCGCGGAGCTACGGTCGAGAATCACGTTCCTGCAAAGGGGCGGAGTCCCCTTGCCTCTGCCTCGATCCAATCCTCCTCAGAGGGTTGCTTCGGGCAGTGACACGGGTGACCTGAGGATTACGGTGAGCGCGTCTCCTTTGGGGAACCAACCCCCTAGGAGCCCTCACCCCTCTCATGCTCCGCAGCCAGTTGAGTCCCCATTGATGTCTCCTTTGGGGCTCCCAGTGAAGACCAGATGTCGATCGCTGCATCGGAGGGTGGGTCAGACCTCTCTGCGGACGACGACTCGGCACCACTGCCTCCTTCGGGTGTGCCAGCGGTGCCTGAGACGGACCCGGAGATGATGGCCATGCTTTCCCGGGCCGCCAACGGGGTCGGGCTCGTGTGGAATCCTCCACCGTGTCCCGAACCCTCGAGGTTGGACGATTGGTATCTCGGGGTGGCGCGCGCTGGTTCTCAGCAACCCACCCCAGTGCCTTTCTTCCCGGAAGTGCATGAGGAGCTTACGGGGACGTGGACGGCACCTTTTACTGCCAGAAACCGTCCCGGTGGCTCCTCCTCCCTCACCACCCTTGATTGCGGGGCGGCTAACGGATACACGCGCATCCCGCCAGTGGAACGGGCCGTTGCTATGCAACTGTGCCCTAACTCCACTTGGCGTGGATAACCGTGTCTCCCTTCCCGGGCCTGTAAGTACTCGTCGGATTTAACCAGCAAGGCTTACAAGGCCTGTGGGGAAGCTGCCTCTGCCATGCACGCCATGGCGTTGCTGCAGGTCCATCAGGCCAAGGCACTGAAGGACCTGCACGAGGGTGGTCACGATCCCCAAGTTCTTCAGGAACTTCGTATCGCGACGGACCTCGCGCTTCGTGCGACGAAGGTGACCGCGCGGTCAGTGGGTCGTGCGATGTCCACCCTGGTGGTCCAGGAACGCCATCTCTGGCTGTGTCTGGCTGAGATGAGGGAGTCTGACAAGCTCCGGTTTCAGACCGGCCTCTTCGGCGACACGGTCGAGAACTTCGCCCAGCAGTTCTCGGCTGTACAAAAGCAGACGGAGGCCATCAGACACATCCTGTCGCAGCGGCCAGCTGCTGCCTCCACCCCACCGCCTGCGGCACCTCAGTCTGCTCGTCACCGAGGGCGTCCTCCTGCGTCTGCCCCTGCTTCCGCGCCGCAGCAGCCTCCACCTAAGCGGCGCAGTGGAGGACGATGACCGCATCGCTCCCTCCTCCGGAAGAGGGCCGGGTGGAAAATCTTTTGTTTCGTTTTGTTTGTGTTCCGCCGCTGGCCTTAAAACCAGCGGTATCCAAATTTTCAATAAAAGAGCAGTTTCTACCATCTCTGGGTCCGAAGGGGACCCGGAGAGCAGTGGGGGGACAGAATCCTCACCACTCTCATCCGCCTCCTCTGTCGCCAGTGAGCAGCAGTGTGCAGTTCGAGAACGCCACCGAGCCGCCTCCTGCACCTCCTGCCCCGTGGAACCAGGTAAGTGCTGCACAGAACACACAGACCCCGCTACGGGCCGCCTCCCAGAGAGAGCCCCCCAAGCCGCGTCCCTGTGTTCCACCTCGCTGCCCCACTCCGGGTACGCCTACGGTCCCTTTGGTCCCGCTTGCACGGTCTCTGAGAGCCTGGTTAGCGCTCCCCAGTCCATCTCGCTGGCTCATTCGGACCATCAGGCTCGGCTATGCGATTCAGTTCGCCCCGCGTCCCCCCAAGTTTCGGGCCATCCACTCCACTACAGTGAGAGCAGCCGATGCCCATGTCTTGCGTGCGGAGATCGCAGTCCTACTGGCGAAGGACGCGATAGAGCCAGTCCCTCCAGCCGATATGAGGTCAGGGCACTACAGTCCCTACTTCATTGTACCCAAGAAAGGTGGTGGGTTATGACCGATCTTGGATCTGCGAGTTTTGAATCGGAGCCTCCACAAGCTACCTTTCAAAATGCTCACGCAGAGACGCATTTTCAGATGCATCCGTCCCCAAGATTGGTTTGCAGCGATCGACCTGAAGGATGCGTACTTTCATGTCTCGATTCTTCCTCGACACAGGCCATTTCTGCGCTTTGCCTTCGAGGGTCGAGCATATCAGTACAAGGTCCTGCCCTTCGGGCTGTCCCTGTCTCCCCGTGTCTTCACGAAAGTCACGGAGGGGGCCCTTGTTCCCATGAGAGAACAGGGTGTTCGCCTCCTCAACTATCTCGACGACTGGCTCATACTAGCACACTCTCGAGATCAGTTATGCGAACACAGGGACCTCGTGCTCATGCACCTCAGCCAGTTGGGCCTTCAGGTCAACTGGGAAAAGAGCAAACTCGCCCCTGTGCAGAGGATCTCTTTTCTTGGTATGGAGTTGGATTCGGTCGCACAGACAGCGTGCCTCACAGAGCAGCGTGCTCAGTCGGTGCTGAACTGCTTGAACACGTTCAAATGCAGGACGGCGGTCCCACTGAAATTTTTTCAGAGGCTCCTGGGGCATATGGCAACTATATGGTATGGCATATGGTAACCCCGCTCGGCTTGCTTCATATGAGACCGCTTCAGCACAGGCTTCACGGCCGAGTCCCGAGATGGGCGTGGCATCAAGGCACTCACCGGGTGGCAATCACACCGGCCTGCCGCCAGACCTTCAGCCCGTGGTCAGACCTCTCGTTCCTTCGGGCAGGAGTCCCCTTGGAACAGGTCTCCAGGCATGCTGTGGTATTCACAGATGCCTCCGCCACAGGCTGGGGTGCCACGTACAACGGGCATGCAGTGTCAGGGGTGTGGACGGCTCCCCAACTGCATTGGCACATCAATTGCCTTGAGTTGCTAGCAGTACATCTCGCTCTGAGCCGCTTGAAAAGGCCGCTACAGGGCAGGGACGTACTGGTCCGTACGGACAACACAGCGACTGTTGCGTACATCAACCGACAAGGTGGTCTGCGCTCCCGTCGCATGTCGCAACTCGCCCGCCATCTCCTTCTCTGGAGTCAGAAGCGTCTGAGGTTGCTTCGAGCCATGTATGTTCCCGGTGTGCTCAACCGTGTGGCCGACGAGCTATCACGAGCTGTGCTTCCGGGAGAATGGCGACTCCACACCCAGGTGATTCAGTTGATCTGGAGAGAGTTCGGAGAGGCTCAGGTAGACCTGTTTGCCTCCTCAGAGACCTCCCATTGCCAGCTGTTTTACTCCCTGACCGAGGGAACACTCGGCACGGACGCACTGGCACACAGCTGGCCCCAGGGCCTCCGCAAATATGCATTTCCCCCAATGAGCCTACTTGCACAGACACTGCGCAAAGTCAGGGAGGACGAGGAGCAGGTCCTTCTAGTGGCTCCCTATTGGTCCACCCGGACTTGGTTCCCAGAACTCATCCTCCTTGTGACAGTCCCTCCCTGGCCCATTCCTCTGAGGAAGGATCTTCTGACTCAGAGACGGGGCACCCTATGGCACCAGCGTCCAGACCTCTGGAAACTCCATGTCTGGTCCCTGGACGGGACGCGAAGGTTCTAGGTGACTTACCCCCCTGAGGTACTAACACCATCACTTCAGCACAGGCGCCGTCCACAAGACGTGTTTATGCCCTGAAGTGGAACCTGTTCGTCGAGTGGTGTTCTTCTTGCCGAGAAGACCCCCGAAGATGTTCGATAGGGTCTGTGCTTTCCTTCTTGCAGCAAGGGTTGGAGCGAAGGCTGTCCCCCTCCACCCTCAAAGTACATGCTGCCGCTATTTCAGCTTATCACGACCACATAGATGGCAAAACAGTTGGGAAGCACGATCTGGTCGTCAGGTTTCTTAGGGGGGCGAGACGATTAAATCCTCCTCGACCCCCCCTCCATACCCTCTTGGGACCTTTCCCTGGTGCTTCGAGCACTTCAGGATGTTCCCTTTGAGCCTCTGCAGTCAGTAGACTTAAAGCTTCTTTCCATGAAGACTTTGCTACTGGTTGCCCTGGCCTCTGTCAAGAGGGTTGGAGACCTGCATGCATTTTCGGTCAACGAATCGTGCCTAGAGTTCGGGCCGGGTGACAACCATGTGGTACTAAGACCCCGGCCTGGCTATGTGCCCAAAGTTCTGTAAGGCTGGTGCCGGTATGTCTCATCGACCCCTCAATGTGACAAAAGGCCCTCCTGGGAATTAACACTTGAACTATCCCTTGAATATGTAACTCCCTCTTGCATATGTAACAGGAACTTCGGAGACGCAGCACGCAGTGCATTTCACACTTCACCCACACCATCTCCCCCACATCCCCCTCCTCCTCACCTGAAATACACTAAAACCTTATGCAATGTTATGTGTGTACAAAAATGTAACTACTCATGTTTGGTGTCTTTTGATGTATCACAATGCGCCTGGTGACATGGTCTCATTCTCCCAACTATGATGAAAAGCTAAAAGAAGTTATGAAATGTGAGAAAAGTGATGTGTCCCATAATAGCCTCATTCAGACTACCTCCTGTATGTAAAATCAGGCAGACCTCACAGTGTGAGCCCCTGAATAAACAACCAAAATCTAATTATAATGACAGACATCACCATTTGGTAACAATTGAATTATCTGGGTTTATAAGGAAAAGAGCAGAAAAGTTCGGGGAGTCTGTAGGTTGACTGCCCACACAACCGCTGTGTGTAATTTTGTTGACAGGTAATAATTTCTACAAATTCTGTGATTTCTGAATTGATATGCTTAACTGATGATTTTATCCTCTGAATTGGATTTGAAATGATTACATCATTACCTGATCAATAAATTGTAAACGTTTGATTTTATTCTAACCGACTCTGAGAATTGTTTTCCCCCGTGTAGATTATCGGATTCGTATATTTCCACAAGTTTGCGTCAGAGTTTAGTGACGACTAATATCTGATATCAGATTCAAGTGTACTTGAATGAGGAGACGGGTAGTTTCCGTCTAGAATCAGCTGTTTGATCTAGATTTGGGTACGTCTAAAAACCTCTGTTCTAATTTAATGTTACTTTAGATAAGTGCACGCTACTAAAGTAAGTTATTGAATTAAGTTCCTGAGGTGGCATTCAAGGGGGCTGTGTATGTCTTCGATTATGTACGTGTGAATTACGGCAAATCCCAGACATTCAGCCAATTACCTCTGTTTTGATAATCGGAAACTGACGAGATTGTGCCGGAGACCTGGTGAGGAACTCGAAGTGATATAGTTTCCTGATCTGAGCGGATAAAATATAATCAGAGTTTAAAGAATAAACAAACCTTCGCTAACGTTTAATGATGCACGGATATCATTAAAACCTTTTCATTTATGGAGTCAGATAATAACGAGATAATACATGAGAAAACATATTGCATTTAATCTTGTTGTGTTGCGTGAAAGGAAAGGCAAGTAATACGCAGAGTAACCTTCTACCGCTGATTGGATGCCGAATTTGGACCAATCGAGCCGGACTTTACAGTTCCTACCACTCCCTTCAAAGACCAGGTAGTGAACCTGCAAGCGCTGCCTTTGGAGGAGGCAGACCCAGCCCTGGCTTTGCTCTGTCCCGTTCGCGCACTGCGTATGTATGTGGACAGAACTCAAAGCGTCAGGACCTCAGACCAGCTCTTTGTCTGTTACGGAGACCAGCAGAGGGGAAAGGCTGTCCCCAAGCAGAGGATGGCCCACTGGATAGTGGATGCCATCGCCTTGACTTACCAAGCAAAAGGCGTGCCCTGCCCGCTCAGGTTCCATGCACACTCCACGAGAGGCGTTGCATCCTCCTTGGCGCTGGCACGTGGCTCCTCGCTAACAGATATCTGTAGAGCTGCGGGCTGGGTGACACCTAACACGTTCGCTAGATATTATAGCCTACGTGTAGAGCCGGTCTCCTTCCATGTTCTCACCCGGGTAGAAGCACCGAGAGGCCCGGCTCTGTCGGCTTGCTGCACCCTACTGTGCACTCTTATTGCTCCAGAGTGAAAAACCTGTTGAGTCCTCCAAAACCCCTCGGCCCGGACATGGCGGAGCGTCCGGTGCCAGGCCTTTATCCGCAGAATCCTTAAGAGCCGGATCTGAGCTGGGTTCCAAATGTGTGACCCTACAGGGATGCCATATGTGTATATTCTCCACGGCTGCTCCTAAGACGGAAGCCTGTGTCTTTCCCTTGGGCGAAGTTTCCCATTATTCATATGCAGTACAACCTTCGGGTTAGTCCATATGTATTATCCACATAACTCTTTGAAGAAGTTGCTTCCGCAGCGTTCTCCTTCCTAAATAGAAAGGGCACGCTTTCCCAGTGTTATCCAATAATCTCACTGTATGGGTTATTACGGAACAACAGTGACAGATACACTCTGTGTAAAGCCTCCTCCTATTGTCCTTCCAGGCAAGAAGGTGTAGAGGCTTGCACGGGGCGCTGGATGGGGGGCAGCAGCTGTGGCGCTTTGGTAGGGATTCCTATTGGTCAGTCATGACCTACGTTGTAGTGACTGACCGATAGGGAACGTCTCGGTTACATTTGGTAACCCTTGTTCCCTGAGGGAGGGAACGGAGACGTAGGTCCCGTCGCCACATCTGCTGCCGCCCGCTGGGGCGGCCAGCTTTTTCGGGCTTGGCTCCTCAGCAAAAAACTAGTGTGCAATCACAACAGCTGCTCGTTAAATACCCGCGCTGCGAGGCTGCACAGCTGATGCAAATGATTGCACGCCAATGTGCATTGGCTTGTTTTAGTTTCACTCGAAGTAGATTGGCCTCTCTAGCGAGATTCCTATTGGTCAGTCATGACCTACGTCTCCGTTCCCTCCCTCAGGGAACGAGGCTTACCATATGTAACCGAGACGTTACTGTATGTTAGTCAGGTCATGATTTTTTTCCCAGTCTCTTAAACGTGATTGGATTTTTGCAGGTGACAGACAGCCTATCGGTAATCACTCTTGTATGGTCACATGTCGTGAAGTTCAGCGATTAGTGTGATTTCTCTCCACTAGTGATCTGTGAGAGACAGTATCGTTGTCACAACTAATGGTTTGACAGTTTTGTTTTCATGGCAAAATATTTCTGTTTTGCTCTTTGTTAAAGCAGTATTGCTGTTGGGCAGTTATACAGCTATGATTTTTTTCTGATTAATCTGTATTTAGTGCACGAATGGATACACAGATGCGTACTTCTTTTGTAGGGGTGGTATGAGTGTTACATAAAAAATGAAGATGATTAGGGCTGTCTTTTTTATCAATTCAGTTGTTTAATTTCTATAGGTTTTGTAACATTCTTAAAGCTTACAGATACTTCAAACTGGTCAGTGTATTCACTAGGTTGCTTCAGAGGCATAAGGTAATGTAACAATGCAACAATAATAAAACAATGAATTGACTTTTACTTTTTACTCAAGTACTTTCAAAAGCAAGCACTTCTGTACTTTTACTTAAGTAAAAAATCTGTCTTTACAACTTTTACTTGTAATGGAGTAATTTTTGACCAGTAGTATCTGTACTTTCATTCAAGTAAGGAAGTTGTGTACTTTGTCCACCTTAAGCAGAATTTGGTGAATCAGTTTCTCATAATGTACGTCAGATTGGCCATTCTTTACATTACACGGTTCTCTTGACCAGGGGTTTTAAATTTGTATGCCAAGTACACCCAAACACGAGCATCTTCATCCTAAAAATTAAGCCACCCCCCATCCTAAAATTTAAGTCATCAATTTGTTTGTCTTGTACAAAGGCCCAGTTACCCTTACTGTGAAATAATATGTCTAAAATATAAATTGGACAATATTTAATTGCTATTAAGTTACTTTATTATGTTTCTTTTTATTATAATACTGTACGGTTGTACATTATTTATTAACTTATATTGCAATTCATTTTGAATTATTTATTTGTTTGTTTTAATCAAATTTTAACTTATTTATTTTTACTTATTATTATTTTACTTATTTCAACTACTTTCATGTTTCTTGTGTGGAGTCGATCTCTCATTTTATACAATTGATAGTGGTAAAAAACATTGATTCTAAAAATGACCTCACAGGACCTTAAGTCCACTTGATTCATATGGACTGGATTTCCAATGTCTCTATGAACATTTTAAAGCAAGAAATGTACTTTCAAATGCAAAGCTAGGCTATAACATATTTGTTGTCACTGGTGTTGTCTGTCCCTGACAGGTGTGAATGCATATCTTAAAACAAATTATTGGCTAACAAAACAAATGTCTTTATTGTCAACAGCTTAAATAGAAATCTAATAAATATCTGAAGCAATTCCAGATAAAAAAAAAATAAAAAATACAGCAGCTTATCAAGTAGCATTGCTATATTGGGCAGGAGGGAATACTACAAGGTTAAAACCTTACAGTGTGATTGTTGCTTTCGGCAGTCATGGGTAGATTCTGATTTTTGCAAGGAATACAGCTTTTCAGGTTTGACCTGTTCGGATTTTGAATTATTAAATCCGCTTTGCTCTGATGTTAGTACAAAGTGTGCAGTCCCAGGGACATATGATGATACGGTGCCCTGATATCAGGAAATCCAGCACTATATATAAAAGTAGTAGGTTATAGGAATGTAAACATAAGCAAAAAGATAGTACAGCCAAGGCAACAGAAAGCCTTTCATTTCAGACTGGCTGGATGCAATTTCATGGCCTGTTCTAGCTGCTGTGGAGGAAAGGAATTGGGGAAAAAAGTGAAATCGATTGCCTGGATTGCATTTATACCTTATTGGACCACTTTTTTGTGCAGTGATAGTGCCAAACATGGATCTCTAGTCTGTGCTAGACTGACAGGAAGAAAAGAAAATGGTTTGAGCTGTGCCAAAACATGCTCTTATCCTCTGGCCTGAGATAAGGGCTCACAGAGCCAAGGATCAGAAAGTACATAATATATTCCAACTCCATTGTCTTATGTGAAACAAATATGAACAATGTGTATTATTTTGAATAAATTATTCATATGCAGGAAAGCAGGAACCACTATTGAATTTAGGAAATAAATTACCTTGAAGAATTACATTGTGTGAGACAGCATCCATATAAACTACAAAGGTCTGTATGATGAACCTTGAAACAATTCTAATGTTTCCTTGAGCTGATTGACACAGCGTGGCAATTTATCTAGAGAGAGGGAGAGAGATAGTTTGAAATTTATGGATTTAGTATTTAGGTTGGCATGAAATGAAAAGTCTCCCCATCTGTTTTCTAAATGCATAGATGTCTAAATGCCTAAATGATTTCTAAATGTCATAAACTCAATATTCTGGTAAAAAGACTGACTTTTCCAATTATTTAGTCCATTAAAGCTACACTGTGTAACTTTTTTAGTTTATTCTTAGCTAAAAACACTTAGTTCTTTCAAAAATGTTTGTGCTCATTAATGTATATTTACTTCGTTCAAGTAATAAAGTATTCTCGTGAGTGTATAATATGCCATTGAAAATACATACGGGTGAGGGGTTCTAATGTCGGTCGCCATGTTGCCCCTCCATCTTGAAAGTACTTTAGCCAAAGAGGGACATCAAGCTTCGCATTTCGCGTTTTAACACTCGATGGCACCGTGTCGAGGAGGTCGTACTGGAAGCCATGTTAATCTTGGACTTCATTGGCCACCGTAGGAGTTAAAACGAAATCGAAATTGAGAGGAACAGAAACTAATATTCACTGGATGTCATATACCTTTTCACCGCTAGATGGGGGTAAAAATCACACAGTGTAGCTTTAAGTAGGCTAAATCTCTCAGTATTTACATTCCCTGCATGTAAACAATGTTTTTGGGTCACATTTCACCACAAAATAAGATAAAAGGTTATTATATCAAATTATTTTCAGTTCATTTAGATCTCATAATTTATATGATTAAATAAATAAATGTTTTTATTTATACATTTACAAGTTTGTATACATTATGATACATTTTATAAAAGTTTGTATATGTTGTAATTTGTTGTATTAATGCTGATTTTAAAAATGGTAATACAGTAATTTTATTATTCATTGATGATAGGAGTTTAAAAAAAATCTTAAAGTAAAACACCAGAATGCATTATAATGAGAAAATAATTAAAATGAGAATTTGAGTGATTTACTATACAAATCTTATCAGTGCTAAAAGCAGGCTGGAACTTCTAGATTTTTCTATTGATTTTGGAAAATCTAGATTTTTCTATTGATTTTGGAATGACTATTGAAATCACCAATATTTCGTTATATTTGTCTTAATCAGAAAACCTAAACCTATGAAAGAACTGAATAAATGAGGGATGAATAGGTGAATAAAATTAGGCATTTTGGTAGGGTTCCCCAAATTGGGTTTTGTGAGGGAACTGCAAGGGCATTCATGAGTTGATTAAAACAGCAAATAAATATTTAAATCATAAAAATTTCAAATTAAAAACACTTAATGAAAAACATTTTTTTTATTTGTTTACCTACACGTGACCATTAGCCAACAACAGTGAACATGCAAATGTGTTATTCAATTATTTAAATATTAATTTAAAATCACAGGGGGTAGTAAGTATTTTAGGTCAAAGGGGTTCGGCTTACAAAAAAGGCTGGGACTCCCTAGGTTACACTAAAAACACATACATTTGTAGCATTATCCAAACGTGTCCGGTCTGAAGCTACAAAGTGTGGCTCTGGCATGACAGCTACAGAAATCCATGTAATTGAAGAAAATATTACAGTTTCTGTTACTCACAGTAATTCTTTCAGGCTGATTTGGAATAAGGTTCCTCCAGTAGCCTACCATTGATTAGTCCTAAAATTTCTTCTTTACTCTCAGGGAGTTTTTTTCTGGCCACTGTGGCATTGTTCTTGCTCACTGGGGGTCTGGGCTTCCAATTATGTAAAGCTGCTTTGCAACAGTTACTATTGTTAATAGTACTAGCCTATACAAATAAATCTTAAGTGAAAAGAAAAGAAAAGAAAGAGGGGGAGCTGCTGGGTTGGTTCTGTTTACCAGGCTATATTTAAGTTGTGGAAGTTGTAGTGCTTTTAATGGTATACATGTCAATACAATTTCAACGGGAACAGAAGACAAATGTGACGAATAAAAGTGAGGAAGAAAGATAAGATAAAATAGATGTGTCACCAGTTATTATTCAGGGCCGTAACCACCATAAACATGAGGGGCATTTAAATATCAGTTACCCATTGCACAAGCACAGACGTTCCTACTGGGATAACCTCCCCCGATATTGCTTTGAACTGTTTTACGAAAACAGACGGCCTCGAAAAAAGCCCATTGGCTGTCATGGACGCTCGGGCGACGCTGATTGGCTGCTGCCTGTTTCCGGGGCTCCATGCCATTAGTGACGTCTTCCCCCAGTCGCTGTGAGACAGATTGGGGAGAATGGCTGCCAGTGGAGGTTAGATCTTCTCTTCAAAATCCAAACTTATGTCCAAAAGTTTTCTAACTTGTATACGCGTAATTTATCTGTGATATTGTTTTGTTTTGATGGAATGTGACAGAGTTTGATTAAATAACCACCGGAGTATGTTTGGATATAGGCAGAAAAGTACGGATAGGTAGCAGCTAGCGAGACTAGCTCAGGGAGCGACTGTAAACACTCGCTGGTTTACGATACCATTCATTCAACTACGTTAACCTTCGTTTAACTGTGTACTTTCATGACACCAATGCGTTGTCACGGTATATTCCGTGCGATGAAATGGCTCTAGCCTGGACTTGAATGGCTCTCAAGACCGGACTAGCCTGATGTTGTGCTAACCGGTAAAACAGCACCTGGATTAGCACAGCTAATAAGTTAAGCATCGAAACTCGCGTAACTTACTCGTAGTAACCAAACAAAGGTATTTGATCAGATTAGCCGGAGAGTATTAAATGTCTGAGCATGTCAAAAGCAATACTAGTTGTTTAGACCATATGGCTTATTTTATCCGGGTCTAGTTGCACACACATGGGCAGTGGTTGGTTAGTTGGTTTATGGAAAACATGTTTTGTCTGTTATTTTTGTCTCTATGAATAGCTCTGAAACAACATTAGCAAGTAAGCTTGGACGTCGTTGACTTTTTGCACAGAGGATGTGGGTTGAGAACATCTGTTGAATGAGCTCTTCACTCAAGTCTTTGTTTTTTCAAGTTGTTTAGCAGGATTTTCATTGAAACCCAATGTTTTTGACTCCGCCTTTAGTTCTAACATCAATGGCTAGTTTCCCATAGTACATGTCAGTTTAAAGGTTCGAATTATGGCTGTAAAATCGATTGATCGCATCTAACACAAAAGTCTGTTTACATAATGTGTATATATAATATTATATTTATATATAATATATATTTCTGTGTGCGTAAACTGTATATACACACACACATACTGTAAGACATTAGAATGTAAAAGGCTCCTACTTGTAATTCATGTTGTTTATTGCCACTATAAAATATCATCATGTCAACTGTTCAACACTTTTGTCTTGTAGACATAGGAAAGCTGTTACAAGTACAGAATGGGACTCCAGCAAGCACAAGTTACAACGGGGTAGATGCCCTCCATGCCTGTAACATCCTCCAGCAGCTTAAAGCCTTGTACGACGAAGCTCAGTTGACTGACATTGTCGTGGAAGTGGACCATGGGAAGACATTTTCTTGTCACAGAAATGTCCTCGCTGCCATCAGCCCTTACTTCAGGTAGCACCTGCACAGACCCCACCTCTAAACTTTCAACCGTTTTTGTAACATTTGTTGCAAGAAATTGCAAAATATAGCCTTGATTGCAACACAGACCTTTCATTCATTGCAGATATGATGTATAAAGATTTAGTCATTCAATTATTATACACGGATATGAAAGTTTTAAACTGATTGATTAGACAGTCAGTGTTTTCCTATTCATTTTGGCTGATAGCAATACTTATCAGTCGGCATGAAACGGAAGTTGCGATTGTCTTTTCTCCCCTAATGTGACGTACAAGTGAAACTGCTTCTCGAACAAGAAAAATGTAGGACGGGACTTTTTGTCCATCAGGAATTGATTGTATCATTGGATTGTTGTGGTTTGGTATTGCTGTGATCTCATGTGAGTGACAGTTTGTCTCGCCCTCATGCCTGTAAACATCATCAGTGTTGAGAAGAGATTTCACTGCAAGAGAGATGGGAAGTTATTTTGATTAAACATTATGAGGTCACATTAATTAAAAAAAAGGATGGTTACAGATAATTAAAAAAAAATGCAATAAGAAATAAATAAGAATTGTCCATTTTGATTTCATGGTGACTAATTACAAAAGAAAACGTTTCCTGGTTCAATACAAGATAAGCTCTATGGCAGCATTTGTCCCTCAGTTTATTTATAAAAAAAAATCATGTTTACAGTAAAGATGCTTACAGTGTAAGTGCACAGGGACAGGCAATTAACATTATAATATCTACTGTTTCAAGAATATTGCCGCAAGACTTTGTTGACATGAGACTAATGTGATAAAATCATTCAAGACATTGTTTTAATGGTTCAGCAAGTGATTTCTGAGAATCACTTTTGATATGTAAAATCAACCCAAACAAACACCCCTCCCTTCATTGCACAAACTGCACAAACCCGCAATGCATGAGTGGATGTGTCTTCATCTTAGCTGAAAGTTTAGGAGATTCCCCCTTCCATGTAAAGCGCTTTGAGTACCCAGAAAAGCGCTATATAAATGTAACAAATTATTATTATTAGCTGAAGCAAACCAAAATAATACTTTGCGAAAAATAAAGCGAAGATGTCAAATTAAAGCTGCTCAAAGCGATGCTGGGTGACGTCACTTCTTGTTGACGTTCAAAGTATTGTCAAATAAAACGGAGGCTAGCTAGACCTTCCCTCCTCCTCATCCCGTCCCCTCCCCCTGTAGTTTTACTGATACTTCTTTCAAGGTGTATTGTCGCCAAGTGAGATAAATGCTTTCATATAATGCAAAAAAAAAAAAATATAGAAACATTACCAGAAAAACACGATAAAACGTTTCGCCACCTGAGGTTATAACTTTAGCTCCCATACCAGGATGCAATAATACCAAGATAACGTTAGCTTCAAATTTAGTCAAAGTTGTCAATAGGCTATGAATGAACATTCAATTTCATAATAAATAGTTGGTGAAAACTATCATTCACACAAACTGTCGCCCTACTGTAAGTTTGCTTGATTATTTACCATAGAGGTCGATAGCTAGCTGCTAGAAACCTATATGTTGTATTCACCAAAGTTAGCGCTGACTGCATTGTTCTAGCTAATTATATCCTTGTGTTTGTTAGGCGAACATGAAAACATAGAACATGAATATAGAAAAACCAAACTGGATTTACCCACCTGTCCAGCAAAAACAGAGCTAACGTTATCTGAATGTCGGATTGGAAGCCCTTCTGCCGGCGGAGTTCTCACCACCTTTCAAAGGCTTTTTCAGTGTAAATTCGGGCATGCGTTCCTTCTCCTTTTCCCTCTTCTTTGTATTTTTGCAATCTGTTCATCAGAACGTCGTCTCTTTGGTCGTGTGTCGGCCATATCAAACTTAAAGAGTTAAAATGATAACTTTCCTCTTCATGCTTCTCTCCTCCACACCCCCCATGTACGCTCGCTAACCCCACCCCCAGGCTGGAACAATCTTTGTTATGTTTCGTAGAGCGGGTTGCCGCAGTTTGTTTTTGTTGCTGTTTGTGGAGCCTGGGCTGTCTACAGAGACCGCATTTTTTTACAGTGTGTTCAGGGGACAGGCAGCTAGCGGATAGTGAGGAGATGTTTGCCGTATGTGACAAAAAATGTTTTGGCCTAAAAAACGCGTGACATCGCTCTTAGAGCACCTTTAATAAGGAACAGTAACAAATGAACATACAGTCCACAAGAAAATATATAGCACAGGCAAGAGTTTGTTGTTAGTTGCCAGCAGCTCCAGACAAGAAATGACACTCGAAACTGTCCTGTTACTATAGATAACATTACAATAACAGCATATTTGAAACCGCAAAACCAATGTCACTCGCGCATGGAGCAGAAAAAACTCAACCTCGGTATCCGCCTTCCTGCTTGGGTCTATTAAAAAGTTAGTTCACCCCAAAATGAAAATGATGCCATTAATGCCTCACCCTCATGTCGTTCCAAGCCCGTAAGACCTCCGTTCATCTTCGGAACACAGTTTAAGATATTTTAGATTTAGTCCGAGAGCTTTCTGCCCCTCCATTGAAAATGTATTTACGGTATACTGTCCTTGTCCAGAAAGGAAATGGAGACATCATCAAAATAGTCCATGTGACATCAGTGGGTTAGTTAGAATGTTTTGAAGCATCGAAAATACATTTTGGTCCAAAAATAACAAAAACTACGACTTTATTCAGCATTGTATTGTCTTCCGGTTCTGTTGTCAATCCGCATTCAGTGACGCTGCTGACGCAAGACGCTGCTGACGTGTATCTTGTGCGTCCGTGTATTCGGGTTCAAATAAATATGGCTGGGCAAAAAAATGCAACATGCAAGTCTTCCTCTGTGTCGAAATCCTTAGACATGTTTGCGAAGATTGTTTTGTTTACAGCATGTGCGTCTCCCTCAGACTGTGAACGAAGCTCGGGCGCACCAGATTACACGTCAGCAGCGTATTACGTCACCAGCGTCACTGAACGCGGTTGTTTAACAGTTGCTATCTAAGTTAAAGGTGGGGTATGTGATTTTCTTTTTTGACCATTTTTTCAAAATCACTTGAAATCCTATTCCTAACCCACTTACAGCCACTGAGTTAGAATCACTGAAATGAAAATTAAGCAATTTAATCATCTGTGGAACGGGCAGGACTCGAAAAACTCCAGCCGATCATTTCCAAGAACACCTAGAATCATTGGACAGTAAGTGCGTCAATCAAACGGTCCTACCATCCCCCCTCCCCCCAACCCCCTCGAGCGAATCAGGGCCAGCGTTGGAGGAAAGAAGGTAGGACGTTTTGAGTTGTGTATTTTTAAAATCTGCCGGCCGTTTTGCAAATCACATACCCCACCTTTAAGGTTACAATTGGGGTTTTTTTTTCGGAACAGTGCCTGTTTTTCAGAGTCAGCCAAGAGAAAGTTGGTGGAAGCTACCTTCTTACCTGTTTTAGATTATGGAGATGTTTTTTTTTATAGAAATGCTACTAAGGTTCGTTTACAATCATTAGACTCTGTTTATCACTCTGCTTTAAGATTTATAATTTGTACAAATTATTATACTCGCAGTGTGTCCGCTACATTCATTCCGCTGTGGCGGGCCGACACACCTAAAATCATCCCGCCACAGCTGCAGCTTCTCTGAGCTCCGATATTGTGCTATTTGTTAAGCCCCTCCTCTAAAGGCATAAAAAACATTGTAAAGCACAAAGTTTTCGCACTATATTCTAAGACTTCTAAAGTATTTCAATAGCATAATTTGAGGTAAAAATGAATATTTAAGTCGTTAAAGACAAGTTAATGGAAACTCATTTCTCCTCAGTCATTCTCCATTCAGCATTCAAACAGCGCGTCGCGTTCGGTTAACACGACGACACTCATCAAGATCAATGTTCCCATTATTATACTTTATTTGTAGATAAAGGTCTATGGTTTGCATAAAATGACTTTATCTTGCTGGAGTTTATTGCGCTTTCTAAATCATATTCCTTTCTCCCGGGTGTCTGTTAGATTACAGCACTGGAGTAGAGAGCGCTATGAATTGTTCTTCATGCGCACTGTAACTGAAATTTAAAACTGTAAAAAAAAAAAAAGGCTCAATAAACTGTTACATAGATAGAATACACTAAGCATAGATAGATATAATCTTTTCTGTTCGCTTTGTGCTTTGAACTTTTCAACGCGCTGTAACTTCGCGAAGTTCGCGTTGCTTCAAGTGCATCACTCTGCGCACGAGATGCGCATAATCGCTTTGCCGCTTTTATTGGAGCCTTCCATGTTATAATACTTAGGGGAGGTTTAAACACCTCATGGGCCACGCCCCCTCCCCCTGGGAAAATGGGCCTGCCACCACAGTTGGAAAAAATTCTAGAGGAAACACTGACTCATCATTGTGCACTTTATGAAATGGTTGGTTGGCCCTCACTTCACTTGAGAAGGTACTAGCATTGGCTTATACTTGTGTACAAGGCCATAGTTGGTCAGCTTCCTCTGTAAATGATTACTCTATTAACTGTCAATAGTCAAGGGTATAATCTGCGTTCAAGTAAACATATTCTTTTAAATGTTCCCTTAATGAAGACAGAGTTTGGAAAAAATGCTTTTATTTATAGTGCACCAACTGCTTGGAATGAGATTCAAAGATCATTGAAACGTACTGTATCAATGTATTTATCTCAATGATTTTAAGATATATCTTAATCAAACATTCCAAACTATCTGCACTTGTTCTTAACTTTTAATTTTGTTTTGTGTGTGTGTTTGTATGTGTGTGTGAGTGTGTCAGTGTATGTGTGTGTTGTGACTATTGTTTTATGTATTTAATCATACTTTGTCTGTTTTTTTATTATGTTTACTGTGTGCTGCTACCTTGGCCAGGGCTCACTTGTAAATGAGATACCTATCTCAATGTGATTTTCTCTCCTGGTTAAATAAAGGTAAAATAAAAATAAATAATAAATAAACCTACAACAGTAGGAAACAAACACAATCAAGAACCTTTAAAATAGCATAGGGGCACTTTAAAGTCTTTCAGTAGTAGGGTTAGGTATCATTTGAATTTTAGCGATTCCAGATTCAGATTCTTATTGATTCCTAGTTTAGATTCCAATGAGGTAAAAAATAAATAAATAAAGGATATTATTCACATTTATTCTAAGTCTTTTTGACTTTTTTTTTTTGCAGCTGAATACCATGAACATAAATCAACAGGCTAAAGGACACTTACACAAGGAACGTTTGCCTATGGTTTTAACAAAAATACCACAGCAAAAACAACTAGCCTAACTAATATAAATGTCAAGCATTAATAAAGACAAGTAAACACTCAGTAATTAAATGAGAACACATAAACAAATTAGCAACGATAGCACAAATAAATACAACCAAACAAAGATACAAATGAAATAAACAGTGTTTTAAGATTTTCAGGTTGGTCTTGTTCTTTAATATAGTAAACTGTAATCAAATGTAAAATAACTTAATATTTTTCCTTAAAATTACTTAAGTTATTAGGCTGCTGTCACTTTAATACAGAATTCACTGATCCAATATACTGTTACACCTGCATTTTCTTTATCAACTGTTTACATTGATGCATAACTCCTGCTTTGTTGTGTTCACATTTTAATGGTGTTTTGTTTTATCTACAGATCCATGTTCACAAGTGGCCTTACAGAGAGCAGTCAGAGGGAGGTGCGGATTGTTGGCGTGGAGTCAGAGTCCATGCATTTGGTTCTGGACTATGCTTACACCTCACGGGTCACTCTCACCGAGTCTAACGTGCAGGCTCTGTTTACCGCCGCCAGCATCTTCCAGATCCCAGCCCTCCAAGACCAATGTGCCCAGTTCATGATCAGCCGTTTAGACCCTCAGAACTGCATTGGGGTCTTCATGTTTGCAGATGCCTATGGCCACCAAGAGTTGCGTGAGCGTTCACAGGATTACATCCGCAAGAAGTTCCTGTGTGTGATGGGAGAGCAGGAGTTCCTTCATCTGACCAAAGAACAGCTGGTCAGCATTCTCAACAGTGACGATTTGAACGTGGAAAAAGAGGAGCATGTGTACGAAAGCATTGTGCACTGGTTGGAGTACGATGGTCCACGTCGGGAGGTAGATTTACCCGAGGTTTTTGCCAAATGCATCCGCTTGCCCCTGCTGGACGAGGCCTTTCTGAGCCGTATACCCCCAGCCTTCGCCCTGGCCTTGTCCAGGGATTCCTCTGATAAGGGTTGGCTCAACGGCACCAACGGCTGCCCACAGCGGCTGGGTATGACTGCATCCGAGATGGTCATCTGCTTCGATGCAGCTCACAAGCACTCAGGGAAGAAGCAGACCGTGCCTTGCCTGGAAATTGCTGCTGGGAAGGTGTACAAGCTGTGCAAGCCGCCCAATGACCTCAGAGAGGTCGGCATTTTGGTCTCGTCAGAGAACGACATCTTCATTGCTGGAGGCTATCGGCCGAGCAACAGCGAGGTGTGCATCGACCACCGCGCAGAGAGCGACTTCTGGCAGTACGAACATGCTGGCAACAGGTGGCTCCCACGGTCGCCCATGCTCCGGGCACGTATCGGCTGCAGGCTGGTGCACTGTTGCGGGAAACTCTACGCTCTGGGTGGTCGAGTGTACGAAGGGGACGGACGAAATGCTTTGAAATCCGTGGAGTGCTATGATGCCAGAGACAACTGCTGGACAGCGGTCAGTCCCATGCCGGTGGCCATGGAGTTCCACAGTACAGTGGAGTATAAGGACCGCATCTATGTGCTGCAAGGTGAGTGGGGTTATTGCAGAGTCACCTGAAATTCAGGGTCATCAAAGTGTACAAACACATACATCCTTGTAATTCATTGGCCTGTCATGTCTTCTAGCCCTGCTTAGATGATAAGGTCAGATGGGTTAACCTCTCTCAGCAAAATCAGCAATAACTGAGAGCATAAAAGAGCTAGAGTAGCTCTTGATCTTCAGGGATGCACCGACATTTCAGCCCCTGAAAAAAAGTGCCATAGGAAGTTATTGGTCAAAATAAAAAAAAAGACTTATTTAGAAAGAAAAATGTAAAGGGCAACTGATATTTTGCTGGAAAGAGCTCGAAAGTAGCACTATTTTAGTGTCCTTGTGACATAAATCACATGTACTTACTGTAGTGTACTTTTTCAGTGAAGTAGTTTCTTTTTAACAACTATACAATAGAGTTGTCAAAAAGTACCGACTTCGGTACCAAGTTGGTACTGAAATTTTAAAAAAGCGCTGCTGAGCGGACTCGTAAACACCTCTGATTGCCCATTGTACGCGCTCATCGGACTTGTTTTTGATTGGCTACAATGATCAGCGCTTCAAATAATAGCGCTTGTAAATAGAGCTGGGCGATAATTTCCCCTAAAAAAATCTGTGATTTTTTTTATTAAAAACTCGATTTACGATTCGATTTGATTCCCCCCCCCTTCCATTTAAAACAAAATAACTGCGAACTGTAAATATATTTTAAAAATATATATTTATTGTATTTAATTAAAGTGCATCAACATAAACAAAATTGCAAAGGCAAACCCTTTCTCTAACTGAAAAGTCACTGTGCAGTGTGCAACAAAGATTGTTAAACATCCGAATTATTTATAATGGGGAGAAAAACAATCTAAAAAATCAATTTTTTTAAAATATGAATCGATTTGACCTACCAACTCGATTTTTAAATCAAATCGTTTTTTTTCCCAGCCCTACTTGTAAATAATAAATATACATCAATGATGCTCTTCACCGAGCGCTTACACAGATACAGACTGGAGCAGAAAGCTTGTGCTTTCAAACGCTCCCGTTTTTTAAAACATTTTCAAACACTTCCGTGTGCTCTCAAACGCTCCATTGCTTATTTACATATTTAGCAATAATGGCAACCAGTTTGGATATTGATCATTCTTTTATTACGACTCTTTCTCAGGAGAGTACTTCTTCTGTTTTGACCCTCGCAAAGACTACTGGGGGCATTTACCGTCCATGAACGTTCCCCGTACTCAAGGCTTGGCTGCCCTGCATAAAAACTGCATCTACTACATAGCAGGCATCTGCAGGAACCACCAGCGCACATTCACCGTTGAGGTGTACGATATCGAGCAGAACACCTGGTGCCGTAAAAGAGACCTCCCCTTCGACCAGGCGACCAGCCCCTACATCAAAGTGCTTCTGCTTCAGGGCCGATTGAATCTGTTTGTTCGAGCTACACAAGTCATGGTAGAAGAACACGTGTTCCGTACCAGCCGCAAGAACTCTCTCTACCAGTACGATGATGAAGCCGACCATTGGACAAAGGTTTACGAGACGCCGGACCGCCTCTGGGACCTCGGCCGACATTTTGAGTGCGTGGTAGCCAAACTATACCCTCAGTGTCTTCAAAAAGTGCTGTGAGTGGCGAGAAGGGGGAGATCATGACACAACAGGCTGTTTGAGACAGCTGATCAATATTTTTGGAGGGGGATGGTGGTACTGCTCAATACATGGTGCTGTCTGTGTCCCCAACACCAGAACTGCAGGGGAAGTCTTAAAGCGTTAAAGGTTTCAATCAATACACTTGAGGGTGCTTTTCGAAAAAGTAAAAAAAAACAACAACAGTGTTTTACGTTTGACTATTGTGCACAAAGCACCCTCACAATTGCTTGTTTTACAGTTCAAGTGAATCATAAGTGCAATTATCATTTTTTTGTTTTCACGGATGTTGTCATTTCTGCTCCATTGTTTCTTCAAAGTTTTTGTTGCTGTTTGGCTTGGGTTGTTGGCATGCATTGTTGGTGAACATGAGCAGTTGATGTCCTTAAGGACAAGCAGTATGTTAACAGCTGAGTGAAAAAAATAGAATAATAGGTGAAAAAATAAATATTTATATAGCTATAAATATTCATACGGGTATGATGAGCGATTTTGCTCACTGTTAGTGTGAATACTGTTTTTTATTTTATTTTTTAAATTGTCTTTTCTTTCAGTTTTTCAGATGTATAAGTTGACCCATGCCACCTACAAAGAGACTTTCTGTGGTTTGCTTAAGAACTTTTGCTATTTTGGATATTATTTTGTTTGGCAAGATGTGGTTGTATTTTTGTTTTTTCTTAAATTTTTATTTTTCCTTTAAGTCAACCCATGTTCTATAACATCACAGCGGTTTTTAATTTTCATTTGGACTCTGCTTTCATGACGTTTCGTTGAGCCCAGCTCTCACGTCGAAATCTATATCTTTGCAATTTCACATCACCAGCCAGATCTTTAGTGAGGTTACAAGATTATTCTCAGTCTCCATATTGGAGAAGAAAAAAAAAAGGATACCAGCTTTGTGTTGCTGAAATCAAAAGTGGGCAATTTGTTGACAGCCAATCAAACAACAAGAACCGCTCAGATCAGGAGAGAACATCGAGCGGGTTGGAGAAGAGGTGGCCAAAATGTGGATGCTTACATTCCACTGTCATTTATCGAGTCCTTGTATCTGAAACCTACAGGTGCAGTTTGAATATAAATGCCTCCAAAATGCCAAAACATGTTCAAGGAGTCCTAGCCTGCACCCCATGGCAGCAATAACAGGTGTTCTGTCATTGTTTCTCAGATAAAGTGCATTAGAAACTTAAGCGATGAATAATTCCAGGAAAAATGGCCTTTGTTGGTTAACGTTCAGTGAGATGTGTTGCTATCCAGGGATGTTACAGTGCCTGTTCATATGAAAAGCCCAGGCACCAGTGATGGTGTGAGCAAAGCCTATATGAAGTCTTACAGTACACTTTGCTTTTGACTTTAGAAAAGGTCTGTTTTGCAAATGAATCCAGTCCTCCTATATATATATATATATATATATATATATATATATATATATATATATATATATATATATATATATATATATATATATATATATATATATATATAACCATTCATGTACTCACACATGCCCTGTAAATGAACATTTTCTTTTATTTCTTTCCATCCCCTTATCTTCCAGTCGCAACTATGGAGAAGAATCGTTTTTGGTGCTGCTTTTTTGACAATCTTGTACAGAATATACAGTGATTTTACAGCCATTTGTCGTTGCTTGACGCTTCCAAAAGTTGTCAGTCTTCTAAGTTATTGTCTCTCGACATTTGTTTGTTTTTCCGGCCTCATGTTTATTTCGTCATGCAGGTTCCTGATTTTGCACTACATTATTTCCTCCCTTGAAAGCGTCTCAGAATATAGAGCTCTGTTTTCAGACACGGAGACTGAGGACGTGGTAAGCGGCGTCTTTAAATAGGACAGCTGATGCGCTCTCATGTCGGGCTCTTTGGCGCCTGCGAGGCCGAGCCTCATCTGGGGTTTTGGTGAAGGGAGAGGGATGAGAAATGACATTGGCTTTGGTGCAGTTGGCCGCACGTTTCACATATGCTTGGTAGCACGGGAACCAGAAATGGACACTTCTCAGGATTATTGTTGATACACAGTACTGTATTTAAATGGTTTGTTGTATGTGTAATATACTGTACCATATGTTTGCTGTACTTGCACAGTTTTTTAAACAGGATTTTTTTGTCCTTTATTTCTAACTTGAAAGGTAGATTTTTTATTTTTTGGTTTGTCTGTTTTTCCTCTTTTCTGATGGGTGTGTTTTAATTTTTTTTTTCTATTTTAATATTTACTCTCTTAGGTTTGTTATTTTATGATTTTGCTCAGTTACAAAACACAGGACATTAACACAAGCATTGTTTTTCTTCCAGAGTGTGTTCTTTTTTTTCTTTGTGATTGCGCCAGTCTTAAAGAACACAAAGCATTACAGAAAATAAGTTATGGCAGTGCTACTTTCCAAAACACCAGTGTGTCAGATGTTAAATAAAAGCTTTGAAAGAATTATTATTTATTCTTTTGTGTTGTTGGCTGCTGGAGGTGTGAATGCTCTACGGCCACTTCTTAAATTTTTTCTCAGCTTGCGGTTAATTTATCCACAGAAGTTAAAACAGTGTTTTGTTTTCCTTTTGCAATTCTGCTTTGCATTTTATTTTTTATGTCTTTGGTTTGCTTGTATGTATGGTGTGAGTTTAGTAAACATTCATTGATCTCTACTGTGAAATTCACCTTGCACATGATTTGAAAAATAAAACAATAAAAAGTAAATGGTGTTATGTTTTTATGAGAGAATAATTGGTATAGGAAGGTGACGACTTCCCTGTTAATGTAATTTTTGTAATCAAGATTTTTACTGTTAAACTTTTTTTTTTTTACTCGGTATATCAATTAACAACATTTTTTTCCCTTTTTTTTAATCACAGGACAAAATTGGGTAATGAGCTGCCTATAATTTTCTGTTATTTTACAGATTTCTTTGAGTTTCCTTGGTGGAAAGCAAGAAACTGAAAATCATTTATTTATCATCTCTTTGCCCTGTTTTAGAAATCACTGTTTGCATTATGATAATATATGAAATAGTGTATATGATGTTACAAACAGGTACTTAATTATGGCCCTGCTTGCATGTCCTGGCTGATAAACAGACACATTTTTTGGTTACCAAAGTCATCATTGTGTTGTTTTGGCAAACATTAGGTGCAATATTATATTGTGCCCTTTAAAATGTTTTGTTCATATTTAGAAAGAAGATGAATGTATTGACAAGGAGGACATTTTACGATATATATTTGTAGTGATCTGTGTTTGTTTAATATAAAATCACAAAAAAAAAGAAAATACAAACCCAACCACACAGATTTCATTCAATGTTCTTTTCAGTTCTTTGCCCCTATCACAGCTTCTCTCTCTATGAAGTAATTATGTCTCATAAATCATCCTGAGCTTACCATTATATCTATCCTGATTTGAGTTTCTGCTTTTATCTAACTTGGCTTCACTAATGAATTTTCAAAATCCTTGACCATCTACTTTAAACAGTTTCAGATGGCCTTGCTTGTCCTCCTTAATGCTTCCTGTTTTTTTTATGCAAGGGTTTGCTCTATTTAATTATTCAACGGAAACCTATTTATAATCAAACTGGATGAGAACTGAATATTCATTTGCTCCAAAATTAAAACTTGCCATCTTATCTAACAGATTTTTACTCTCAAATTTGGGCAGATCTTAAAGATTCTGGCAGTACTTGGTGTTTAGCATTCATTTTAAAGAGGACCTATTATGCTTTTTTACATTTTCAACTTTCTTTAGTGTGTAATGTTGCTGATTGAGCATGATAAAGGTCTGCAAATTAACAAAACACAAAGTCCAGATAGCATATCCTTGCCTCATCTGGGCCAACTATGGCACATATGGCTCAGTTCTGGCAACGGCAAACGCCATATGGGCCGTATCTGGCCCACACAGATCAAGCCAGTTAAAGTGTGAGTTGTGTCTTGCTGTGTGTGGCCCATGTGAACTTTGCCGCTGCCAGAACTGAGCCATATGTGCCATAGTTGGCCCAGATGAGGTCCGGATATGTATGCTATTGCTAGCCACACTAAGGTTGAGTCATCGCCGTCATTCCATACGGTATGTGGGCCAGAAGAATGTGGGAGATGTGGCCCACAACTGGGATTTGCTATCTGAGATTGTTCTCTATATCATTAAGCACTGTTTTTGAACACTCTGAAATGGCTCCATTGTAGTCTTGAGTTTTCTTCCAGGAATGTACACTTCACAATTCCCACCCAATGTAAATGCAAAAAATAAATAAAAAATAGGGCGAGGCCTGGTTTAGTTGCGTTAGGACTAGGGCTGGGTTTCGATTCAAATTTCAAGAATCGATTCGATTCCGATTCTCAAGATCTTGAATTGATTATCATCATTCGATTCGATTCGATCCGATCTGATCTTCGAGATTTAGATCAGTGTTTTTGAAAAAAGCATTTTTTTTCAGCTGTTACCTGAATTACAGGACTGTATGCAACATATTGATACTATTATTATAGACATTCAACTGAGTATGGATGGTTGTAAAGAACAATCCCCCTTCCAGAGTGTTGATACAACTGCTTTCACAAACTTGCACTGGTGTAGGCTAGACGACAGAGGACGCAGTATATCAGCAGCAGTAGTAGGGCTGACGCGATATCCGCAATCTTGTAGTACCACACACTGACAAGTCAACCGCAGAGGATTGCAAGTAACCGCAGCAATATTCATGATTTTTTATAAGGCTATACCCTTCTTGTTTTGAACTTAATGCATGTGTATTGAATGTTGAACAAGTTCATAATGATAACAAGACTGTTTATCATGGTGATTTGTAGCCTACGGCTTCCCACAGACAGTGAATGAGAGAGATCGGCAGAGTGCGTGCGAATACCTGCGTCTGTCTTTGAAGTCATATTCGTGGAAAGGTTGCCGTGTAAAAGGAAAGCGAAATATTTGTCGTATAGTCCTTTTAACGTTCACGTCACGGAAAGGCGCGTCAGCAGCAGCGCTGGTCAGCTTCCCACAGCGCGAGGAAGCCACGGAGAAATAAAATCAGCGAGTCGCGCATCGAATCAATGCCATATTGGTCTTTAATAAATTAAGCATTTTCAGCGTTACCCATGCGACGCATTGCTGCTTAGCTGAGCCTTGAACAGTGGAACTCAAAGTTAAAAATAATTAACACCTTGTTTCATTATCTCTTTTAATGAATCAGCTTTTCTGAACGTGTTCGTTGAATGAACGGTTTAGTGACTCACTCAAAGTCCGTTGTCGTAACAATGTGCACGCTGAGTGCCTTTCAATGCGCATAGGGATCTCCCAGTCGCAGCAAGTTAAAGTTCACAGGGAAAATGTAAGTCTATTAAATCGATCCTCTGAGTTACGGATCGATCTTTAGAAATTTATATGAAAATCGATTCAGAATTGGTGAATCGATTTTTTCAACACAGCTCTAGTTAGGACCTGTCCCAAATGGCACACTTCATATGCACTTACAGCATTCACAAGACTGAAGGGTGTCCCATTTGTCATTTTAGGTTTCAGAAGTGTGTTCGCGAGCGCCCCCTTTGCGGTCGATATGCACCCCTCACTGCACACTTTTGCAGAGCCCGCACTGAAGCGAGCTCCGCAGCAGACTTCTACCCGAAAGCGGTGTTACATCACAAAAGTGCAGACTCGTAGGAAGACTGTGAGGCTGCCATTTGGGACAGGGCCTTAGTAATATGTTGAAACTTGTGGTTTTGGTAAGGGACGAGACTTTTCCTAAGAATGCTCAAAGCATTTGACCAGTCACAAAAGTCCAGTCCAGACCAATCAGAGCATATTGTGATTTTTGGAAGGACCTAAATCAAGTAAACAGAGCATTACTGACAGACTGGGAAGAGAGGTGCTGCAACAAAAACGTGTTTTTTGAACAAGGATGAAAACCTATTCTAGTAGACCCCCAAAACAAATGATGTTTTATTAACAAGGTTTGGGAGGAGCAGGTGCAGATAATTAACCCAATCAGCACAAGTGGAGATCAATCAGTAATCAACTCAGGACAAGATATGTAACAGCAGAACCCACCTTTTTTCCTTGACAGTTTATCAGCATCCCACCTCCACCCCATCTCCTCACTTCTAGTTTCATCTACTCTTACCAACGGAGGGAGTACTCTGGGTTCGGGCAGAAATTCCGACTTTGGAGCCCTCCACCCGGACAGCACGCCAAGTATGCATAACCTTAACCATAATAATTATGTCTCAAAGACACGGAGCCTCATTTGTAAAATGTTGCCTATAAACCGTCCTACATTTGATCTTACGATCATTTCTCAAATCTGCATAAGTGTGTTTTAGAGAATGGGGGGAAAAAAATCTGCGTACGTCTCTCTTCCAGATGTGAAATTTATAAATCGCAAATGATTTTGTAAACGTTCGCAGCTGAATGGTTTCAGATCTCCGCCTTGTAAACGCCGCCTAATTAATGCTTTTAACATAGAGCACCAGTCAGCGTCCAAATCCTTAACTTGAAAATGATCAGTTCTTAAAGACACCCAGACAGCAAAAAAAGTGTCGGCCCACATCTGGTATGTTTGGAATCCACATGTACCAGATGTGGGCCGGATCTGGCCCGACACTATGTTGCTCTCTGGGATGATAGCAAATGACAAACACATTACATATATAATATACCACATGAACAGGTTTCTAAGTGTCTATTAGCAGCAGCACACAGGAAGAACATATAAAAAAGAGAGAGAGAGAGAAGGGAGAAAATGAGTACGAGACCCAGCGGTCCCATGTGTAATAGCAAAGGCAGAGGGCTTCATCATACTGCCCTTGGCTTCACTTTCCCCAATGTCACCCTATAATGCAGTGGAAGAAAGACAGCAGGAATACATCAGACACGCTTCCATTGCTTCTCTTCCACACACACAAAACAAATGCTCCCAGCTGGAGCTCCATCATAAGCTCACCTGAGCAGCTTTGACTTTGGCAGTCGGGCTGTTGAAAATGTAATGGAAGAGAGACCTCTGATACCAGAGGAGAGCCCACTTCACTGAATCGAGGTACATGCAAAGCTGTTATTTCTTTTGTTTAGAAATGGGCACAAACCCATTATGATGGAGACAATCAGAATGCAAGGACAGCCTGAATGCCTCCAGCTCACGTGAAATGAAAGACTTTTTTTATGCTTTCATTTTCATCCATGTTTTTTCCTTCGAGCCGTTCCTGTAAGGATTCCTGTCTGGCGCTTATTCATGAGGATGTGAGGCATCCTACGTAATTTATAGCCAAACCCAATCACAAACGCTTTTCAAGGTTGTAAGCATTCGAAATGAAGGATAATCGCACCGTTGTCAGCTGGTAACTGAAATCTTTGAAAATGATCCATGTCTCATAAACATGTAATCTTCCATGTGTTTATGAGAGATGCTGAATTATGAGAGGATGCACATTTTGTAAGCCTGGAAAGCTGAGCGTGTAGTAATCACCTTTGTGTGGAAGCTTCTTTTGATTGATGTTTTCTATTGTTCCTTCACTGTGACATCGTAAGGTGGATGAAATATGATTGATATTCTGTCTCAGGGGTGAAACAAGAATTCAAAAATGTTTTGATTACTGAATCATTTAAGAAAAAAGAAAGAAAGAAAAAGTGTACAATAAATGTGTTTGTGTTTTCCAATTAATTTCCAAACCTGCCGACACAAAGCTTTGAAAAGATCAGTCAAATGAATTATTGTATTCGACTTTTATATAGCAACTTTTTCTTAGAAGACATCCTGGAATTGAAAAGGCCTGAGGTGATCTTAATATAGAGACTTTAAGATTACAGGGAAAAGGGCAATTGCATATGGTCATCATTCTAGACTGAATATTAATAATGCACAAAACATAATATATTAATTCTATCATCATCTCTTTATATTCATTGTTTCAATTAATATATTTTTACTGTATAATACCTGGTTGGACCCCCTTTTGCCTTCAGAACTGCCTTTATTCTTCATGGCATTCAACAAGGTGCTGAAACATTTCTTCGAGATTTGTCCATATTGACTTAGTTGCTGCAGATTTGATTTGATTAGTCATCAAATAGATAACAAAGAAATGAAATCAGTGAAGAAATGAAACCAAACACCTTGTAATCACGGTTTACTTTGCTTCCATGATGGAATATCACATCTCGCAAGTTATTTTGGCGAAAACGACATGTAACCAAATTCAAGGTTATTTTGGCTAGAAGATTTTGGCTAGATATCGAGTATAGTTAACCTAGACAGTGAAATGACGGCTATTGCTTGCTAGGAGGACCACATTAATTAAATCAATCAAAATTGAGAATTGTGACAGTTGAATAAATTATGACATATACTTTATGCATATGCAACCCTGGCTATAAAAAAGAAAGCAAAAAAAAAAAAAAAAGAATATTAGCAGACAGATGCATCATCAACTTTTTCTTGCTTGCGGTTGTTTTCCTCAATACGAAACATGACTGTGATCTAATAGGTGTCATCAGAAATGGGGTTTTATTACAGTTGGAGAGGATACGAGATGAATTGAGAAGCAATCTTGCAGGTGACTGATATTTGAGAGTTTATGGGCGTAATGGTACTGAGCAAGTCTTTCTCATCAAAATGCTTTTCTTTCGCTCACTCTATTTCCCTCTCTAGGTCACGTGATAGCAATGAATCGCTACGTGAGCAGGCAGGTGCTCATCGTTGGTGGAGTGATGTGAGGTGTTGCTACGGAATTAGAAACACTATCACACAATTGCACATGCAAGTCATCAGTCTGATACTTTGAAATGGGAGCTTTAAATTTCCATTACTTATTAATTAAGCAATGTCACACAAGCAAGAGTGCTTTTGAGTGCTGCTTTTCAGACCCACCATATATGATTGTGACTGTGATATTCCTTGTATGTATATAACGAACGGTTCAATAATCAAGTTAACCCTTTCATGCATGAATTATGATAACCTCAGTCAGGATTTTTTTCCTATGTGTTTTTATTGCTCTTAAGGCATGAAAAACAAGATTTGATTAGATTTTTTTTTTTTTTAACAAAATTTTCAAAGATATTTTCAGATGTCCACTTGAGTGGACAGCATGCATTTATGGTTTAAACTGAAGAGATACGGCATTACACATAATACAATAATCAAACCGATAAAGTATGTGTTTTTAACAAACTAATCAATACAATTATATCAAATCATGTGAAAACTATAAAATATATTAAAAAATATATAAATTCGAAATATTGCAAAGGCAATTGACCTTCATACAAGTTGGACTTCGTGTATCTTTGATATCAGAACATGAGGACGTGATTCCATCAGAATTTTCTACAGCCTGTCAACGGACAACAGTGGAAACCACTCTGAAGCTCCCTCCAGTGTGCCAGAGTATGTCAATTTACCCTTATTAGCTGATAATTCTGATTATGTTCAAGATGGACACATTTCTAGCATAGCCCTCTTTGAGAAAACCTAGCGATACATTTTTTTCAATCTCATCTGACATGTTGGGGCTGGCATAACGCATTCATATTACTTTTTTGATGTTAAGTAATGTGTTACAAGTAACATGCATTACATAATCAGATTTGTTTTAATGTTACGAGTAAAGTAATGTATTACAAGTAAAATGTATTAACTAATCAGATTACTTTTTGATCTAACAAGTAATTAATTACAAGTAATGTACATTACGTAATCAGATTACTTTTTGATGTTACGAGTAAAGAAATGTATTACAATAAAGTGCATTACATAATCAGATTACTTTTTGATGTTACGAGTAAAGAAACGCATTACACGTAACATGCATTACATAATCAGATTACTTTTTGATGTTACGAGTAAATAAATGCATTACGCAATTACATTACTTTTTTGATGAAATGAGTATAGCAATGCATTACAAGTCACATAAATTATGTAATTACATAACTTTTTTCGATGTCAGTGAAAATTACATTCTAATAATACAAATACATTTATTTACAGTCAAAAAAAGTCACTGCAGATTAAGTATTTTCAAAAACAATATTCACAGTTAAGTATGAATTGTAGCTGAAATATAGCCATTGATGCATGAGGTCCACTATAGTGGACAGGTGATTAATCTGATTTATCTCCCAATCTAAAATCAAAACTTGGAAAATTTTACTGTGATATGACTCATTAGATATTGCTTGATGCTGCAATATTTTTTTTACCCACAAGAGTCTCCTAGGATAAAAGGATTGGGTGGATATTCCGGAGCAACTTGGCATGTCTGACTGACCATTGGCCATCTTGGTTTGGAGGGGGAAAAAATAAAAACACAATGGCTTACAACTTGGTTGCAATGTATAGGATGATGCACCAGGGTCCACTGAAGAGATTGATGTGCAACTTTGCCATAAAAACCCTTGCAAATTCAAGAAAATGCTTTTTAAATAGCTGTCCACTGTAGTGACCACTATTAGACACAGCTATTGAATAGCTAGGAGCTGTTCACACTGAATGAATTTTCATTCCACTGCACTGATCTTCTTTCGATGCATACATGTGCTAGACAGACCTTTGGGAGAATTGCATCTTTTGTAGCGCTCAAACAGCAACATGATTTCACACTAAAGAAAGTTGAAAATGTAAAAAAAGCATAATAGGACCCATTTAAAGGGTCCATAACCCATACAGTTGTGATTGATTTCTGAACGAATCAGTGTTTTGAATTAATCGATTGGGTGAATGAATCATTGGCTCACTCCTAATATACTAGTCGCCACCTACTGGCATAACAATGTAACTTGCTGAAAGAGTCACTGAAAAATCCCCACCACTAATGCACAGACTGACACCAATTTGTCCAACTTACAGAGAAACATGTTTTGGTTGATATCACTGGAGGGTAAGTGAATGAGCACTCTTGAGTATATGTCATTGGGCTTTATTTAGCAAAAGCCAGATTTCCAGTTGTTTCTCATTAGTTAGGCCTTTGGTTCTCTGTGAACTCCCAAAACACATCTCCACAGATCATGATAGTTCCATTGTCCCTCCCCGGGGGGCTGAGCATGCATGCTCTGGCAAAAGATCATGGCCATGTCTTGTTCTCTTTCTCTTGTTTTCACTCTCTGAATGTAATTACATCTGTGCCGTCCCATGGCCCCGGGAGGGGAGTGCAGTGCATGTGTTAGCCCTGAAGGACTGCCCAGTGAGCCTCATTATCCTACCACAACCTGCCACAGAGGATATGAGTATAGATAAAGAAGGAATTAGTGGCCTCTGTGGCCACATGTCATCCCAAAGCGCAGTATTGACTGTAAACCCTTTCTATAAGCCCAAAGATTTAGTCCAAACATGCAACTTAACCACAAAATATTGTAATGGTGCATGCTAGGTTATGATAATAACCTCGTCTGTAAATTGTCATTTGTAATAAATATCTAAAACTAGGTTGGTTTATTAGTGGTGTTTACTAAGGCAAGCATCACTGATGCTATACAGTAGCTCAAACTCAGAGTTAAAGGGATAGTTCACCCAAAAATTGAAATCATTAATCATTCTGTCATTAACCATTGTGTCGTTACAAACCCATAAGACTATCGTCCATCTGTGAAACACAAATTAAGATCTTTTTAATGAAATCTGAGAACTTTCCATCCCTCCATAGATAGCTACGCAACTACCACGGCCAGAGATCGTAAAACTAATCCATATGAATGTATTGACATTTTCTGAAGAGACTTGATCGCTTTATATGTTGAAAAGATTTAATATAGGTTTTTATGCACCTATAAACATTGATCAGCGAACATTTAACAGAAGCTCAACCGAACCTGCTTGACACGTGAGAACAAACCTCTCGCCTAACAAGCCTAAACTATCCCTTTAAGGCTCATTCACAACAAGAACGATAACTGTTTATCAAAACCTCTAAGTATTAAACTTTATCATGTACCTAATTTTTGTCTAATGGATGATAAAATGAGTCGACTTCCAGTGAGGGAGGGACCATGTTTTTGGAAGAGTATTATTTAGGGCATTTGAAGTTGGCTTTTTTTAGGTAACCATCATATTTTCACATAAGTTGACTCATAGAAGTGTCTTCTGCTTAGCTTCAGTGTTAGATGCTTTCCATCTTTTATCCATTTTTCTGCCATTCACACATCGCCTCTCTGTTCATTTAAGTTGTGATGTAACAGAATTAGCAACATATATTATCCTCCATATTATGATGTACATCTAATGGAAACGAATTATTGGGAAATAAAAAATGTAGGGTAAAGACTTGGTTCTACCCATCGGTTGTTGATTGATGGAGACAATTCTGAATGTGAGCTTGCAGACGACTGTAAGAAAAGGAAACGGCATGGACTAAATGATTGGAGAAGAATCACCAGACAGATGTTGACATTTCACCAGAAGATTGAGTTTCAACATTTTGCTAATTTATTTTTGGATAAATCATTTACAATAAGATCAACAACATGCATTTAGAAAAGATGCCTGAAATTAATTTTCAACAGCTGGTTTTCAGCATCTGTCTATTTGGTCATTTCTATCCACAATCATGATTTCCAACTCCCATCTCTCAGGTTTATAACTAAACGGCATGGAGTGACAGAATCAACTGCTCTAGAACTGTGTGATTGGCCCTAACGCTTGACTTTGCACATGCTCAAACCATTCATCTTACTGCTTTGTTCACACATAGCACAGTTACACCTTCTGAACTGCCATTTTGACAACGGGTCCTGTTCACAGATGACCTCTAAATATAAAAATCCAGTAACATTTACAAAAAAAAAAAAAAAAAAAAAAAAAAAAAAATGCTGCATGTGTGAAAGCACTTCTAACATTTTCAAAAGTAGTGTCACACTCTCTCCTTCAAAATCTTCAGGAACTCATCCATATACTGTAACTTGAGAAATGCTGACTGCTTCCTTCTGACAAGAAAGTTGTCACTTCCTGGAATTCTCAACCTCTTTCACACATGCATCATGCTGACATCAGTAAAAGATAGTCTGCCTCTGATGTCTTCATGCCTGTAATGCCCTAAATCCTTGCTCCTGGGATGTGGTGTTATATGGTCTCAAATGATCTCTGGATTTCTAAATGAACAATCACACAAGCTCATCAATCCAAATGAAAAACTTCAGTGATGTCATCAAGACAGAAAGACTTATATTCAAGAGTGCATAGACATCATTGTTCAGCAAAAAAACTCGGAAATGAGAAACCTCTCTCTCCCTTTACCTACATCTCTCTCTCTGTAGATGAAGATGAGTGTGATGCTCATTTGGAAGATGGCGAAAAATTGGATTTTTTTGGTGAAGGAGGCAGCGTTCAGTGAATTGTCCAGAGTCTCTAATTTATTACCATTTAAATGGAGGAATCATTTCTGAAATTATTTCAGCTTCCGTTAATGAGTTTTTAGTTGCCAATGTGAAATGAGATGGAACCCTAATGTGCACAGAGCAGGAATGGTCTTAATTTAATCACAGACCACACCACATTTAGGAATGGCCACACAGCCTCAGAAATGGAACTCATTTGGTACCAATCTTTATTTTTCACAGGCTTTGGGCTCTCCTTCAACCTTCCCTGACAATTACTGGGATGCATTTCCAAGCCAGGAGGCCCCTAGCAGATGGTTTTGCTGCCATGGCAGGAAGTCCAGTCTTCATCTGAGCTTTGGCTCCTCTAAATCAGCAGTATTTTATCCGTTTTTCTTTATCTTGGTCCACCGAACAAATCTGAGAGTTTTCAATACGTATTATGGCTACGTAATGTTGAGTGATACTTCATTTGCAGCTTAGGATAGATTTTTTTTTTTGCCCATAACTAGGTTTTCATTCTTTTTCATTGTCATCGCTACTTTTTTTCAACTGAACCCACGATTGAATGTTATGTTTTGAAAAGCACAAATTGATATTTAATGAACTCTTTTGATATGACAGACTGTGTTAGCCCATTATGAAGCACACTATAGTAAAAGTGATTTATCAAACATGACGTTTAAAAATGCATTATCAATATTATCACTTTCTCTTGCAGCAGATATAGATTTTTAGAGCAGCCCAAACAGCTTAGTGTAGATTTAACAAAGGACCATTTGTGACAAGCAAGAGGTGCAGTTTCAAGCATGCACTTTGCCTGCAAATTTAGTTTTATTTTCTCTTATTTAGTTAACTGGCTGTGTGCTCAACATCATCCACTGTGCCCCATCGACCAAACACTGTGAAATTAATTAATACCCACCATCATTTAGATTTTCTTGCCATGGTAGACATGTTTGCTAGGCATGGAACTAGTGCATTGGGCAGTACCAAATGGATTCGCACTCGAATGTACCATTTGTTTTATCCCCCTAACAATGGCGCCTTGTGGCGTAGCTAGACTTTTTTGGCATTGCATTTATCATAGTTGTTGCTTTTTGGAACAAAGCTTTGGCGAGTTGTCAAATGGTCCTAGGCCTACTAAAGAACTTCTCGTATATGTCAGAAAAGGGTATCTGTGTGCTGAGATTTCTTTGATTCTGGTAAGTTGGAGTAGAACCTTTAAAGTCCCTGTAAAGGCAATTCTACAAAAAAATTCTAAACACATTATAAATGTTACAAATGTATTGCTAAAACATATTACAAAGACTGTGAACTGTGAAGTACTGAAATGCGGAGTTAGACCGTTAAACAGTTTTTCACCATTGCTATTTTACGGATTTTTTGGGCGGGGCTAAAACAGGGCTCGATGACGCACTGGAGCCCATGAGCTCGTGGACACGCCCCTACTTGATGACACACCGAGGCCACTGAGGCTGATCTCTCCCGACCCCATTCGCATTCACCGCTCAAACGCGAGTTACTGTCAGTACTATTAGTTACTACAGCCTACTGTTTGCTAGCTAGCTATGCCTTCAACACGGAAATGCATATAGGCTACTACCTGGATGCGATCATGTACAAAACAGATCGGTGTCTTTATTTAAATTTCCTAAAAGTGATCACATCAAGAAGAGGTGGATTAATTTTGTGTAGAGCCAACCTTGATGAAGCGCTGAGGATCACCGCCAACACCCGCCTCTGTAGTGATCATTTTACACAGGATCGTTTTATAAACTTTTCAGAGACAACTGGGATTCACTGATATTCCGCTGTTACTGGTGAACGGGGCCGAAACGACTATCCCCCGCCAGAGTTCATCCTCCCGTCCCGAAAGCAGTATCACCTAATATCGCCGTCGACAGCTTTCCCGCTAGTGGGCGTGGTTTCAGCGCAGCCAGCGGACACGCCCCCAGCGTTTGAGAGCAGAGAATAATGCTCATTTTTTCAAGATTTTGATAGCTTATTTTATGTACTTGCCGGCTTTTTTATCATTCAAATTTGGCTGGATGGCTAATAACACATTTTTCTGTGGTGTGCAAACTCAGAACACATACTTAATTTTGACTTTACAGGGACTTTAAAGGTTCAGTAAGCGATTTTTGAAAAAAAAAAAAAAAAACGCTGTTGAAAGTGGATTGGACCGAGCTCCACAGCACACTTTTAGCCAATCAGCAGTAGGGGGCGTGTCCACTCATGATAGGGGAGGAGAGAGAGTGAGCAAGAGGGAGATTTGAAGATAGACTAGAAAGAGAGACGGCTAGGAGACAGTACAAAAGAGAAAAAAAAGAGTTATGATCAGGCAAGGACTCGCATTAAGGCGAAACATGGCAGTCAAAAATTTTTCAGGCAGTGATCAGTTTTGAGATTTTGGGCTAGTTTACTCCTTCAATATGTGTTCTTTCAAGCTGCTATATAGAAAAAGTTGAAAAATATACATTAAGATGTTTATTTTATTACATTTTGTTTACTTGTGGCAGTAAGTTCCTCCCCAATTTACCAAGAAGTTAGCATTCCAATGCGTCATGCCGCGCTCCGTCTGTGTTTGCTGAAGTCTGTCATGAGCGGTAGCCTATCGTTGTAAATCTCTGAGTCTCCTCCACAACGCTATGTAACCCAAATATGGGCATTTCCTTTCTATCGGTAACCAATCGTGAATGTCCAAAGGGCGATTTAAAGCTAATGACGAAATATCATTGGCCACTGCTGGTTTCTGCTAACGTGATTCGCTCAGACGCATCACGTGGTGTACTCTGCCAATGTTAATTCATTGAGTTACTGCAGTTGTAGGCCTTATATGCCTGCCATGTTATTAAATAATCATTTTTCATGAGCTAAAAATATTATATATTATTATTACTAAGGGCCTGAGCATTTATTCTGTTTTTGAGCAATGGTTTCCAATAGAAATGTATTAAATTCCCTACTTAAAACTCATTTTGAGAAAAAGGCAGATTTTTGTCATTCTCCAGTACAAACATCTCAGCCTATGTAGCACCTATGTACCCCAAACTTTCCAGTTATACGCTTCACAGTATTCCAAAGATATTTTCAGAGGGATTTGTAAATAAATCATTCCTGGCCTGATTTATGTGACATTTTAATAAAAAAAAATATGGCGAAAATTGATTTTTTAAGGCTATGGACAGTATATTTTGATTTCTGAAAGCATTTATCCTGAAATCCCTCTGAACTTTTTTTTTTTCATTTTGTGTGTAAACAAAATGAAAAAATAATTTTGCACCTAGCTTTATCATATGTTCAGATCTTTCTACCGAAAATATATGCAAAACCGCGCATATTTAATGAGATTATGCCTAATTTGCATAATTAAACATACAAATTTCAAAAACTTGTATTACATTTTTTTATATATACTTGTGTAAGTAATCAACTGAGGAAGTTTCATGATGATATCTATTATTTAAAATTTTTACCCTTTTCACCTGTAGTGTCTCGAGTGCTGGAGAGACCTAAGCGGGAAGGCCTGAAAACAGACGTCGAGGTTTTGTTGTAGTAACATAGGTTTGGATGTCATGTCTGGAGGTGGTGTGCTGTATAATAACAACAAACTCTTGCTTGTATATACTCTTGTGTACTCTATGTAAATTTTTTTTTTGTGCATCCTTGTCGGTCATCATCTTTGCTTTATTTTTCGCAAAACATTATCTTGCTTCCCTTCTGCTATGATAAAAGAGACACTCTTGCATTGCATGTTCCTGCATTTTGGAGGTGGAGCAATGAAGGGAGGGGTGTGTTTGTTTGAGTTGATTTCAAATATCAACAGTGTTCAACAATAGAAATTGCATACTGCACCTTTAATATTTAAATATTATAATTATATAAAAACGACATGTATATGTATAAATACACTGCCATTCAAAAGTTTGGGGTTTTATTATATTTACATATTATTCAGTGTTAAAATATTTAGCCATTATTAATTGTTTAGAAAATATAATTTATGGACCATGACCAAGAGATTGTGTAAGCCATTGTTTTTCTCCCATTTCACCCAGAAGTTAAAAGAGCCTCAAAGCGTTTGTCATCTGACTTTCTTCATCTGAGTCAACCATAATATTTCCCATTCCCTGCCTCGCCATAGGTATTAAGTGCTGGTCTCAGGCATAGCAGGACAATGACATTTACCGTGGCTTTACAGTTCTTCACTTTCCCTCACTTTTCTCTCAAAGGAAAAGGTCACGCTTGAAGCTTAATAAAGTAGTTGAAACAGAACAAAACAAACAAAATCAGAGCCGAGCCAAAAACAGTTATTCTCTCTCTGTCTCTCTCTAGGCCTGCCTGGCTAATGCGAGTACACAGAGGTGGTGTGGTAATGCTTTCCAGGGTGTCATTATTGTAAGACATTCCAGCAGAATTGGATTATGGTCGGCGAGTGAGATTTCGCATTGAGCTCAGGGAGGGAAAGAAAGGCAGTAATTGGTCACGCTTATTTACTGCTGTGAATCAAGTCGTCCCGCTTTGAGTTGCGGTGCACGCCCGCCCGCTTGAGGATTTGGCTCTGTGCACAAATTACGGAACGTTTTCCGAGTATAAGTAGCTGGAGGCGTAATGAAGTCTCCTTTCGCCTCACACTCGCTGATTTCACCGCTGTCCCTATCGGCCAACGATAAACGCCCATGAACTGCCCAACGGACCCTAGACTGCAGACCAAGGCTTCTGTGTGTGTTCATTGCAGCCATCATTGAGGACTTTTATGCATTGAGAAATGTGTTTCTAAATAACTTTTTTGTACTGTGTAAATCCAAAGGGGCAAAAGACATCCTAATTTTGGTGTATTTGAACATAGCGTACCTACAATAGTGGTCTAAACTATATATGGACCTACTTACTTGATCCAGTGTGTTGGATATAAGCAAAAATGGTTGAACTTTTGAAGTGTGTTTTCACACTTTCCTTTACTTTCTTAACAAGTTTCTGTATTAAAAAGAAAGAAAAAAAAAAAGTATTCACGCACAGCTGTTTCAAAGCAATTTAAGAAGCGTTCTATATGAAACCCAAGGCTGTAGATATCAATTGACAGAAAAAGGCTTACTCATGTTGCAGGTAAGTTTTGATTAAATATAAGTTTGGTTTTGGTGGCACAGGAAAATAGGCAGTATTGACCTGTATTTGGACAGGAAGTGGCAGATATATTCTCGTGTTTTTATGACAAATAGGATTATTTCTGGGCCTACTAGTTATGCGGCATGACCCCTTTTTTCCATGTTTAATGGTGTAAATAAGCACATGTCCACATGCATAGCCACACAAACACACTTTTAGCTCTCTCCTTCCGAGAGGGCAGAGTCATTACATTCCCTCTTTACGTTCCACCTCCTTGTTATGACCAGAATCCTTACCCCACTGCCAAAACCTGCAGGTCAAACTAATGAGGAAAAAGACAGGAAATTGCAGTAATTACCCTTTTGCTTTTCTGTGTTCTTAATGAATCTCAGATCAGCCCTTCACTCATTAAATGCTTTTACCTGAGTGATAATTTACCAATGAATACATTAGAAAACAGAAAGAAAAAAATTAGGGGTGACCACCAGATGGAGACTCATTACCGGCGCACCAATCAGGCACAGGCCCTAATGAGGGCCCTGGTCATCGGCATACACCCCGAAACGCAGATTGTGATCAATCAAACTCTGGCGGTCGGTTGCTTGGTTTGACGCAGAGCGAAGGGCAAAAAGAACGCCCTCATCATCATCTGCAAAGCGATAAAACTCATTAGCTCACGGTTTATAATTGCAGCCCCAATGCATTCAAAACTGTTTTTATAATATGTGTCAGAGCTTTTCTGTGCACAATAAGAGAGATTCCCACAGCATGATCTGTTAGGAATCGCTTCACAGGGGATGATTGAATAATCAAGTTGCAATATATACATATATATATACAGTGCTTAGCATAAGTGAAGACACCTATGCTAAAGTTGACTAAAAAGAGTAATAAAAAATCATCTTTTGGAAATTGATCTTAATGCCTTAATTAACTAAAATGAGGAAAAATCCAACCTTTAAGGACACCAATTTTCTTTGTGAATGAATTATGTATGGTAAATAAATAAATGTTCTTCCTTAAAATACAGGGGGCATGAGGCAGGACACCCCTTTGTTAAATTCCCATAGAGGAAGGCAGATTCTTATTTTAAAAGGCCAGTTATTTCATGGATCCAGGATACTATGCATCCTAATAAAGTTCCCTTGGCCTTTGGAATTAAAATAGCCCACATACTCATACCAAAATTGGTGTCCTTAAAGGGTTAGTTCACCCAAAAATGAAAATAAGTCGTTAATTACTCACCCCCATGCTGTACCAACCCCGTAAGACCTTCGTTCGTCTTCGGAAAACAAATGAAGATATTTATGATTAAATCTGAGAGGTTTATCACTCCTCCATAGGCTCCCTAAGGGAATGAAACTTGACGGCCCTGAGAGTCATTAAAGAAAATGTTTAAATATTCCATGTCACAACAGTGGCTCAACTATAAGTTTATCAAGCGACGAGAATACTTTTTGTGCGAAAAAACTAACAAAAATAACGACTTTATTCGACTATTCCTTTTCTTCCTTGTAGGCCTGAAACGAGACTTCAAGAGATTTCCACGACGCGCACGCGCGAGAACTTAACTGAAGTAGTTGAAGGAGATCGCAATTCTCACGCATGCGTCGTGGAAATCTCTTGAAGTCTCGTTTCAGGCCTACAAGGAAGAAAAGGAATAGTCGAATAAAGTCGTTATTTTTGTTAGTTTTTTCGCACAAAAAGTATTCTCGTCGCTTGATAAACTTATAGTTGAGCCACTGTTGTGACATGGAATATTTAAACATCTTCTTTAATGACTCTCTGGGCCGTCAAGTTTCATTCCCTTAGGGAGCCTATGTAGCAGTCATGCACCTCTCAGATTTAATCATAAATATCTTCATTTGTGTTCCGAAGACGAACGAAGGTCTTACGGGGTTGGTACAGCATGGAGGTGAGTAATTAATGACTTAATTTTAATTTTTGGGTGAACTAACCCTTTAAAGGTTGGATTTTTCCTCATTTTTTAAATTAAGGCATTAAGATCAATTTCCAAAAGAAATTGATCTTAATTTCAATTTTTTATTCCTCTTTTTAGTCAACTTTAGCATGGGTGTGTTAACTTATGCTAAGCACTGTGTATATATATATATATATATATATATATATGTAGTTGTGATCAAAATTATTCAAACCCCATTGCAAATTCGGTTTATCGGCAGAATTATTGGCAGAAAGAAACAGCTCAACACAACAAATGTTTCAAGTGGTTTCCCCAAATTCAACTGAAAATGCAACTTTTAATGACTTCTGCAGTCTCAAAATTATTCAACCCCCTGAATAGAATCCCTCACAATAGCACAAATCTGCAAAACAGGTGTTGTCTTAACACACGTGATGCAACTAATCACAGGCTTCATTAGTTGCAGCAGGTTTGCTTGAGCTAGAACACATGAAATACCTGAACTGGCTAGGTTTCTTGAGTGTTACGTTTGACTGCATGTTAGAAATATGGATAAGTAAAAAGAATGGTCCAAAAAGTTAAGAAAAGATATCATCGCCCTTCACAAACAAGGAACAGGATACAAAAAGATAGCCAAGGCACTGAATGTTCCTAGAGACACCATTGGAAGCATAGTTTGCAAGTTCAAAGTTGAAGGAACAGGGGTTGCACCTGGACAGGGCAGAAAAAGGAAGCTATCAATGGCTGCAACCAGACTTTTCCAGAAGATAAGTGCTCAAAATCATAAATAAGCCACAGAAGTTTTGGGTTTCTGTTCTGTGGAGCGATGAAACAAAACTTTTGAACTTTTCGGCCTTATGGATCAGCGGTATGTCTGGAGGAAGAAGAATGAAGCTGAAAAGAATACTTCTGCCTACAGTTAAGCATGGTGGGGCTCGGTGATGCTCTAGGGCTGCTTTGCATCCTTTGGCACTAAAAACCTGCAGCGTGTGGAAGACAAGATGGATTCATTGAAGTATCAGAAAATCCTAGGAGAAAACGTCATGCTATCAGTGAGGGAGCTGAAGCTTAGGTGTCATTGGAGCTTCCAACAGGACAATGATCCCAAGCATACCTCAACTTTCACCAAGGCTTGGTTGCAGAAGAAGTTGGAAGATTCTACAGTGGCCATCACATTCACATGACTTGAACCCCATAGAAAATCTCTGGTGGGATTTGAATAAGGAAACCACTTGAAACATTTGTTGTGTTGAGCTATTTCAATTACTTTTGTTTGATTTGATCATTGCAAACAGCTGAAAGTCTGAAAATTTTGCCAATAAACCTGATTTGCAGAGGGGGTTGACAATTGTGTGTGTGTGTATATATATATATATATAATATATACACACACAATTGTCAACCCCCTCTGCAAATCAAGTCAAGTCAAGTCTTCTTCATTTATATAGCGCTTTTAACAATGGATTGTTTCAAAGCAGCTTTACAGAGATAAACATATAATTTAAGGTAACAGATTGTTTTGGCTTTATAGCGGTTCTTGAATAATGTTAATTCCAGCTAAAGTTAACTTTGATTGATTCACCTCCATTGAAATGATCAGACTTTAAACGCGAACCTGTGATTAACGCTGACGGCGTTCACATGCTCATTCAGAATTGATTCTATAGTTATGTGCTTTTAAAATATGTGCGCAGGTTTGTAATTCATACAACCCAGCCTAAACAAACTACTTTTCTTGCCTATAAATTTTGATACAGAATTTTGTTTTATTTTATCACTTCGGGGTACCCGAGCCAGAATTCACAACGCTTTATCTGTATAGAGTGGGAAAGGGATCCTCCATAGGGAGAGGATAGTTGACACTTCAGCACTGCATTGTCATCGGGTCCAGGCGGATCTCCTTCGTCAGATCTGGATACGGCCTAGATCCGGCAGGCTGCGGGAAAACCTCGGGATAAACAAAGACACTAATATTAGCGTAGATGCCATTCTTCTTATGATGTAGCGAGTACATCAAGATTTAAGGGAAGTGTTCCCAGTTCCGGCTGATCTAATCTATGCAGCCTAACATTGAATTATAGAAGTCTATAATGTATTATGTGTATGCTCGGTCAAAGAGATGTGTTTTTAGTCTAGCTTTGAACTGACAGAGTGTGTCTGCTTCCCGGACAATGGTAGGAAGACTGTTCCAAAGTTTTGGTGCTAAATAGGCGTTTATTCAGGTTTATTGGCAATATATATATATATATATATATATATACACACAATTCACTCGCTGCAGGTTGTTCCTTAACGGACAGGTAGAGGCAGACTGAGAAAAAGTGAGCAAAGACCAAAGGTAAAAAAAAAAAACAGAACACACACACTGGCTGCATCAAGATGGAAAACAAAACAGAGTGACATTAAAATTGCAAAACCATGTCCTTTCTTTATTAATGAACTATATTTTAACAAATATGTAAATTGTTTCTTAAAAGACTACCGTTCACATTTGTGAAATTCAAACAGCTGTCTCTGTTTGGATGCCTAAAAAAAAAAACATGCCTAATTGATTTATTTCTGTATTAAGCAAGTCTGCTTTTTTTTTCAGTGCTAATTTAATTTCATTCTGTTTTATATTGCATTTTCAATGTTTTTCATTCCAAATCACAAGTTCTTAGGAAAATATTGTGCCTGAAAATACTTCAGTATTACTTAGATTCAGAATCTCAGGCAGGCTAAATAATGATTTTTATTTTTAAAAGTCACTTGATGACTCGCATTTGACCATTTTCTTTGTCTATTTAACCTTTTGTCAAACAGTGAAATATAATATTTTGAATGTTTGGAAAATGTGATAATGACCACAGAATGGCAAACCATAATGAAAGAGGCAAAAAACTCTCCCAAGGACAAAAACATGGTGTCAGATTAGGATTTACTATGTAGCCATGACTGTTTGGAGCTTTGCTCAATTTTTCACGCCAATTAGAAAGCTGGGTAACAAGTTTTGAAATGTCATAGCTAAAGGCGTGACTAGCTAATGAAGTTAGCCCCGGATGTTCTGAACCAGTGGCTTGGAGCTGAAAACTCTCTATTTCTCTCTCTCTCTCTCTCTGTATTTTTCTTTTTCTCTCTCCACACACTTTCTCTCACATTCAGCAAATTGCCAAGCCAATAAATTAAGCAGGCCTTGTTCAAGGTCTGGGGACAAGGCAAAGGACACAGAAGAAAGCCCTTGAGAGAGAGAGGCTTGCGCGCTAGCTGAGTGTGGTTGTCTCTGCTTGATTCCCGACCCCTCCACACCCTTTGTATTTTTCTGTCTTTTACGTCCCCCACCCTCGTCATCCATCCCCTAGTGCTTTGGTTTGTAAGTGTTGTCCTTCATGGTCTGGCTTTTACAGAGCTTTCCCTTTTTTATGAGACTGTGCGTGTCCAAAGGTTATGAAATGACCCATACCAGAACACTATGACCAAAAAAAAAAAAAAAAAAAAAAAAAAACTTATCCCAGATCAATTCCACCATTTATAACACTGATGAGAATAATGTGGTTTCAGAGCTCATGTATAATGTTCAAACGTCTTCTCTGCTCTATGATCCGTTTAGACCAGTGGGTTTTAGAGTGAAAATAACTGGGTCGCGCAAAGTGTGAAAATGGTGCTGTGTTTATGTCAGAAATATGAAAAATGTAAGTTCTAAAGTGCGTACGCCTCTCTTCCAGAAGTGAAACTTATAAATCGTAAATGATCTTGAAATTGTACGCAGCTGAATGGTTTCAATTTTTGCTTTGTAAAAGCCGCCTAATTAATGTCATTAACATATAAGAGAGCACCAGTCAAGGTCCAAATCCTTTACTTGAGAACGACTAGCGGCAATAATTGCTTAGATTTTCAAATACCTGCAGTTCTCCGACTCTCTGCCACAAGGAAAAGTGCGTACGCCTGCTCAGACCCTGATGTTGCGCTAAGCATAGCGTGGTTCCATGTCAAAGACTGTTTCTATAAATATGAACGAAGGTCGGACAGGGCGTTGTTAAATGGGACAGTCCAGCCTATGGTATTTTCAAAGTCATCATCTGATTGCTTGAATTACAGGATGTCCGGGAGACGTGTGCTCCTTAACGGTCCGGAAACAAAGATGCCGTGATGAAGAAGAACGCTGTCGTGTTTACAATTGTGACAATGAACGCTTATCAGGATCAACTAAACGCTGGAGTTAATGTTACTGCATGTTTTTTCTTTGTGGAAACCATGCTACATTTTTTACAGGTTTTTTTCGTGAATAGAAAGTTCAAAAGAACAGCATTTTGTTACAAGTGATAAAGATTGTAGAGGTTTTGACGGAATCCTCCAAACCGAGTTGTCAATGGAGTGATGGAAAAAAGTTGCTACAGAGACGTTTCCCTATGAGACTGCCATGCCGAGATCAGCATTTAGACTTATTGAAGTCTTCACACTCCCCTGCGGAACGATAAAAGATCACAGATAAAATAAACACCATTCAGCAAAGATCTGTTAAAGCTGAAAAAGAGGTAGAGAGCAGCTAAAAGGATAAGAAGCATGAGTTTCCGTGTGTGTACAGTATGTGTGTGTGCCTGTTCAGCCCGTGTGTTGCTGAGGGAGGTATTGAAATACTGCTTCATCAGTCACCACGCTGTGTGTGTCCCATCTCTGGAAAAGGGGAGGAGATGAAAGTAATTTAATGTACATCTATAATTAATTCCCTCTGTGTGTGCATGTGAGTGTGTGTGTGGCGGTCGACCTGGGCCGTGGCCAGGCCGTTGTGATGGAGTGTATTTATTATGTGCTTTTGAAGGAGGTGGCATGATGGGGCGCACCCAGTGACATCGCAGCACAAGACTCATCAGTCCTGCAACGGGCTATGGCACAAATGTGGGGCACGACAGAACTGCAGTGGCACTTTCTTTCTCTATAATTCTCTTTCTTTCTTCTGCGTCCTTTCCAATATCTTTTACTTCTTGGCGCCACTCAGAAAGCGATTAAGGGTACATTTACACGACAAGGATGTACTGAAAACCGAAAAGTTTTTCCTTTGCATTTTCTACGTACAGACGTCACCACTGTCAAAACGATGTCCATTCACACGGGATCTGTGAAAACGACCAAAAAGGCTGCATTCTGCTGCCAGGCCAGTAGATGGCGATGTCACTTTGTAAAGAAACACTACGCGCCTATAGACTGCACGAGTAATAGAGGGGTGCAGGTATGACGTCACTTTGTAGGCCAATCGGCAGTTAGCATCACACTAGTTACATCGGAAGAAACCCAATAGGATTTTCTCATAGGCTTTTGGATTATTGCAAAAAAAAAAAAAAACTCTGTGATGAACAAAAGTTTATGATATGCACTTACACGTTTTGTCCATAAAGATAATTTCAGAGATTAACAACTTTTATGATTTTTGCAGCCTAAATGCATTCGGCAGAAGTAAAAAGCTAAAGGTATAGGCTACAAACGAACTACACCACGTCCCACAACTTCAACGTTGTCATCACTAAGCTTCTTTCAGTTTTTACCTAAAGACATTTTCCATCAGAGTTTGAGTTAGAATAGTTTATAAGAGCACGATTATAAGCATAGTGAGGCTGCGCTTACGTGTTCATCGTGATGACGTTTGATGTCCCTCTGTAGTCCCATTTAGCAAACACCTTTTTCAAGACACGAAACAGCTTAAAAGATCACGATAATACTGATGTATTGCATGTTGTAGAATAAAACGTGAAAGTGTCTTAAGCTTGTGTTCACCACAGACCTTATTTCAGCCATTTAACCAAAATCCCACTCAAAAAACCCATTGACGATGGAACCAGAAGTGTTAAATGAACTCGTTTTCATGTTTTGGGCTACAAATTAATGTCATACGATACTTGCACCACTCTATACGTATGAGCATGACATCACCGTTTTCACAAATTCACGTTTTTTTTACTTTACACGGAGATGACAATGGTTTAGTTTTCAAAAACTTGCACTTTGAAACCCATTTTCAAAGGTTTGCGTTTTCAGGCCCCTAAAACACTGCTGTCTTGTAAATGAATGAATGGCCAAAACACCTAAAGTTTTATGTTTTTAGTTGAAAGCGGTGTCGTGTAAACGGCCCCTAACCTGTCAGTTCAAATGCTCTTAAAGAAGCATTAGTCTCTCCTGATATCAGTAATTAATGCATGGTAAACAGATGTTGAAAGAGGTCAGCTGGCATTAGACAGGTGTGAAAACAGGTGATTGTAATGGGCGGCATATGGAGGTGTGATGGATGAATGTCTTTCCCCCTGTGGCAGCTGGTGACACGCACTCTCTTTTGACCCACCACAAAGAGCCGGCCAACATTTTGGCCAGTGCTCTCTGTCCCCTCCTTCTCATGGATCTTTTACTCTCTCACACTTCATATTTACTCACAGTTTCTTAATTTAAATGGATAATCGATTAATATATTGGCACGGCCAGTTTTGTCATATTCACATATTTGGCTTTTTTTTTTCATCGACATTGATCAATAACCTTTTCCGTTTGGCCGATAAGTGTTGGAAACAAGACTTTTTTTGTTTGTTATTTTGATAGTTCACAATCGAACATAAGCTCTCATTCTCCATATTCATTAGCTTTCTGTCTGTGTTTAACAGTTCAATCATTGAATAATTGATAATTGTCTGTCCAATAATTGAAAGGCAAATATGACTTTTTTTCATATACTGTCGACATTCAGAAAAAATATTTTAATCAATTCTTTATATTTCCGATAAACATTTAATACAATAAACCTTCGCGAACTTTGGCAAATCCAGCTGTTACATTGTGTGTATAGCTATATACAGTACATAGTGTATAGTGTATAGCTATATATTAATTTACAAAGTTAAAAAAATTCTAATGATTTTTTCACAAATAGCATGTAAATATTATGCAGAAATCATTATACATGTGTTATTTGCTATCTTTAGATTAAATAGTGTGCGCCACCCTGCTTTCATCGTCATGGGCATCGGCCATCAAAAAAATCCCTGTTTTTCTCCAAGTTACATGAAAAACTCACCTTAAAATGGAAATACTGTCATCTTTATTCATTCTCATGTCATTCCAAACCCATATAACTTACTTCTATTGGATCATAAATTATAAATCCGTCCCTAGTTTCATCGGAAAAGAGCAGCGTTGAAATTCTTCAAATGATCTCCTTTTGTTCTCCACAGAAGAACATTATATAGATTTAGAATGACTCTAGCATGAGTAAATGATGACAGCATTTTTGGGTGAAGCAACCCTTTAAATCTAATCTGAACAAATGCAAATATTCATAAAAATGCATTCTAAAGAATATCTGCTTTTCCATTAATCTCAGTCAGAGCACCAAGATCAAAACTGCATGGTATGATACATTTGATATCAAGCTGTAATTACTTCATTGTCTTGAGAAAATGACCTCATTGCCATCAAGCTGTTGATTACTGACAGCTATACAAGCACTTCTTATATTACATGTCTATGTCTCAGCAACTTCCTTACACTCATACAAACACACACATACACAATGCTGTAGGTATTCTGTGTCACTTGGCGAACTCTCAGCAGAGCTTGTTTTTACGGTGGAGATTATTTCATGTAATTGGGCCCTCTGTGGTAATGACCTTGCATCTTTTTTTCCCCTTCTCTCTGTAAATTGGAGAAGGGAAATCTAGTTTGACGTGGAGCCCAGAAGATGTATTAGGATTCTATGTAACTGCCTGGCACAATAAGGTCGTGGCGTAAGTGTTTAATTAGAGTAAGTGCGGCCGTCCCTAAGGAGAGACATTTTATTACCTCAATATGTCATAGAAAAGATTCATCGTCAGGGAGAGAGAGGGCACAGTAAAATATAAAAATGAGTTATTTTTCAGGTATGCAGTAATTACAACACATAATGTGGTTAGTTCGGTGTAAAAACGTTTAAATGCAAACCAAGATTATCGGATATATTATAATAAGGGCGCTTAAACCATTTGCCTTTAAATTTAGCTATAAACTATTTCTGAAGCATGCACCAAATATTGTTTCCAAACAGGTCTCCCAAACACTATAAAGCCCTAATTTTTGTGCCATGTGTTTACATTTATTTACATTTATTCATTTTAGCTGACGCTTTTATCCAAAGCGACTTACAATTGCTATATATGTCAGAGGTCGCACGCCTCTGGAGCAACTAGGGGTTAAGTGTCTTGCTCAGGGACACATTGGTGTCTCACAGTGGATTTGAACCCAGGTCTCTCACACCAAAGGCATGTGTCTTATCCACTGCGCCATCACCAGTTCCCCAGGCTATTTCTTAAGAGTTTTTAGAATGGGTGTTTTTGATTAAGGCATATTCGATTTGTGGGTAACATTACTACCTGAAGCGTTCTCCAACAAAATATAGCCTACACATAAGTGTACTTCAAAAAGAAGGACTACAAGTAGTAGTAGCTACCACAAGGATGTGAGTTTGTGTTTGAGGAATCAGACTACTGTTGTATTCCTATAGCCTAACGACTCTTCAAAAACATCAGTCTTTAAAACGCAAGTAGCTATGAATGTATGTAGCCTAAGTTATGTTGTAGAACAAAAGCTCTCTTCGAGTATGTTAACCAGATTTTATTTGATTAATAATAACCCTATTTTAAACCCCCATTCGTAATCCCCAAAAAAACTCATTCAATACATTGTTTGGACAAACAGATAGACCCGCCCACAAACGCACACCATTGGCTGAGAGTGGATTCTGAGTTTTCTGATTGGTTATCACATCCTGGCTGCCAGAGTCAGGCTGTAACAAAGGCGAGTGTTGCTATTCGGGAGGGCACTTATTTGAATAAAATCAGTCAGTTAGGTCAGTTTTTGTCTGGTATCAAATTTACAGCATTTTAATTCAGAAAAATTGTAATCTTAGGGCGTTTTGTGCTCATACAAACTCTTTTTGTCAAAGTTCTAACTCAACGCTGACTTGTTGAAGCTGACTTGTCAATGCTTTCACTAAGGTCTAAACTCAAATATGGACGTGTCAGACACTAGAGGTCAGTATTGCTCCATCAATCAGATAAACACGGCTGAAATAGTTTTAAATGTACATTTCTGGGCGAATTGGTCACAGGTGTTTTCTCTGTTAGACTATTTAGGGGAAACAGTTTCAGTCAGCTGCTGAGAAAGAACATCATCAGTGAAATGTCAGAGTAATCTCACTCACCTCAATACAAGAAACACTAGTTGTGATTTAAAGCTGTGATCTTTTATACGAAAACAAACAACACATTCCAAAGCTGGTTACAGTGTGGAATCAAAACAGCAATCACAAACTGAAAAATTGAATTGACCTTCTATATGAGAAGATACAAAGAGTACTTTTATACAAAGAAAGTTTTGAGTAACAGTGTTTTGCAAAGTTATTTCAGTAACACTTTATAATTCAGTAATAAAGTATTTACAAATCAGTTGAAAACTCTTAGATTATAGTTAATCAGGGACGTGCACAGACCTTTTGAGGGGCATGTGCTGAAACTGAAAAAGGGCACCCCCCTCCCTTTTTTTATATCAAGATTATTTAGTAAGCCTACATAAAAAGGAGGAAATGGTCACATCTTCATGACAAAAAAAAAAAAACAAAAAAAAAGAATAGTCTCAAAAGCTTTAGATTTATTCACAATTAATAACAACCATAATAATAATAATATAGATATACAAGGTTTTAGGGCTTCTTTAAACCTAATTACAACAGCAAGCTTCTGTGAGCCATGCTTGAAGATGTTTATGACTTCACTGTGGCCATGAAGGTCTGAGAGTCTCTGAGCAAAGGCTTCAGAGTTGGTTCTTAACCGGCTCAGGAACAGACGTGGCGTGAACAGTCTCTTTAATTAACCTAATTTTTTAAAATAATCTGATTGCAAAGAAGAATTTGATGGCAAAAACTTGATACTGTGGAGGACCAATGTTGGTCTCTTGAAGGTCTCTTATTAAAATAAGCCAGCAATGAAAAAAATTATAAAATAGTGTGAAAAGTACAGTTGCAGTGAAAAGCATTTCTGAAGGATCACGTGACACTGAAGAGTATACTGACCTGGAGTAAAGATGCTGAAAATTCAGCTTTGACCGCAGAAATAAATTAGGCTACATTTTAAAATATATTCAAATAGAAAACAGTTATTTTAAATTGTAAAAATATTTCACAATATTACTGTTTTTGCTTATTTTGGATCAAATATATTAAGCCTTGGAATGAATTAAATCATGAATTACATTCTGCATAATAAAATATAAAGATTCAACAGTGATCTTCTGTAATGTTTTTTTTTTAAGTTACTACTACAATATTACATTTATACATGTGAGGACGACCGGAGAGTATAGAATAGCCTACTATATAGATTAAAAATGCATATTACAACGTGCATATTAACAGCCTTGAAATAACCTTAATTTAATATTATTACCATACCATGATTAAATGTTAATAAATTAAGTGTATCAGCAATTCTAAATCAAAGAACACGTTTCTTAGAAATATATGTTACCTAGGCGACGAGGTTCACTTTGTAGTTCTAGTACGAACAGCGCGGGGGCGCACCTGTGCTTATGATTTTCCTATGGAAACGGCGCCGGCGGCATCATTACATTTTCATCAACAGATTGTTGATGTCTTACCAACTAGATTGTTATAGCTATATATAGGTGGTCAGTTTTTTCCTGTTGTAAAATACATTTGGTCAAAATCGCATTTTATAAAAAAATGAAATGCTACTGTATGCACAGGCTATTTAAGTGTAGGCTATGTATTGGCAATGACTATGGCAAATGCTAGCATAGCCCTCTCTCTCAGGTCCCACATATCTTAGTCAGACATCAAATAAATAAAATATGAGTTTTATAGACAACGTGTTTAGTACTTATTCAAACAACAAGATCTTTCTTTACCCTTGCAAAACTTTGTTCAGCTGCTGTCTGCTGACCTGAGCTAAAATGAACTAAGAATTGTATTTTTTATTGACTAACATTAAGTTAATATTAGTTAATAAAAATCCAACGTTTGATTGTTAAAGGGTTAGTTCACCCAAAAATGAAAATTAAGTCATTAATTAGGCCTACTCACCCCCATGCTGTACCAACCCCGTAAGTCCTTCGTTCGTCTTCGGAACACAAATTAAGATATTTATGATTAAATCTGAGAGGTTGATCACTCCTCCATAGGCTCCCTAAGGGAATGATACCGGACGGCCCAGAAAGTCATTAAAGAAAATGTTTAAATATTCCATGTCGCAACAGTGGTTCAACTATAAGTTTATCAAGCGACGAGAATACTTTTTGTGCGAAAAAACAAACAAAAATAACGACTTTATTCGACTATTCCTTTTCTTCCTTGTAGGCCTGAAACGAGACTTCAAGAGATTTCCACGACGCGCACGCGCGAGAACTTAACTGAAGTAGTTGAAGGAGATCGCAATTCTCACGCATGCGTCGTGGAAATCTCTTGAAGTCTCGTTTCATTTTCTTTAATGACTCTCTGGGCCGTCCGGTGTCATTCCCTTAGGGAGCCTATGGAGGAGTGATAAACCTCTCAGATATAATCATAAATATCTTCATTTGTGTTCCGAAGACGAACGAAGGCCTTACGGGGTTGGTACAGCATGGGGGTGAGTAATTAATGACTTAATTTTCATTTTTGGGTGAACTAACCCTTTAACAATGAGCAATACATTTGTTACAGTATTTAATCTTTGTTAACATGGGACCTTATTGTCAAGTGTTACCAAAATGAAATGTGGACATTTGAGGTCAGTCGAGGTAAATATAAAAACAGAAACATTGATGGTAATTTGTTGGTTTGGCAGGGTTGCCCTAAACGTTACATTGCAAAATAATAACAGTCTTGGACTTCATGCGACTGTTATTAACATTAGAAACACAGTCTCTCTCAGTATAGGTACCAAGTGCGGTCAGAGAGATGGATAATTAAAATTCAGAAGGGAAAACATGACCATTTCTCCCCCTGCAATTGATTGGCGAGGTGTTGTTGTCAACATTAAGATTTGATTACTGCTGACACGATGGCCTGAGTGGAAAACAAAGTCGCGTAATGCCAGTGATGCAGTGTGCATATTAAATATAGCACGGATCCTGTCGCTGTAATTAATATGCTGCTGTGGTTTATGAACTTCCTGTCAAAAACAGAGGACCACAGCAGCATGGACAAACATATGTTGTTTCATTCACTGTTATACGCTTAATAGAAAAAGAGTTTAGCATCGCAGCATTTCTGACATGTTAACTGACTCCATACAAGGTTCCCAATTGTTTGAGCTAAATTGATTAGTAAACATTATTATTTTTCACAGTACAATTGACATCAAAATAAGTACAGAATGTATTCAGCTTGGTTTTCTCACTCTCTGTGTGTGTGTGTGTGTGTGTGTGTGTGTGTGTGTGTGTGTGTGTGATGATTTGTTAATCAGAGTGTTTGGTTAGTTAATAGTAGGTACTATGTTAATATTGTGTTACTCACTTGTTCCTAGTTATTCATCATTGAAGGAACAGTATTCTAGAGTGTTACCTTAATGGATTAATGTCAATATAATTGCAAATTTGAGCACTGAAAAGAGTTAGATGATTATGATTTAATCCAAGGTTGAAAAAAGAGATGTTGTAAATTCCATCAAAACTTAAACTTACTGTTTTGCACTTTTTCAGAAAAGTATATCCATGTACTTCTCTGTGCAATATTTCCTGTAGAATTGCATCGGTGGCGAGGCCAGAAATTTCCAAGTGGATGGACCTTAGTGAAATCACTATCACTATTTTGTGTATCACCTCTCTTATTTCATTGTGAATAGTATAAAGTGTTCCACATTTCTTTATGAGACCATATTTGATCATTTTACACAGCACAAATGTATAGTTGCACAACAGCTTGTTAAATATAAATATAACATGAAAATATTTTAAATATCTAAATATATACATTTTATTAAATCTTGAAAACAGAAAAATACATTTGAATAATAAACAAATATAATGTATTATTTATATAAGATATATAGAGCAGAAATACTACTATTCAAAACGTTGGGGTCGATAATATTATACATTTTATTTTTTAAAGATGTCTCTTATTCTCTGCGAGGCTGCATTTAGTTGATCAAAAATACAGATTTAAATATATTACAATTTAAAATACCTGCTTTTTATTTGAATATATTTTAAATTGTAATTTATTCCTGTGATAAGGTTCCCTAAACCCCTAAAGAAAAGCCACATAATCGCTGATCGATTGCTCCTGTCTGCCTCGCTGCCTGCTGTGTGTTTGTTTGCTTCGAGGCTGTAAGCTCCGCCTGAGCCTCGTATTTCTTTATGTTTTGAGCCATCATTTACTATCTAGTTGTTTATACTACTAAATACAGCTTACTCAACATCTCAGATTAACCTTACATCTTTAGCTTCCGTTATTGTTAACACAGCACGCTAGTAACTCGCTAACGTTAGCCTGCTAACGCGCCACCCGTGCGCTCATTTATTTATTTTCTCTCGCGCGCCCGCGCCTTTGAGTTCATAAAGTCCAGGTAAGTAAGAATCAGTCAACAAACACGGTGAGTAATGTCTTCTTGTCCTGTCATTGTCACCTGTGTCACATGTCATATGTTTAGTATAGCCTTCTCCGATGGCAATATAGGATTTATATGTGATAAATGCAAGGAGACAGTCAGGCTGACGGAGAAGATTTCAGAACTAGAGACACGCATCCAAACTTTAATTGAGGATGGTAAGAATGCTTCTTTAGATCTTTAGATACTGTTTTGGATGCGCCTAGCATAGTGAACTCTTTACATGATTCGGTTCCGGCTGAAGTAGAGCCCGTGCAGCAGGGCAGATGGGTGACAGTGAGAGATCGTTCTAGTCGCGGATCAAAGAACCACTCTTCCGTTCCGATTCCCATAACAAACCGATTTGCCCCACTCAGTGAAACACCCACTGAGAATTCTGTTGATTGTGCCCTGGTAATTGGTGATTCGATCACACGGAACGTGAAAATAGAGACACCAGCCACCACAGTCACATGTTTGCCGGGAGCCAGAGCGCCTGACATCAAAGCAAATTTAAAAGTACTGGCTAATGCTAATCGTAAATTCTCTAAGATCATTAGTCATGTCTGCACTAATGATGTTCGACTCCGCCAGTCGGAGATCACCAAAATTAATATTAACCCTCTAGGCGCCACGGTCGAGTTTACTCGACAAGATGCGGCACTGAATAAAACGGCCGATTTTGCCAAATTGGGTGTCAAATTTCGTTCGACCTCCCCTCCACTGGATGGCAGACATGTCATACTTCATCTCAGACTCAAAAAAACCATCATGCTTCTGTACAAAATGTTCGAGTTAGAGCGCATTGAATCAGTGCGATCAAAAGCGGAGCTAGTGTGCGAGTGAGGCATTTTATCAGAGCCTCTCCGTAATCGCGGCGACAGTATTGTGGTGGAGACTTTGTCTGTTATCACTGGGTATGTTAGACGAGGTCGAAGTATTCATAGTACAGTTAGGGGGCAACGTGAAGGCAGGGTGGGGAGTCGCAATGAATGTGCATACTCGGCGCGCGCGCGAGGCAGATCTGGCCGCGCTCGCGCTGCTCGTATCATCTCACTCATGATGCCTTGCCGTCGCGAGTGATCTTTTGAACTAAACAGGTCTTGTCTACTTGTGTTTGTGTGTCATATGAATAATATATATGTGCCCCATACATGGAATCAGAGTGCTTACTGTATGTAGTAAATGGAAAATCTTTACAGCAAAAGGCCAACCACTACATGCATACGGTTTGTTCTACCATTTATTAGTAATTATTTACACAGTTTGTTTACTACTTCCTATATACCTGAGCATTCAGTATTGTGCAATATAGCATACAGAAGGTGATGGACATTTTGGGGGGAAAGATATGCTGCATTTTATCATTTAAACATGTGACTTTTCATGAAACTTCTATAATCCAAGATTTCTGCCACCATATGACGTCATAATATGCAAATTAGATGGAAAAATGTAATCCCTAAATAAACTTTAGGTCATCCTTAATATTTCTCTAATTTACAGAAAGTCTCTATCTTTTTTCACTTTTAAGATAGAGCCTTGTGAAATTAAGATGTCAAAATCGAACTTTTATGGAAAAAACCTCTGGCGCCTAAAGGGTTAAAGAGGTGTGTGAACTCGCAACTACGATGTCAGGCACTGTAATTTGCTCTGGCCTCCTTCCTGTACGCAGGAGTGATGAGATAGTTAGCAGATTGGCCTCACTGAATCACTGGCTGTCTGAGTGGTGTCCGCATAATAATGTAGAATTCATAGACAATTGAAAAAGTTTTTGGGGCAAGCCTGACCTGTTGAAAAGAGATGGTATCCATCCCTCCTGGGCTGGTGCTGCTCTTCTCTCTAGTAATTTGGCTCATAGTCTTAGAGATAAAACATGACAATCTGGGGCTCAGGTCAGGAAGCAGACAGACTGGCTAAACCGACCGTCTGCTAGCGGCCTCACGTCACCAAGGTTAGATAAATTCCATCACATAGACCCTCTTTCACCTAGATATCATCATATAGAGACTGTGTCTGTTCCCTGAATTTGGAAATCCAAAAAACGTCAGGTTAAAAATTTAATTGATGTTCAACAAATAAAAAACAGATATAATACAGATGAGCAAATGATAAAGCTTGGGTTGCTGAATATTCGATCCCTTACTCCAAAATCTCTCATAGTTAATGATATGATTTCAGATTATAATCTTGATATGCTGTGTTTGACAGAAACCTGGCTAAAACCAAACGATTACATTATTTTAAATGAGTCAACCCCACAAGATTACAGTTATAAACATGAACCTCGTCTGAAAGGCAAAGGGGGAGGTGTTGCTGTTATGTGGATGCAGATTGACGAACCCAAAAGCAGACTGAATAATCTTCACACAATTTATTGAAGACAAAAAGGGGAAAACAAAGCCCACGAGGGGGCAAAACAAGACAGGACTATGGTGACTAACTAGACAACGACACTGACAAAATACTAGAAAACAAACAACACTTCGAGAGATAATAACAATGACTAGACCTTCAATGACTTTCAATGACTTTCAATGACTTTCAATGACTTTCAATGACTTTCAATGACTTTCAATGACTTTCAATGACTTTCAATGACTTTCAATGACTTTCAATGACTTTCAATGACTTTCAATGACTTTCACAGGATACTCACAAGTAACGTTTGGCAATGAACCGACACAAGACAGCAAACACAAGGGGATTAAATAAGGAGACTAATCAAGACATAACAGGTGACATGGGTGAAGCAATAAAGACTGAATCAGGATAACAAGGGGGCGGGGTTAAGAGACGAGACAACACAAGCACATGGCCTTGACAATTGGCCATGCGCTTGTACACAAAACATGAGTCTGTCATGGTCCTGCCACAACCCTAGGAAGATACACAGATAAGAAGGCAGAACCATGACAGTTGCTGTAATTCATAGTAATATTTTCAAAACGACTAAGAAATCTAGTTTTAAATATACTTCTTTTGAAGTATTGGTGCTTAATGTAAAAATATATAGTGTAAACGATAAATCACATTTGAGAATTATGCTGGCTACTGTATACAGGCCACCAGGGCACCATAAAGATTTTATCAAAGAATTTGCGGACTTTCTATCAGAATTAGTATTGGCTGCAGATAAAGTACTAATTGTTGGTGATTTTAATATACATGTAGATAATGAAAAAGATGCATTGGGATTGGCATTTAAAGACATTGTAAACTCAATTGGAGTTAGACAGCACGTGTCAGGACCTACTCATTGTCGTAATCATACTCTAGATCTAATATTATCACATGGAATAGATGTTAATGCCGTTGAAATTCTGCAGCAGAGCGATGACATCTCAGATCATTATCTAGTCTCATGTAAATTACATTTAGCCAAGGCTGCAAAGCCGACTCCGTGTTATAAATACGTTAGACCTTTAACTTCTGCCACTAAAGATTGCTTTATCAATAATCTTCCTAATCAGTTTCATCATCTCAGCATCCCGGATAGCTTAGAAGAACTTGATATTGCGACAGAAACGTTTAACTCTCTCTTTTCCAGCACTTTAGACGCAGTTGCTCCGTTGCGCTTAAAGAAGATTAAAGAAAATAGTCCAACGCCGTGGGACAACGAGCACACCCGGGCCCTTAAGAGAGCAGCCAGAAAAATGGAGCGCAACTGGAAGAAAACTAAACTAGAGGTATTTCGGATTTCGTGGAAAGAGAGCTCGATTGCTTACAGAAAGGCTTTAAAAGCTGCGAGATCTGCTTATTTTTCAACCCTATTAGAAGAAAATAAACATAATCCAAGGTATTTATTTGAAACAGTGGCTAAACTAACGAAAAAGAAAGCTTCAAGCTCAGAAGTGTCCAAGCAACACAGCAGTTATGACTTTATGAACTTCTTCACTTATAAGATTCATAATATCAGGGACAAAATTATAACTATGCAACCGTCTACCACAGTATCGCATCAGGGAGTGCATTGTAGTCTCCCTGAGGAAAAATTTTACTCATTTGTTGCTTTAGGAGAGGAAGAATTCTGCAAACTCGTTAATTCATCTAAATCGACAACTTGTATGTTAGATCCTATACCGACTAAACTACTGAAAGAGATGTTTCCAGAGGTCATTTATCCTCTTCTTAATATCATTAATTCATCTTTGTCTCTAGGATACGTACCAAAAACCTTTAAACTGGCTATGATAAAACCGCTTGTTAAAAAACCACAACTTGATCCTACAGAATTAGTCAATTACAGGCCGATCTCGAATCTGCCTTTTCTGTCAAAGATATTAGAAAAAGCAGTATCTTTACAACTTTGTTCCTTTCTAGAAAGAAATGATATCTGCGAGGATTTTCAGTCCGGATTTAGACCGTACCATAGTACTGAGACCGCTCTCATTAGAGTCACAAATTATTTGCTCTTATCATCCGATTGTGGTTGTATCTCTCTATTAGTGTTACTCGATCTTAGTGCTGCATTTGACACCACTGACCACAACATTCTTTTAAATAGACTAGAAAACTATGTTGGCATTAGTGGAATTGCACTAGCATGGTTTAAATCATACTTAACTGACCGTTATCAGTTTGTAGCAGTAAATGAAGAGATGTCTTATCGATCACAAGTTCAGTATGGCGTACCACAAGGCTCAGTACTAGGACCGCTGCTGTTCACTCTGTACATGCTACCATTAGGAGATATCATTAGGAAACATGGAGTTAGCTTTCACTGTTATGCCGATGATACTCAGCTGTATATTTCTTCAAAACCCAACGAAACTTACCAATTCACAAAATTAACGGAATGCATAGCTGATATAAAAAATTGGATGACTAGTAATTTCCTACTTCTAAATTCTGAAAAGACAGAGATTCTAATTATTGGACAAAAAACTTCCACACGTAATAACCTAGAATACTGTCTAACACTTGATGGCTGCTCTGTCAAGTCTTCGTCGTCGGTTAGGAACCTGGGTGTGCTCTTTGATACCAACCTTGCTTTTGAAAGCCACGTGTCTAGTATCTGTAAAACTGCATTTTTCCATCTTAAAAATATATCTAAAACACGCCATATGCTCTCATTGGGAAATGCGGAACATTTAGTTCATGCGTTCATGACCTCAAGGCTAGATTATTGTAATGCTCTACTGGGTGGTTGCCCTGCACGCTTAATAAATAAACTACAGCTAGTTCAAAACGCAGCAGCTCGAGTTCTTACCAGAACCAGGAAGTATGACCATATTAGTCCTGTTCTGTCAACACTGCATTGGCTGCCTATTAAACATCGTATACATTTTAAAATATTGTTGATTACTTACAAAGCACTAAATGGTTTAGCTCCTCAGTACTTGAGCGAGCTCTTAACGTATTATAGTCCTTCACGTCTATTGCGATCTCAAAATTCCGGCCAGTTGATAATACCTAGAATATCAAAATCGACTGCTGGCGGTAGATCCTTTTCCTATTTAGTACCAAAACTTTGGAACAGTCTTCCTACCATTGTCCGGTAAGCAGACACACTCTGTCAGTTCAAAGCTAGACTAAAAACACATCTCTTTGACCTAGCATACACATAATACATTATAGACTTCTATAATTCAATGTTAGGCTGCATAGATTAGGTCAGCTGGAACTGGGAACACTTCCCTTAAATCTTGATGTACTCGCTACATCATAAGAAGAATGGCATCTACGCTAATATTAGTGTCTTTGTTTATCCCGAGGTTTTCCCCCAGCCTGCCGGATCCAGGCCGTATCCAGATCTGACGAAGGAGATCCGCCTGGACCCGATGACAATGCAGTGCTGAAGTGTCAACTATCCTCTCCCTATGGAGGATCCCTTTCCCACTCTACAGATAAAGCGTTGTGAATTTCGGTTCGCGTACCCCGAAGTGATAAAATAAAACAAAATGGTGAATCAATCAAAATGAACTTTAGCTGGAAATAACATTATTCAAGAACCGCTATAAAGCCAAAACAATCTCTGTTACCTTAAATTATGTTTATCTCTGTAAAGCTGCTTTGAAACAATCCATTGTTAAAAGCGCTAAATAAATGAAGATGACTTGACTTGACTTGATGCAAAGCTGAATTTTCAGCATAATTACTCCAGTCTTCAGTGTCACATGATCCTTTAGAAATCATTCTAATTTGCTGATTTGCTGCTCAAGAAACATTTCTTATCATCAATGTTGAAATCAAGTTGTGCTGCTTAATATTTTAGTGGAAACCATGATACATTCTTTCCCCAGGATTCTTTGATTAATAGAATGTTCAAAAGAACAGCAATTTATTTCAAATTGAAATGTTTCGTGACATTATAAATGTTTGTAATGTTCCTTTTAATAAATTGTATGCATTTTTTATGAACAAAACTGATCTAACTGAGCCCAAACTTTCAACCATAATGTATGAAAATCTAATACTTTTGACTATAATATAATGCAGTTTCAGTCACACTTTAGTTTAGAGTCCAATTCTTACTATTAACTATTATCTAGGATTTTTACCCCAATAAACTCATAATTACTGCTTATTAATAGTTAGTAAGGTAGTTGTTAAGTTTAGGTATTGATTAGGGATATAGAATATGATCACGCAGAATAATGCATTAATATGTGCTTTATAAGTACTAATAAACCAACGTCCTATTAATATAATAAGCAACTTGAGAATTGGACCCTAAACTAAACTGTTTCCGTAATTTCTTATTATTTCCAAACAAATATTCCACCAACTTTGGGTGGATCAACTGCCAATCTGGATGGATGGACCAGTGCGATCCTGTCTTTATGTGACCTCACCGTTGAATTGCATTATTTGGGCTCACAAGCCTCTGACTTCTCTTTCACAGATACTCCCATTCAAAAGGTCCCTGTATATAAAGCACATATTTCAGTGCACATCTCAGGTCAAAAGCACCGCTCCTGAGATTGTTTGAAAATAGAAAAAAGTTCTTTCAGGCATTAGCCCTACAGAGCAGTTTTGTCCTTTTTTTCCTCCTACTGAGGAGAAAATGAGTGATTCGGCTGTATCTGGGCTCCTTCCTCACTTTCTGTCATTTTCAGGCCAGCGCTCCCTAGAGAGCCCTCCAGCCGTAGGCGTGACATATATAACGCATGGACTCTGTCACGCTGCCTTATTTTAGAGTGCCCCGCTTGGCTGCGGGAACTTTAACTTTATGTAAATCATATTAATAAATTTGCACCAAAGTTGCTCAAAGGATTTTCACCCACGTTACTGGAGGGTGACAAAGGGGGGCACAGTAATCCCTTTTGTTCAGTTCCGGCTCGCTGCGAATACTCTGTGTACTTTTGTATAAACGATTGTAGTATGTATGTGTGCAGGCAATACTTTGCCACCTAATGTCATCTTTCCATTCATTACTCATTAGGACAACACACAACGGCATACAGTGTCACTATAATAATTACAGATGTGCCAAAACAACAGTGAAGGCATATTATGAATAATTGATTCCGTTTTACCCTTTTAAGACCTAATTTACCACCTGAGCAACGTTTGCATTCAACTTTCATATAAAACAATTATTTCAGCATTGCTTACTGAGTTAAAAGCATTAAAAGTGTCCCCTTGGTAATGCAGGAGTGGAGTTAAGAGTGATAGATGGATTCAAACTGCTGACATGAATGCTAATCACATATGTAAATGTGGTTGCTCTAAGTGGTTGCTGCATGTCTTCTGCGTAGCTTGTTTGCTGTAAAGAGAGATTTGTTGATTGGTTGGTTAGTTGGTTAGACGGTTGAGTTACTGGTTGAGGACATTTTTTCAGTGCTCCTGCCACTGTCAGATTGACCAATAGTCCACACACACACACACACACACACACACACACTGACTCTCAATTATCAGAGCTGTTAAAATATGGAAGTTAATTAGCTCCCTGCAGGGGAGTTTAAGTTTAGAACAGTTAAAACTTAAATGTGTGAAGTCTTTTTTTGCATGAACTCAGATTTACTGATTATACACACTAATACAAACATTGACGTAAGGGACAATGTAGACTGTCATTATCATAATTATTATCACAAAATAAAGCCTGACGGGGGTCTTGTGTCACCTTGAAGAGGTTTATGTGATGATGACTGTTCATTATTCCACTTATTACATAGATACTCACCAAATAAACACATAAATGAAATGTTGATTTAAGATTAAATTATTTCTTGTTACTTGTAGTGATCATTGAGAGACATAACACGGGGACAGGATGAGAATCAGTTATACAACTTTTCCCTGGACAAAGGTCTTTATTTAGAATGCTGCAACTGGCCAGTCAATAAAAATGACTTCGTTTTTTTTTACAAACAGGAAAACAGGTCTCATTGCATCCGCTTGTCGGAGAAAGTAATTTTTTTATTTTGCACAGTGTATTTGATTTGATAACCAACAGTGAAAACAAGGTAGCCTATTCCAGAAAGTATGTTGTACGTGTAGTTTAACTATCCTGCCTCAAAAAGCACATTAGGAAATATCAGGTTGCAACAGGGGACGTACAGTCTTCAAAAGTAAGTGAAAAGTGACATTGAATCTAATACTCAAATAGTCCCTCAAGGCTTTTTTCCCCATTTTAGATTCTTTTTAGACCATTATTTCAAGTAGGACAGTGATCCAATTCACCATGGACTAAAGACTGGACAGAGAAGGGTGTCTCCTACCAAAACCTCTGCAAATTCACATGCTGTCCTAGAAAATATGCTGTATGAGAACTATTAGATAGATAGATAGATAGATAGATAGATAGATAGATAGATAGATAGATAGATAGATAGATAGATAGATAGATAGAAATAGGGAAGAAGAAAATACTTGATGTTATCTTTAGCTCATCATTAGCTTTCATTGTGTGTGTGCGCGTGTGTTTGTGTGTGTTTGTGTGTGTGTGCGTGTGTGTGTGTGTGTGTGTGTGTGTGTGCGTGTGTGCGACTAAGACAGTCCAGCTTCTAATTGACCACACATGTTAGTGTCCTGATGAAGGTCAAGGCAGACATGGGTTTCACGCTTCAGTACTTGAAGAATACAGACAGCATGACAAAAACCAACTGTATTCCTTGTAAAGACATAGGGGTGAAATACTGACAGGGAACCTAACAAAGCAGAACAGTAACATGAACGTTATGTGCAGACTTTTTTAACAATATTTATTTACAAAACAATGTATTTAACAATACAAAATATTATCTGTAGGAATTTCCAATATAATATCCATTCTTACTGGTAGAAATAAACTAGTGACCTATCAATCTAATTAAAACAGTTCAAAATTATTAAACAGAATCAAAATTATTAAACAGATATGGATTTTTAATTGTGATCAGCTGCATAAACTGGTTAGACTAGTCTTACAAGTTACTCATCAATTTTTTTTCTTCAAGATGGGAGATAATTCTTTAAAGTCCGTTACATAAAAAGGTAGATTGGTCTAATTTGAATAAGTAAGACTGATTAGCACTATAACTAATTGCTAGTTGGTCAGACTAGTTTTTAAGACACAGTCTTAAATTAGCGGCTGTTTAGCCTGGTTGATCTTCAATGATTTTTTATATTTTTTTAGAATGCTCCATTATTGATTCATAAATACAGTAAATAACTCAGAGAGTATTTATCCATCATTTTCTGCATGCTGTGTGTGTAAATATTTCAGTCAAACATATCGATACACATTATGAATATGCATATTTAAACATATAAATATGCATATTTAACTATATGCAACTTTGACCACAATATATAATTTTTTTTATAGTTCTGAAGAAATGTCACTACCGAAGTACCCGTGAGTATAAGATGGCGCCTGCAATGTACATCATCAGCTTTTTTTGTCTTCAGGAGCTGTTTGTTTGTGTTAGCGCGTGTGAAGGCATCTATCATGGATAAGCACTCGAACAAGCTCAGGAAGTGTAGGGTTCTGTGCCCAGGTTTTTGACATCTGACGACACATGACCTGTGCATTATGTGTCTGGGTGAGGAGCATGTGCGTTCAGTTCTCGGGAGATCTGAATAGGCCCATTATGAGACATTCACAATGAGGAAGCTCCGTTCATGCTTGCCTCTATTCTCGAGGGTTGTTGGACAAGTGTCTGCGCCCCTTTGCTCAGGCCCAGTGGTACCTGAGGCACAGCGGAGATTGAAGTCATGGGGAACATGTTGAGCTGGCTAAGGAGTTCAAGAAAGGTATGTCTCTCAAGTGTTCCCAAGTCACTGGCTTGAGCGATCTGCTGGATCAGGATGTACTCTCTCTTGAGTCTTCAGATCCAGGATAAGGTGGATGTGGTTGAAGAGGGTGAATATAATGCTTGTAGAGAGCCCTCTAAGCTTGCCAGCCCCGCTAACGAGGAGTTGCTGGAGGTAATGGCCCACGCCACGACTAGATTTGATGAGTGATGAGCGATACCTATTGGGCTAACCCGCTCCAACGTCTGCCTAACAGCAAAAGAGCAAACAGGTTGTGGCCGGGGTGAGAGGGGTCTGTGATGATGCTACCTGCCTGTTTCTTCACTCTTGTGTTGTACAAGTCCTGAAGGTTGGGTAGGTGCATACCAATTATCCTTTCAGCTGTCCTAACAGGCCGTTGCAGTCTACTTATATCTGATTTACTAGGTGACCCAAACCAGACAACTATAGAAGTGCACAGAGCAGACTCAATAACAGCTGAATAAAACTGCCATCTGCGCCTGTGGCAAGTTTAATTTTTTCAGTTGACGAAGAAAGTACAACTCTATTGGGCCTATTTCACAATGGAGTCAATGTGATTGTCCCACTTAAGGTCCTGAGAGATAGTGGTGCCCAGGAACCTGAATGACTCCACTTCTGACCCAGTGCTGTCCATGATGCTGAGTGGGGGGAGTTTCTCCTAAAGTCCATAATCATCTCCAGAGTTTTGAGCGTGTTCAGCTCCAGGTTGTTGTGACTGCATCAGACAGCCAGCTGCTCAACATCTTGTCTGTAAGCAGACTCATCAAAGTCTTGGATGAGGCCAATGACTGTGGTGTTGTCTGCAAACTTCAGGAGCTTGACAGAGGAGTCTTTGGAGGTGCAGTCATTTGTGTAGAGGGAGAACAGCAGTGGGGAGAGAACACAACCCTGAGGAGTGCCAGTGCAGTGCTGATAGTGAGGGTCATAGATGTGAGTTTTCCCAGCCTCACTAGCTGTTGCCTGTCTGTCAGAAAGTTAATGATCCACTGACAGATGGGTACAGAGAGCTGTGTCAGTTTATTCAGGAGGGTATCCGGGATGATGATGTTGAAAGTGGAGCTGAAGTCCACAAACAAGATCCTTGCATAAGTCCCAAGTTTGCTTGATAAGCAAAATGTAGGGGGTCCAGCAAGTGTCCAGAGATGTCCTTCAGGTGGGCCAACACCAGTCTCTCAAATGACTTCATGACCACATACATTAAAGCAACCGGTTTGTAGTCATTTAGTCCTGTCATTTTTGGTTTCTTGGGTACAAGGATGATGGTAGAGCATTTGAAGCAGGAGGAGACTTCACACAGCTCCAGTGATCTTTTGAAGATCAGTGTAAAGATGGATGACAGCTGGACAGCACAGGCTTTGAGACAGGCTGGTGAGACACCGTCTGGGCCTTTTGCTTTACTTATCTTCTGTTTCCTGAGGACCCGGCATACATCCTCCTCACAAATCTTAAGTGCAGGCTGAAAGGCAGGAGGGGGTGTTGATGGTTGTGTGGAGAGACAGTCAGAGCGGGTGTGGGGTGTGAGACCAGGCTTTTCAAATCTCCAGTCGTTGATTCTCCACAGTGCTGGGGGATGGTGTCTTGTGGCTGGTGATGGCTTTTCACAGTAGCTTCTCTTAGCTACTGTTATGTCCTTATCCAGTGTGATTTTGGCCTGTTTGTACAAGGCTTTGTCCCCACTCCTGTAGGCATCCTCTTTGGCCTGGCGAGCTGTTTGAGTTTTGCAGTGAGCCATGGCTTATTGTTGTTATACGTTAAATAAGTCCTAGTGGGGAACACACATGTCCTCACAGAAGCTGATATAGGATGTCACGGTGTCAGTGAACTCATCCAGATCAGTGGCTGTAGCCTCAAAACACTCCAATCAGTCGAAACAGGTTTGGAAATCCCGCTCTATTTCATTGGTCCATCTTTTTACAGTTCTTACTACAGGCTTAGCAGATTTAAGTTTCTGCCTGTAGGTAGGGAGAAGATGAACCAACAGTGATTAGAGAGTCCCAGAGCCGCTCAGGGGTCAGAGTGATATGCATCCTTTAACATACTGGACAATTTCCACACTGTTTTACTGTCGCTGGTGGGGCATGTGATGTGCTGTATTTAGACAGTTCACGGCTGAGATTAGCTTTATTAAAATCACAGAGAATAATAAAAGAGTCCAGGTAAAGTTGCTCCGTGTGTGTGATCTGATCAGCCAGCTGTTGCAAAGCCGCGCTCACACACGCGTCAGGAGGGATGTACACACTCACCAGAATAAACGAGGAAAACTCCCGCGGCAAATAAAAAGGCTTACAGTTACTGAAGAGTGCTACCAAATTAGGGCAGCACATCTTCTTTAACACTGTTACATCTGTACACCAGCCTTCGTTGATATAAAAACATAATCCACCGCCTCTCATTTTCCCAGGTAACTTGGCGACGCGAATCGCTCTAAACCACTTGAAGCCCGTTAGATGTAACGCGCTGTCTGGAATGGCTCTGTTCAGCATGTTTCTGTGAAGCAAAGAGCAGCAGAGTTTGAAAAGTCCTTGTTTGTGTGGGTGAGGAGGAATAGTTTGTTTGTTTTATTTGGTAGGGAGTGGAGATTCACCAGGTGAATGCTCGGCAACAGAGTCCTGAATCTGCGCTGTCGGAATTTCACAAGCGCACCAGCGCGCTTCCCTCATTTACATCTCTTTGAGCGCTTATACAGGATTGTAGGTTCGCCAACTAGAATGTCCATTAAATGTCTGAATGCTCAAAAGTCGGCAAAAAGGTGTTTGGTGTGCTGTTCCTGATGTCTAGGAGTTAAAAAAATAGATGTGCTATGGTCCTCGAGTTCGACAGTCCAGCCCAGTAGTGTCAACCCAATAGCTCTGCCTAGAACTTTCTTGCCCGTCACTCCAGCTCCCGACCAGTTGGCTCTGTCTTAGCTCCTTGCGCCTTTGGCTCCACCTGAGACCGTCATCCCTACGACTCCACCAGGCTCCCTTGTCTCTCCGGCTCCACCTGTGTCAGTCGTCACTCTATCTGCGCCATGGACTTCCGGGTTTTCAGCTGCGCTTCGGCTGTCCATCCCTTTGGCTCTGTGTCGGGTTCCGCCTTCGCCTCAGCCCTCTGGCACCCCGGTTACATCTACAGTTGCTCATCACTCATATCTACACATTCTTAAATTAACTAAATTAATTAACAATTCAATTTGATTAATTAACAATTTTCCTTAATTCACAAGGAAAACAAGTTTATTTTTTTTACCCCACTGGCAGATATCTGTTCTTGTTTTAAGCATAAACTCACTTAATTTTGATATTGTTTTTGCAAAAAAACAAGGCTTTATATCTAGTGACATTTTGCTTCTAGAGTTAAAGTGTCTATTTAAGAATGTTTAGATATTTTACTAAAAATGGGGTATTTTTTCAGTCTCCATTTGACTTCCATTTAACTTCATTGCTGTCTAGAAGAAGCATTTGTGATTTTTCTCTCCTGTTGTCAATTAACTTTAATGTGTCAAGTGTTCTCTACTGTTTACAGCTGTGTTTCTACAGTTGTATGTGTGGTAAGTATCTACTGTTACAAAATGAACACACTCTTATTGTCAAGGTAACAGTGGGCTCATGGATATAGAGAAATCACTGGTTGGATCAAATCCTCTAATAGAGAATGGGCAGCTGACTTTGTTAAGTGGATATGATGAAGAAATAGAAAGAAAAAGAGATAAAGAGAGGGGAAGAGAGTCCCCCGCAGCGTGCCCTTCATGTGCTCCTGAGAGCTTTTAATGGGAGTAAATGTTGCCCTGTCTGACTTCCATCCTAAACTCATACACTCGTCCCCCTCAAAGACCCCTGCTGTCCTGTCAGAGAGTGTGTGTTTGTGTAAGTGAGCAAATTGCTGTAAGGGCAATGTGAGAGGCCAGAGGGGGTCAGTCATGACCATTGGAAGCTGTGACTGAGTTTGTGACCACCTGCGGGCCCGAAAGTCTTCCACTCTGCTGAATCAAAGCTTGTATATTTGTTTAAGTTGCATGATTCATGAAGGGTGACATGTATTGGCACAGCATGAGGAACTGTCTGCTTGTGATGTGATGTGTGTGTGTGTGTGTGTTGAAGAGAGACTGTTAAGGGTGAAGGTGACTGTCAGGATTCCACCAGCTTCACTCACTCCTCCCACTCGTTCACAGTCCCCTGAGTTTTAATCACCATCACCTGCACCTCATCAGTTCACCTCCCTATATATTCAACTCCTCTTCACACACTCATTGTCTGGTCTCATCTCTACATGACACTACAGACTATCACGCTACCTACCATCCGTTGATCACCTTCTAACCTTCACACGGAAGTTCAGTCTCAAGTCTCCGGTCATCAGCCCTGTTCCCAGTGACTCTCCATCCGCATCTGTATACAAAGACTCTGGTTATCCTTCAGCTAAGTTCCTTCCTGAATACCGTCTGCTTGCATACTCACCATATCTCTGTCTGGATCTGCAACTTGTAAATAAACACTATTTCACTTACCACCTGTCTGACTCCTGTTCCATCCGTGACAGTGACATTATTGCTATTGTAAATTAATAAATAATTATAATTAATATTGATACAAATTATCAAATTGATTATATGCTGTTTTATTTAATTAATCACAATTACTTTGTTTGAATTAATTGCATAATACTGAATAAATAATTAATTAAATAAAAACTAAATAAATATTGTGGCAGAGATATTAAATATATTACAAAAAGTTGTCTTAGTATAATTATGAAACATAACTTGAGTCCATTCTTTTGTTGTAGTTTTTCAAGAGCTTGTGCAAAAAAATGCACAATGAGATTGTAGAATACACAGCAAGACTGTTTTGACTAATATAATTAGATGTGAGATGACAAAGAGCAAAATCTCTCCAGAGAAGGTCAAAGAGATATAAAATGCACAGACACAAACACAGACTCTCACAAACAACAGGTTACTGTCTTAACCCTGGTTCTCTGAAACATTGAGTGGAGAGATCCACCAATGAGAAGGGCATCCGTACCTGACCTCTGCAGAACCGGGGTTATGACAGTTACCTATTATTCTCTTTCATCATCTCTTGTTCGAGATCCACCTATGGGAGAGACATGGACAGCTCCCCAATTGCCCAATACACTCACAGTGAGGTTCTGTAAGCCATAGAAAGACAGTCACCCAAAGGGGTGGTGCCTGACACGTCCCATAATCATGAACCCGCCATACTGACGCACACACATAACTGCTGTGTACAAGCAGGACATGAAACGTGTATGTACCACACAAGAGAAGGAAGGGTTAAGACGACCCCACCCCCAAAACAGAATGTGCTACAGAGGTTCTAGTGACATCCAGCCGGTAGTAACACACAAACGTATGAGTAGAAGCTCAGCTGGCAGCAGAGCAGATGTCCTGCAGCAAAACTCCCTGAAGAGAGCCCAAGAGGCGACTAAGACCCTCGTGGAATGAGTGACCCTTTGGACGCGTCCGTTTGACTGTTTTGAGGGAGGACAGCTGGAGCAAACCACTGAGAAGCTAACCAGTCACTGAATCTTAACCTCTCTCAAAAGGGTTTCAGAGACTTGATTTTAGTGAACTCTTTCTCCTCGTATTAGTGTTTCTATTTAATGCCTGCTGGCCCATCAATAAAGTGTATTTTTTTGTATGCAACCTCGACTGTCTGTTGGGTTTCTGTGGCTGGGACCTGAGTTTATAATTTAACGTTGGTCACTAGGTGACACTCCACACCAAATACTTGTGAGCTAGAGCGTGAAGTTTCGACGAACGCACGCCGTCCTGACGGTTGATATAAGCCACAGCCGTGGTATTGTCGCAGTGTACGAGCACATGATGTCCCTGCAGGCGAGGCAGAAAAAGATTCAGAGCTTTCCATATGGTCATAAGCTCTAAATAATTTAAGTGTGCTGAACGTAGTTTGCTCTGCCACAAACCGCTCACCGTTCTGCCCTCCTGGGTGGCACCCCAGCCTGTTAAGGACGCATCTGTCGTCACAACATTCCGCATCATAACCGTCCCCAGAGGGGTAACCGTCCCCCCTGTGCGTAAAAGTCTGCGCTCTTCCAGTGGCGCAAAGTTGTTACACTGTAACAACAAAGTTGTTACACCGCTCACTGTTACAGAGTGGCAAAGATCGCGTATCGGGCTGAAATGTAGTGACAAAACCCATTTCATGAACGCTCTTATTCTCAGGAGTCCCAGTCCTTCTTTGGGACCAGGAAATAACAAAAATAAAATCCCTGATTTATCAGATTGGGGGGCACCACCTGAATTGCTCCCTTGTTTAGAAGGGAAGATATTTCCTCTTTCAGAATTTGTGCGGCTCTCTCCTAAGAGAGAACACCGTTGAAATGCAGGGATTTCATTACAAACTGCAGAATGTAGCCCTGCATTATTGTACGTGTCACCCACTCGGGAGCCGAAACAGTTTGCCAAGCCAATTCGTGACTCACAAGTGTTCCCACCCGAGTGGGACGAACTAGGGGCGACATGCAGGTGTTTACAGAGGTCCTCTCTCAGTAGTTTTTGTAACAGTGTTTTTTGTGTTTTGTGTTGGGGAACACTTTGTGTGTGTTTTGTGTTGGGGGAACACTGTTGCGGGGCCTTTCCTTGCCCTGATGGAAATTTCGTCCCGTGACGGGGGATTAGGCCAACACACAGGGGGCACCTGGCATGGGGCAGCCTTCCTAGGAGGCCTCATCCTCCTTCCTTTTGTCGTCACATCGTTGCTGCATCAATGTGATGGCGGGGCCAAAGAGGGCCCGGCCGGGCTCTACCGAAGCGCCCGCGATGTGCCTCTTCTCACTGTCAGGAACGCCAGACAGGTTAAGCCAGAGCGCGCACTCTCTCACCACAGAAAGCGCCATAGAGCGCCTGCAGGCTTGGTCGGCCTGACGAGCTTTACGGAGGACGAGGTCGTTAACTGTAAGGATCTCCTTCCACAAGGGTAGAGAAGGGGTTCCTTTTTCCAGCTGTTGCCATAATTCGTCCAAGATCTCCGCCTGGTAAGCGGAGAGGAGGAAGGAGACGTTCAGGGCCCTGACAACCAAGGCTGAGGACTTGTAAGGGGCCTGGTGAACTGCGGCAGAAAAATTGGCCATCTTGTTGGGGAAGACTGGCTTAGGGTGAGCGAGCAGCCCGCCCTTGGCGGGGTTAAGGTGCCTGGCAATGGAGGTCTCGATAGCGGGGGGGTCACCCATGCCAAGAGCCGCCATATCCTTCACCTCAAGGCGCGTGAGACTGTGCTTGAGATCGAGCGGGTCGCTCCAGATGTGCCTCATGTGCTTCGCACACGCTGGAAGGACGGGGAAGAGTTGTTTTCTAGTACCGGGAAGGGGTCCCAGCACTTCCCCGTCGTAAATGTCCCTTTTCTGGTCGGTGCCGCTCTGTGGAGCTGGCCACTCAATGTTGAGGCGAGCGGCCGCTTGCTCACACACTTCCTAGAGGGTAGACTGAGGCAAGGCCGCGGGGGCGTAGGCCTAGGGAACGCCAGAGAGCGGGATGGCCTCCTCGTCCTCTGAGACCCAAAGAAGGTCCGCGTCATCCTCATCGCCAGATCCAGCCGGTTCGTCGACGAGCGGGAGGTTGCCCGCGAAGATGTCCTCTTCGGGGAACGCAGAATTGGGCTGGTCAGCCCAGATAAGTGAAGTAGTGCCCTGGGAGGCCCCCGGTAGAGCCGTCGTCACCTTGTCCCCCATCCGAGTCAGAAAAAGACCGAGCTCGCCGCACTGTGTCACTGCGACTTTAAGACGGGTCGCAAAAGCTTCTTGGGCAGCGTAAGGCACTGACTGCACTTCTCCAGGTTCTCCAAGGCTTCTTGAACGTGTTTGAGGAGGAGGAGTGGAGTGGAGTGAAGGTGTGAGAAGGAGTGAAGGTCCTTAGACGCGATCAGCGCACCACACACGGTCGGGCAGGTCCGTGATAGGCTGTTCCCCGGAGAAGCAGCAGATTTAGACAGCGACATACCTCAAAAAAAATCCGTGGCTGGCAGCCGTGGAAGTGGGAGCAAGTTAGAAAAGCGAGAGTGCGGGCGTCTCCGGATGCAGAACACAGCAAATCAGGCTGAATAAATGACATGTGGAGGCTGATCTGGCGATATGTCCTCCTGAAGACACGCAAGTGAGCAGTGTAAATCCAACCGAACTGTGTAAGTGCAGAGATCGCGAGAAGCGAATGTCAACTGGAGAACAGTAGCGCATGCAGGCTTTATATGCCCTCAGATAAGGGGGTGGGGCCTTACCTGGCATTGGCTGCGCGCTTCTGCCTGTCTTGCCAGACTTGGTGCAATTGAATGCTTCTGCAGAGGTCAGGTACGGATGCCCTTCACATAGGTGGATCTCGAACACGAGATGATGAAAGAGAATTCTATACTTTTCAAATATGCAGATGAGTACTGTTTCGTGAAATTACTGGAAACAGGTTCCATGTAAAAGGTGTGAGGTATAGATGTATTTATATTAATATGAGATATTATATATATCATGCAAATGAAAGAATTAAATCCATGTGCTATTACAGACCAAGCAAAGGTATGAAGGCCCTATTATAGGGTGTTTATTTCCCTCCACTGGGGAATCAATGGCTGCTCATAGAACCATATGGTAACTGGTTGTGAAAAAAAGCTATTTTTGTTATAACAAAGCATAATTTTGCTCTATTATTCTTTTGGTCATACAGAGTGATGTCCAATATGCTTAGGTCAGCTAGAGTGCCTTTTGGCCATTTTGATTTTTTTAAACAAAATGCTGTATTTTACCAATACTTTGTTGTATTGAAACAAAACATTGCAATTTTCATCAAGCACATGTCCTGATGTTATTTGAGTAGTTTTTAGTAGAGAAAATTCTAAATAATACTCTTGTATTATTGCACAAAAGTCATGATTCACTTTCTCTCCTGTGAAATCTGAGTAAGGGAATCTTTAACCCACACGAAAAATTCTAAATCGGTTGAAATTATTGGATTTCGCCCTTGTAAAATTGTCGAACAATGTGACCACACCTTCAAAACTTGGCAAAATAACTTCCAAATTTTGTCCGCTGCTCATTTGCATCAAGTTGTCATGATGCCTCAAATTGCCAATGCTCATCAAACATTCATGGATTCCAGTCAATATGAACCATCACTGTTACAGTTTTCTTTGTTTATATTCTAAGTCAACATGGATTCCAGGCTTAAAAAGGGTTGCTGTATTTAACAAATAAATCAAACCCTTCCAATGTTGATGAAATCTCTTGTTCTTCCATAACTAGTCTGCAAATTAGATGCATCATCTAAAATGGGCAAATATGAGCAAGGCAGACTGATGACTCTAACAGTTAATTTGTTTGTCACAGATTAACTGCTGTCTCTACACACAAGCACGACTAAACACACACCCACTTGCACAAACAAAAAGCTGCACTAATCCTCTAAGTAAACTCCTACTTAAACATGTCCAATCTCATTGTCTGGTTCTAGAGGAGATCCAGCCGAGCCATAATGATTCATTCACAGTCTGACAAGCTGACTTTACACTATCAGAAAGGCCAGAGCAAACAGTCCCAACATTTGTTATAAGCAAGCATTTTTGGACAGGTAGAGAAGGAGCCATAGAGAAGGAAATGGTAAGGTTATCAAATAATATTTGGAAGGAGAGATGCAGGAGAAAGAATGCCAGCCAAACACGGTCGCATTAACCATGGCACGAGTCCCAGTAACCTGCTCTGTGGAGGCCAATCAAATATTCTATTACATTACACCCCAATTTCTGCCCTGCGCTCCATCCTGTGCCAATTTGAAGGGGCTCAGTGGACCAAGAGTGTTGTGTATATGATGCCTCGTGGAGGAAGTGTTTACCCTCTCGCCATCTGTCTGCATAGTTGGACATATTGGAAATCAAAGTGGGAGGACAGAAGGGCTCCAGGGTGCTAAAGGCTCTGGCTCGGGCCGGCACCGTTAACCAGCTCATGAGTCTAGGCGTACACATGGAGCCAGTGGATACAGAGTGTGTCTAACAGGTAAAGAGACGTCATGGGCCAAACACTGAACAAATGCCCAAAGTCTGAAGACAAACAGAAAAGTACAGAAGGGTTCTTAGCAGCAGGACATTTGGATGTAACCCCACATATGTGTTGATGAAAAAGTTATGTATACAAAAATTGGAAGGCCATCCTGAATGAATATTTGACCAATATTAGATCTGGAATAAGAAGTAAAACATTATCTCTTTTAGGCTATTCTAAATCTTGTTATCAGTAATGGGAAGTTTAGTTTTGTAAGATTGGAAAAACTAGTTGAGGAACGACCACTCCTCGAGTGGACAAAGGACTTTGCTGCAAATTAACATTTGAACTCCCCTTCGTGCACTATCGAGACGAAGGTCTCACCTCCCTCATCCTAATCTACTTTTCTTCCCCTCATCCCCCACTCTTGCTGAGATCACCCAAACTCACCCAATAATCTATATGGTTTAATGTGAATAATTATCATTGAGTATTATACAATGTTTAGTATCATTTGAAATGTCTCAGGGCGACTGGTATAAATGTCTCATTTCCAAATAAGTAAAACAAAAGGTAATAAGGTTTTTAAGAGTTTAGAGATAACTGATACACGAAGGAAGATGGACTCTAAAGAAATGGTCACCTACCCTCAAATGGTGTGAACTCTGAATGCAAATTACCATTGTTAGCAAATGTTTCCATGTGAAAAGCTATATAATGAAATACAGCAAAAGGATCAGGCCTTCTGTACCTCAGATCACCCCGTGAATGTCGAGAGCCGCTAGGACTCTCAGCATCATGTATCTCCTAATGTTGGGTTCGCATCTCTTCTCGGATTTTTGCTGAACCAACACAACAAAATCAGTCATTTCAAGTTGTGTTTTTTACAGTTTTCCAGAGCATTTGATGTTTTGTATTGATTATCTTTGAATTGATAATGAAATTCACATGATACATTTACCTGACATAATAAATTGTAAACATTTGACTTTATTCTAATCGACATTACTTCCAGTAAAGAGTTAAAAGAATAGTCAAACATTCGCTCATTTAATGATGCACAGATATAATTAAAACCTTTTCATTTATGGAGTCAGATGAATATACAAGTTAATACATGAGACAATGTATTGCATTTAATCAAAATCCCTTTGCCACACGGAAAGACAGTAACGTGCAGAGACCTTCCCCGCTGATTGGATGAGCCTATATTGGACCGGGCTTTATAGTTTGAAGTCACAGAGTGCAATGGAAATATTTTATCAAGCCATCTGAATTTTCACCAACATTTTTGACTTGAAGTCAACAACACAAAACTTCCCATTTTTATTTGATTTTTGACACATAAACAGTCAGTCGGGTACATAGACGGACAGATATTTGGTTGACAGACAGACAGATATTTGGATTACAGACACATACACAGCCAGTCGGATAGATAGATAGACAGTGAGTCGGATAGTTAGACAGACAGACAGATGTGTGTGACCAAACTCAAGCCCACTGGCGGAGAGCATGTGAAATCAGCATGTCTTTCTCTCAGAGATGATCAGGATAACATTCATATATCAGTGACTGTGTAACCCCTTAAACAATTCAGAAATGCCCTCCCAATAAATACATTTGGAAATACGAAACTATATGAAATGAGCCATATGAAACTATTCCTCTGCTCCTTTCCATCACCTGCTCCCTCCTCCTGGCACAGACAGGTGTCCGAGCAAACATCCATCAGGGCTGGATGACATCAGGGCTTCAAACTGATTTAGATACGGGTGAAATGCTAAGCCCGTATCCCAAGTGGAAAGTACTAATTGCTTAGTGCTGGTCTGAATCCACCAGGCAGGCTGCCAGGGGAGGTTGAGAGCAGTATGGAAAAGGAAAAAGAGGAAAACTAGACACATCCACAGAGCCCTGGAAGCTGGGACTGAGGAATGAAACTTGATGATTCCTCAAATTCCAATTTCTTACTTAAGACCCATTTCCCTTTCCTCCTCTAACAGTTGGGGTGGCTAATTAAGCACAACCCGTGCCCGATGCAGAGGGCTCATACTGTTATTGACTGGCATATGCTCCAGTGACTATGGGCAGATTGCACGTGGAGGGGTCCATTAGAGAAGCCGAGCTGCAGGAGCGACTGCAGAGCCCACTGAAGATGGAGAGGAGATAATTGGGGAGTAAAGTCATAGATCCGGCCATCCCATGAAGACCCTTAAGGCAGCAGCCAATGAGCAATGAGCTTCCAAACAGGCCACTCTGCGGTGCCTCTAAAAACCTCTATAGTGTCACTCACCCACAGGCCTATTAGAAAATACTGTTGGAAAACTATTAAATTACAATTAATCTCCAAAGTGAGAGTTTTAAACTCAGAGCTGTTTCTGCTTTGCAAGTGAACATTATTGGTTACTTTGTTCATTGTATATTGTTCATATATGTTAGTTCGATTATGAATATAGTATTTTATTTTATAAAAAAATATTGGTTAGTATTTTCATTGTTTATATGTTAGTTTATTATGAATATAGTATTATTATTTGATTTTAGTCAGATGGGCTTCAGTATTAACCAATAAATGCATACCTCGGGTCTTTAGCGACCTGGGACGTCATCCACTACTCTCCCCCTCTCATTTTTTAAAATTAGACCCCCACCTTCTTAATGTTCCTCAATCTATTCATTATCAACAATATGACCAAAAAAACAAACAAAAAAACCCTGAATGTTTGTTTTCTAATAATTTTTTTGTAAAAAGTATATAGGTTTGCTAACAACCTGAGGTATGTAATAGTGTACTTTTTTTTCTGCGTCTAAAGCACGCAGCGGAAGAGAACTTAGGGCGTGTCCGAATCCACTTTTGCTAGTTTAAGGAAAAATGGTAGGCGCGCCTGATGCATGGTCTAAATATAGGGTTGTCCATATTCTCTTAATGAGTCATGGGTGTGTTTTGGGCGTAGCCTAACATGCAAAAAAACAATCAGAGTATCATCTCCCATTACCTTTAAAAGCACGTTGTGCTCACACCATGGCGTATTCACTATTTACATGGCGGAATTTGCAAACGGAAAGACTGAACGCGTCTCCAGAGAGGAAACGGATCTGCTCGTGAGCGAGGTTAAAGCGCGCGAGCAGATCATCTACGGGACAAGCCGGATTCCACCATATCTTTATATACACAATATTAATCTTTTACATTGTAATTATTTTATTTTTAATATTTGGCATGTTTGTGTGCTGCTGGGCGTCCCTGTGTGTGTAATAAGCAAAGTGTACCCGCGTTGTGGACCCACCTATAGGTGCACATTACTAACGTACTCATTAAATAACAAAAAAAATACTGTGCCATTGACTTTAGACCAGGTTTCAGTTGGTCAATGACGCAGTCTATTTCAGTTGCCTCAAAATAGCAACGCACCAACAATGCGCCTGAACACACCTCGGTTTCAGACCAGCACACCCATGGGTGCACAAATGGGCACAAATGCATTTGCTATTTAAACAACGTGGCGCAGGATGTGAAAATGATAACTGCGTCGGGCTGAAATTAGCAAAAAACACTTGTCATGCCTGGCGCTGCATTGCGCCGGGTAGATGATAGGGTCCTTAATCTCTGACATCTCAATAAGTTTATTTAACCTTTCTTCCTTAAGGTGGCAATGTCTGATAAACAAGGATGGCGTGATGCATCAACAGTAATAAAAAAAAACCCTAAAGAATTCAGAATATTGACATAGCTCAGCGATTTTCTGCAGAGCACGTAATCAAGTATTAGGTAGTGGATCAGATGACGGAGCTGTCAGTGAAAAGTAGTTTGATTTTGAAGTTGGTAAAAATGATGGTTTTGAGAATAATGTAGTGAATGGTGAAGATCCAGAACATAAGCCATATACTGAATAACTGAATGTACCAGGAAAATGAGCTCTGGCGATGACAGCAATGAAGGTGGGGAAGCAGCTGCTCAAAACGAACCCTTCCATGTTCCGACAGAAAACGAAATACACTTTATTGAATTATTTTGTAATTGTTATTAAAATATCAGGACAGTTTTATACCATTGGGGCAGTTTAGAGATCCCTTGTTGTTAGATATACAGGTAATACTTTATTTTACAGTGTCCTTGTTACATATGTTACATGTACTTATAGTAATAAGAGTAAATTATGCATAACTACACGCAATTAACCCTCAACCAAAACCTAATCCTATCCTAACCCTATAGTAAGTACATGTTGTTAATTATTATAACTCAGTAGCTACTTAAATATATAATTATACTGTAACAATGACACCTTAAAATAAAGTGTAACCGATATACATCACAGGTCGCTAAAGACCCGAATATGTAATAATGATTGGCAAAACATCCATGCATTTAAAGGCACACTGTGGAACTTTTCAACCTTTATAATATATGACCAAAACCCATTGGTACATCGCCTTACAATAGATTGAATGACACGTCTGCCGTAGCCTGAAAGTGTCAGTATTGCTTTTACTAGCACTATGTAACTTCGGGTTTCGGGTAGAAACCCGAGCACAAAAAGAACTACAAAATTCGACCGCTTTACGGCATACGTCACTTCCAGCTACTCGGAAGAAGGCAAAGATTTTGTAAGAGGACACAAAAAAAAAAGAAAAAGGGAGAGTGATAAACTAAAAGCCAGGACGAGGATCAACATTGGTCCAGCGTTCGCTCGCTGGCTAAAGGAGGAGGAGGGGTGCCCGACCGATGCTGACCTGGCCGTCATGCTTTTGGACTAACTTAGTAAGTTAAATATATTGCTTGCACAATATCTCTATTTTTTCTAATTTGTTGTCTGTCTGGCCATGTTACGGAATCTATCTTGTCCTCCATTTAACTTCATGTATCAAGGAATGCTAGTAGAGTAACGAATTATCAATCTGGTAGCTAGTAGGATGCTATAAGTGATATAAGTCACAACATACTGCCGTTATTTTTTTGCCTTCAGCTCATATTTGTATGTGTGTAAAAGGACAAACAAACTGAAACTTTGTGTCCATTAATTACTCACCCCCATGCTGTACCAACCCCGTAAGACCTTCGTTCGTCTTCGGAACACAAATGAAGATATTTTTGATTAAATGTGACAGCTGGATCACTCCTCCATAGGCTGCCTAAGGAATTGAAACCTGACGGCCCAGAAAGTCAATGAAGAAAATGTTTAAATATTCCATGTTGCAACAGTGGCTCAACTATAAGTTTATCAAGCGACGAGAATACTTTTTCTGCGAAAAAACAAACAAAAATAATCACTTTATTCGACTATTCCTTTTCTTCCTTGTAGGCCTGAAACGAGACTTCAAAAGATTTCCACGACGCGCACGCGCGAGAGCTTAACTGAAGTAGTTGAAAGAGATCGCAATTCTCGCGCATGCGTCAAGGAAATCTCTTGAAGTCTCGTTTCAGGCCTACAAGGAAGAAAAGGAATAGTCGAATAAAGTTATTATTTTTGTTTGTTTTTTCGCACAAAAAGTATTCTCGTCGCTTGATAAACTTATAGTTGAGCCACTGTTGTGACATGGAATATTTAAACATTTTCTTCATTGACTTTCTGGGCCGTCAGGTTTCAATTCCTTAGGCAGCCTATGGAGGAGTGATCCAGCTGTCACATTTAATCAAAAATATCTTCATTTGTGTTCCGAAGACGAACGAAGGTCTTACGGGGTTGGCACAGCATGGGGGTGAGTAATTAACGACTTAATTTTTATTTTTGGGTGAACTAACCCTTTAAGAGTTAAGGAATCAAAACAAAACTTTTTTTATACTTTCAAAATAAAAGAAATAGCTGTACATCAGTGCTTTATTATGTGCATTAATTTAACTTATGTTCTAAGTGCATCTTATTCACAGTGAGAGCCATTGAGATTTGTTTTTGGAGGCAGATGGAAGGTGTCAGTGGGAAGCCATCAGTCAACTGCTCAGGACCACCACACAACAAGGTTCAGACCTGATCCTGTCACCACTGGGCCCGACATGTTTGTGCAAATGTGAGCGACAGAAAACAGAGATGCTCTCGCATCTGACAGCAAGAAAAATGAGCCTGTCTTGCTTGCAGACAGGGATATCTCCGCTCCACGCAATAAGAAACATTTCATTTAAACAGCACAATACTGAACCAGTATTATAATGCTCCTCATATTGCAATAAAATACTTTACATTTAATAGAAACTGCTTGCTTTCCATGTCAAAGTGCCCACTAAGATGTCCATTTTAGAGTTGCAAGTTTCTTTTATGATCCAAAATTGTCAATGAAGCCATAAATATACCGTTCAACATTTTAAAATGTTCTTAAATAATACTAGCAAGCAATGCTCTTTTATTATGAGGTCTAGTACTTAAGCGATATGAAACATTTTCATGGGTGGCGTTTTTGTAAAAGAGCAAAGTCTTTTCATTACCGTACGATATTTTAACAAATGTGGGCTGTGAATGAGGCAGTCAGGAAGTCAGCAGACTGAACATGATTTATGCTATCACACATAAAAAGTGAAATACAGTAGAACCATCCGCAGGGATAGAGAGAGTGTTCTGCTCTCTGCTTCAGGGGTTTAGATACCTTACTCTCCCCCCCATGAGAGTGTTTACCACTTCCTCTTCCTCCATCTCTCTCTCTCACGAGAGTCACCCCTTTCCTTCTCTCTCTCACTCTCAATCTCTCAAGAAACACTGGTGACCCAGCCTAGAGAAGAGCCATGCATGACTAATATTTATTCAGTTATTCATTCTATCTCTCGCCATTTGTCTCTGTATCTCTTTCACTCTCTGAGTAAATGAGAGTTGATGCTTGTAATGAGCTTAAGATACAGAGCCGACCGACAGGCTCCTCAATAACCTCAAAGCTGCTTCAACCTACCATGTCGACTCTAATTTAGCGCAGCATCAACCACCAGATATTTTAAAACCATAGAACTTGATGAGCATGACAGTGTATGAAATACGACACTGGGCAGAGCCACACACACACACACACACCCAAGCTTGTGATCAGTAAGATGGGAAATGAACACTGTAACACATGATTCTTAGATCAAGTATATATATATATATATATATATATATATATATATATATACTGCAGAAAAACAACCAGAGATTTACTTCAGTTTTTACAGTAGTTTTTTTATGTTCTAAAGTATTCATAGCACGAATAAAGCATCTCAGTGCAGCCTTTAAATTACGATATACTATATAGCCTATAACTGTTTTCTTTTGCAGTATAAAATATAAAATTAAAATACGAATGAATCATTAAAATATAGTTTATTCCTGCAATGGCAAAGCTGAATTTTCAGCATCATTACTCCAGTCTTCAGTGTCACATGATCCTTCAGAAATCATTCTAATATGCTGATTTGCTGCTCAAGAAACATTTCTTATTGTTATCAATGTTGAAAACAGTTGTGCTGCTTAATATTGTTGTTGAAACCATGATTTGAACTTTCATCTTTCATCAAATAATCCTAAAAAAATCAGGATCATTTGATGAAAGATTAAAGTTCAAAATAAAAGCATTTATTTAAATTTTTTGAATCATTATAAATGCCTTTACTGTTGCTTTTGATCAATTTAATGCATCCTTGTTGAAGTACTAATTTATTTTACACACACACGCGCACGCGCACACACACACACACACACACACACACACACACACACACGTGCAAAAATAAGTTCAGGCCCAACATTTATAATGTAAATTAATTAAACAAAAAAAAGGCATACAAACTGTCTCCTCCAATTTCTTAAGTTCTTTCTCTCTCTTTTTAACAGTGAAGTGTAAGACAAAAGATGGATAGTTGTGTGTGTGAAGCATCCCAAGAGGTGCGGGTCGAGAGACACTTCTGGAAGGCCAAGGTCCCCCATATTTTTTTCTGTCACTGCTCTCTCACTTCCAATACGCTTACTCCTGAATGAAGGTTAAATCCACAGCAAAAGCACAGAAGAAGAAAAAAAACTGTTCTTCAGACCGTTCTTCCTTGGGTTTTAACAAAGAGCGGATAAAATCTTTAGTGTGAATCTTGTCATGTTCAAGCTGCCAGTAAAGTTGAAATCATGCCATGAATACTAAATGACACTCATAGCCCAAAAACTTTTCATGTTTCACATTACACCTGACAGGTGAGTAAAATTACAGCTTCATATCAGTGTTTCCTGTACAATAATCTGTATGATATAATGAATATTTTCAAAGGACTCTTTTCATAACCCCAATGTCAATAGTCTTATTGTAGCTGATTTATACAAATTATCATTCATTTATGCATTGATTCGTTCCATTAAAAGTATACAGTTATGTACTCTGAATTTTGTTTACAGTTTTTAAAATACTTTTCTGCTATTGTTGTTGTGATTTATCTGCAAGCAAATTGGTTCAAGGCTTAAAGTGAGATTGAAAATTAATTTTTTTTTCGTAAACCCCTTGGCTATTGGAGATAGATCCTAAATTCTAAAAATGTTGTTATACTGTAGACCTTCATGGAGCGAAAATGCAAAAAGCTTATCACCCATACACTGTCTGAAAGCTATATTACCTGGCATCATTTCCTCTGGTTGCTTTCCCTTACAAAAAATATGTTTACTTCAAGTTTATTTTATTAAGTATACTTAAGTAAAGTTCAAGTATATTTTTAAATATACTTTATGTAGTAAGTATACTATGTACGAGAAATATACTTGTAAGTGTACCGTTTCAATACTTTTTGTTGTGTATAAAAGTATTCTTTTAACAGTAGTAAACTTTAAAAAAAAAAAGTTTTTCAATTGTATTGCAACTATACTACAAGTGAACTTATAGGTATCCTGATAGTTTACTTAGTTTAAACATTTGTAGCACATGTATTAGTTTATGAAAGTACACTTTGAAGTATAGGCCCATGGGCGTGCTGGTCTGAAAGCGAGGTGTGTTCAGGCATATTGTTGGCGCGTTGCTATTTTGAGACAACTGAAATAGACTGCACCATTGACCAACTGAAACTACAGTCAATGGCGCAATATAATTTTTGTTTTTTAAAGGGAGCATTAGTAATGTGCGCCTAGGCGGGTGCACAACGTGCGTACACCTTGTCCCGTAGTAGATGATCTGCTTGTGCGCTTTAATCTCGGCACGAGCAGATCAGTTTTTTTCCATGGAGACGCGTTCAGTTTTTCCGCTTGCAAATTCCGCCATGTAAATAGCGAATCTGCCATGGCGCGAGCGCAACTGGCTTTTAAAGGGAATGAGAGATGAGACTCTGACTGGTTTATTGCACATTACGTCCAAAACACACCCATTACTCATTAAGAGAATAGGGACAACCCTTGCGCCGACGCACCGACCATTTTTCCTGTCGTTAAGCTAGCAAAAGTGGATTGAGACACGCCCTAAGTTCACTTGCCCCATGTGCTTTAGACCATGCTCTTAGATCCTTAAAATAGGGCCCTAGACTTTTCTGTCGGTACAAGTCAAGTATACTTGAGTGCAATTTTAAGTAGGCTATATATCTGAGAAGTGCATAAAGTATATTTCTGAGAGGTACACAGACTGAAAGTATACTTTTTTATTTACTAGTTTAAAAGAAATACACATTAATAGCACACTTCTTCTAATAGCACATTTCTTTTTCGTAGGGTTTGGTAAACCCTTTGATGGCTAATTATCTCGACCATAACCACTGAATGTTAAATAGCTTAGAATCATTTGAAAAATTTATGCTAGTCTATTATTGTGATATCCACCTTGATTTACCTGACAGAACATTTCCTGTCACACCAGCCCTAATCATCCCATTACATTCATTTGGAATGCTTCACTAACCTTGTGTTTAGTTAAACTGGCGAACATGACGAAAACCAACTTGGCGTAACGACAATTTAGCTTAAACAAAACAAAACAATCTTAGGACAAACTGCTCTTTGTCTCAGCAGATGCATACTTTGCAGTCGAACGCTCACAGTTTTAATTAAACTGACCAAGTTCAGTAAAAGAATGTTACATGAACATATGCAAAATGCTGCCCAATGCGACTCGATCCAGCGGGCTGCTAATATGCCGGGTGATTAGCGCGCAACAGGTGTGCTAGCTAGCTGAGGGGCAGCGTGCAGCGCTTGGCTTCATTCTGCCCACTTATTACACTGTGCTAGTCAGGGCTGTTCATTCACTCCAGCAACATCCATCTGCTCTGACATTAGTGGCTAAATTAGCCGCTTAATGTTGCGTATTTGTTTAAGTAATTGGCTAGTAATTAATAACCCGAAATCCTGCGGGCTCGCAGTTTAAGAAGTTTTAGCTAGCTCTTCTGAGACCATGCGATGGCGTTTTGATGTGATCACATTAATAATTGTAAGTATTTGAACGTGTGGTGCTAGAACACATATTAGCATAAGCTTAACAGCATTTAAATGGCTGTTCATATTTTACGTCAAATTAATGTTAGGAACATTTGAATGTTTACAATAATTTAGATAGGCTACTGTCAAAACACACACACACACACTTTAAAGTCGGCATGAAACAGAAGTTGTGATAGTCTTTTCCTCCCTATTTTGACGTATGTGAAAGTGAAACGGCTTCTCGAAACAACAACAACAACAAAAAATGTTTCAAATTCCATTAAAAAAATTCCACTAAGTATGAATACAAATTCCATTTGTATTCATACTTAGTCACCATTTCATGGTGACTAAGTATGAATACAAATGAGATCACCCTAGCTGCTACACAGAGGTCCTTTTAAGATAGCCTAACTAACTTGTATACTTGTCAGTGCAAACTGAGAAGGGTTTAACATTTTACAGACTTAAAAAAATAGGATCATCACATCAAACAGAATTGGCAGAAGGAAAGGGGGAGAAATCCAAGCGTTTTTTGCAAGGTAGTGTCGGTTGTAGCATGCAAGTTGGATGCTCTGCCCTCGGCAGTTAGGGTTTGGAAAGCAGAGCTCGCTGGCATACTTCCCTCTCCTTCTCTGGAAAAAGCTGCCAGTGAGGTGGGAATTGCTGAATTAGTGCCACATTAAACCTTGACACTAATGACTGTGTTCAGAGGTTGTTTTTTATAAATATTTGATGTATTGTCATCTATGGAATAGCGGGGAATGACAAAATGAGGGAATGAGCCAGAGGGAGGTTGAGGGGAGAGAGAGAGAGAGCGAGAGAGAGATACAGAGATACAGAGATGACAGAGAAATAAAACACAGCATCGCACCAGAGTGAACGCTGCAGCTGTTGGATGAGTATTGCTGGAATTATTACCGTTTAGTTTTTTTTTAAAGAAGTTTCTTATGCTCAACAAGGTTACATTTATTTGATGAAAAACACAGTTAAAACAGCAATATTGTGAAGTGTTATTACAATGTAATATAATGGATTTCTATTTGAATATATTTTAAAATGTTGTGTATCCCTATAATGGTAAAGCATCATTACAGCATCATTACTCCAGTCTTCAGTGTCACATGATCCTTCAGAAATCATTCTAATATGCTGATTTGGTGCTGAAAAACTTTTATTATCAATGTTGAAAACAGATGTACTGCTTACTATTTTTGCGTAAACCATGATGCGTTTTTTTCAGGATTTTTTGATGAATAGAAACAGACACACACACACACACTTTATTTGAAATAGAAATCAATATGTAAAAGTAATATAAACATCTTTAGTTTCAAGTCGTGCAATATGATTCGGACGCAGGTAAAATCGCCATATCGCATTACCCTTTCTATGAAGGCAATATGATGCCATAAAGAATCGCATGCGCAGGGTAAGATTTGCGAAAGTGTACATAAGATTGCAAGTGTAAATTAAATTTGCATGCGCAAGAGAAGATTTGTAAAGGTGTAAATCGCCTTTCAAGTGTAAGAAAAAAATATATTTGCAGGATTTTACTGTTATTCGTTAGCCTGGTTAAAACCAGACCATTCTCATTTGTAACTGAGTTATGGTCTGGCAAAGCGTCATAGACAAATCATTTCCAGAGGGGTGTCACCAATGGACGTCGCGGGTAGACCTAAAACCAATAGCAATGAAGGAGATGACGTATGCAGAGCGGCAGCCGGCGGAGAAACATCTCAGATACGCGATAGCTGATTCGAACGAGTGATGTTCGACGGCGGCATCCATCTTTGTAATGTAGGATACAAAATCTGCTTCAAAATCCCATAGGCAAAATCCCAGCGCTGTCGTCATCATGTAAAGCCCGCCCCAATGTTTCTGATTGGTGCCTCGATTTTGACGGATTGGAAATTTGCTTGAATGAGCTCTTTGCCAGACTAACTTTCAGAGCAAATCTAAATTTGCCGGAAGTTGTCTGGGTTTTCCCAGGCTAGTTATTCGTAAGTGTAATTCATGTATTGTGAAGCTGTAGCTACATGCTAACGCAAAATAAATAGGATCTGTTTTCCTCTGACTTCCATTTTTCAGCACAGATACGGCCAAAGGCAACAAAGCCTGCATGTGAACAGCAATTTGCAAGCGAAAAAAAAAACAACAGAGGCAGGAACTGAAAAACAGATTGATCGCGTAAAAACCAACCTTTGTTTAAAAAAAAAAACTGTTGCAAATGTTTGAATGACTTGTTGTGTACATGGGGCAAACTTTCCGAAATAACCCTATTTGTACAGTTGCGCTTTTCTTTTAGCTGCGCTTACAGTTTTGGCGCGATTCTCTCACTCATTGAGTTTTGCAAGCGCAAAGAGGAGAGCGGGTCAAACTTTTTCATGTAGCCAATCAAATGAGCTTCTCACTGACTCTCGATTTACTCTTATATGATTGGTTCAATAAACACGCCAGTCGCCAGAACACATCTTTATCTTCATTTGGCTCAGCATCGTTCTCAAAATGGTACTTTTAATGCACACATAGCTGCTGAGTAGCTGTTCATCCATTTGGCTTTCCGCGCTTGTTTGGATACCCCGTTTCTATTGGCCATGCGGGTAATCGTCACAGAGCGCAGCGGCAAAAGTTGAACTATTTTGAACTTTGTCGCGGCCCGTGCGCAAGCTCACCAATGGTGCGCTCCGCTGCGTGTGCGCTTTGGTCGACGCAACAACAAATTTTTCCTTGCGCGGCGCAAGCCATTTAAATAAATGGGTTTTGCAGCGCATTCCACGTCCTGTCTGAAAGGCGCTTTATACAACAGTTTAATGTATGCAAATAAATTCGAAACAACTACGCTTTTGTATGTGGAACACCACGGATTCAAAGCTGCCGTTGATAGTTAAACAGACGGACATAAACCTCCGTTACTAAAACTCAAACATCACTTTAGAACAAGGCTTGGGCCTCGGCCTTGAAGTATGCTACATTAGTGCCAGTCCACTTTTTCAACACCGATGGTTCCTGAAGTATTTTTTCCATTCATTTTTCCCATAGGGATTTTCAAAAAAGTGCTATAAATAAATATGTATTTTAAAATCGGACAAAAAGACAAAGGTACAACTTACAAGACGGCTTTAATGATGGAAAGAACTACAATCCCATATGAAGCATTGTGAACAACAATCAAATTAGAAACGACAGAGAAATAAAACTATTCATCTAAAGTTGTTGATTATTTTCTATGTAAAGATATATTTTCAGTTTATTGCAAAATATGGATATTATAGTTGGGTGTATAATATGTATTCAACCAGAAGTTTCAGCATGAATTAACTCCTTCTTTTACATCGCCCATTTTGGCAGAGGGTGCACAGCCAAAATAAAAATATTGCTGCTCATGAGTAGCAACATATATTTCGAAAGCTGACACTTTTCTAGAAACCTATCTAGCAGGTTGTCTGAATACTAAGGAATATATCTTTAGTCACCCAAAAACTATCCACAGATGGAAAATAAGTGGTAGAAACGTTGGCACCTTTAGGTGTCCAGAGGCGTAGCACATGCCACTTGCTTTAACACATGCAGAGTGAAGGGATTAAGATACCTGGGTTTTCCTAATACATGAGAATTTCCTTTGACACTACTAACCTTGACAACTTTTTTATTAGAGTTTAAGTGACTCTATAGGTGGCGATTTTTCCCCCACAACCAGGGCTGTAGTACCTACTCGAGTCCGGACTCGAGACCGTTTTTCTATGGTCTCGGACTTGTCTCGGACTCGCTGGTATTCGGACTCGGACTTGTCTTGGTCTCGGCCACTGGTCTTGCCAAATATGGCTTTTGGTCTCGACCGAGTCCAGGTGTCTTTTTTATGTTCCCAGTAACGTATTATTGTAGTATGCAGACTTCCACAGAAACCTCCGCAGATTACCGCAGATTGTAGTGCCCGTCATTGACAAGTACGACCTGTGCGTGTGTGATTTATTTTCTACTATTTGCTACTGCAACACCAGCGCATAGCTGAAATAACAGATCTGTCTATTCACTGCCGATCATAATGTGAAATTGCTATATGGAATAGTCACTGTGAATATTAAAGACTGCTATCAAATCTGATTTTTCAGCGAGTCTCTGCAAGTGAGTGCCGCAGGTTCATGTACTACACATACTCAAGTACACGTTTATCTTCAGCATTTCATCGTCAGATACACTCAGAAACCCGTCAAAATAAAAGTTCGGTTTAACGTGAAGAAATTACCACAGATATATTTGACTGGAGTGAAGCTATATTGTCATTTAGTTGCTCAAATGCTCAGTAGGCTACTAGTACCTAACAGTGGTAATAGTAGTGGGTTGGTGTTTGTATCAGTTCTTACACTGCTATTATGAGGTATCACCATGTCATCATTCTTTTTTCTTTAGATTAGAAGATTATATGATATCAAGGGGAATGTCTATACTTAAAAATCCTGGGTGTTGTGACACTGTTTTTGCTTTTAGATCAACAAATAATAACCCAAAATGATTGTCATTTAATGTCATAATGTCAAGACTTTTTTCCTGTCCTGGACTCGGTCTTGACTCGAACTCGAACCTTTTTGGACTCGGTCTTGTCTTGGACTCTAACCTCTTTGGACTTGGTCTTGACTTGGACTTGACTAGTCCTGGTCTTGGACTTGTCTTGGACTCGACAAAGGTGGTCTTGACTACAGCCCTACCCAAAACTTTTCCAAACTGTCATTGAAAGACAATAGTGTACAACAGGATCTACATGAACAGAAAACAATAACCAGGTCACCTTTCCCTGCTCTTTGAACATGTCAGTTTGAATGGTAATACCCTAGAGTTGCGATGCTACTGCTATCTAATTTTAAATCTGACAAAAATACAATAAGCAAACATGCAGAGTGTAATGAATACCGCTCACGGAAAAATCATCCTCGCTGTAAATTACCGAGGGAGACATCTGATTCTGTGTGAAATTCTAATCCATATTGATCCAGTCAAGCTACTGATAAGAACGGAGATAAATATTCTTAGTTATTAAAGGAAAAGCCCCAGGCAATTACTAGCGTGATGGCTTAAGCTATTAGTTGGAGTTGAGTTATCAATGGTTGGAAGTGGATGAGGGAATAATCAGTTCGTATAACCTTGCGAGCGTGACAGTGACCTGTGAATATTGTTATAATATAAAGCAAACTGTGTGTATTTCACAAGCTGCACCTCTGTGGCAGCAGTCCAGAGCAGCAGACTCATTAAAACAGAGAAACTCACAGAATGCAGCTTTAAATAGGAAAACAGACATGACCCTCGGATAGCAAGACCAACTTGAAAGGACTTTTCCTCGCCCATTTTAAAAGATAAGAAAGTGCCTTTTCATGATGGGTAGTTTGAACTGCATTAGCTTGCATAATTTAAGGTTAATGAGACAACAACCCAGCATGAATATATAATCTCATCTCATCTCTCATCTCAGCTACTCCACGACTGTGGGCGTTCATTAAAAAGGGATCGGGCAGAATGTTTTAATGATTTGTGAAACCATTAGAATTTCAGAGCGCTATTACATCATATTCGCATTCATTCCCCAGCGTTTCCCCCTCAAAGAGAAGCTGCAGACTCATTTAACATCCTCTCAAATGTTGCTGGAGATAATTTGCTGTAGAGTAACCCCATGCAAACGAAATTATCACTGGCTCAGGATCTGTGCCCGGTTGCATAAAGCACCTTGAGTGTAATTTTCCCTTAAGGTCGCCCTTATGTTTCCCTTAAACCTAAGGGTGCTGCAGAAAAATACCCTTAAGTGTTACTTAATGTTTTTTGAAACGTCATAAACACTTAGAATTTCCCTTAAATGCTGTTTTTTTCACTTAAGTAATGTTAAGTGTTGCATAAAACCCCTTAACGGTAATTTACCAAAGTATAACTTAAGGTTTGGAAATCGTAACCTTAAGAGTAACGCGGACAAAAATAAGACGACATGGCTGAATTTATGGAACCAGCTGAAGATCATAGGGAATAGGGAGAACCCTTTGGATCAATTTAGCGATAAAAATTGTTGCAAGAATACCAATTTGATCGACGCGCAATATTTGACATCGATATCAAACTAGACGGCTGTCTGTCTGTCATTAAACGCGACTCGCATGTAAACTATCACAACGTTAAGTCAGTGCGCGCACGGAGAGTGTGTGGCCGACCCGTGCAGAAAAAGATTCACAGGAGAACGAGCTGATTTGTTTTAAAAGGAATCATGACAGAAGAAAACAGGTATGCTATGGAAATATACTCATCTGTATTTCGAGACAGAGCCAGAAGTGCATTCACAAAACCTAAACAAATGCCAAAGCATGAGACGGTGAACAACACAAACAAAACTGCTGCCACTTTCGGAGCTAACGCGGTGTTGCGTGATAGCGTCACTGGACTGACACGTGATATTCCAACATGTTAGTGTTTTGCGTATCTATGGCAACAACAGACTTTTATAACGTGAATCCAGGATCGCTGTCGTGAAACACTTAAATGTGTCCCTTACCTAAGAGAACCGTTTAAGAGATTATATGCAACACCCTTAAGTTATTCTCTTGGGTAAGGGTAAATCGCCCCTTAAGTATCATACTTAAGGGAAAAACTTAAGGTGCTTTATGTAACCGGGCACTGTTGCTTGCATTTGTAACTTGAACCTCATGGAATGAAGAGTCCATACAAAGTATTCATGTTAGCGGCTATACTGCTGATTTCACCAAGTGCAACATGTTCCTGGATCAACATCTTTGTTGATCCTGGAACAACATTCCAATCAACCAATCAGATTTGAGAGAGACATTTACAGTGTATGTCAAGTTGTGGCTTACAGACAGAGTTAGGTGCTTCTACATCTATTAATCTATCATTTCCCTCTTATTTTAGGGATAACTTATAGTTAGGGTTAGGTTTAAGGGTAGGGATAAGACTAACTTTTCAGACAGTAATGTTGTATATAGTATACTGTATAACCATTATGTAGGCTATATCACTTTGTTTTGCTGAATAAACATAACCACAGTGTAAGTTTTATAGAGTTTTAAAACCAATGCAGATGCTTAAACCAGTCGGAGATGTGAATTTCAAAAGGACATGCTAGTGAGCTATCAGCATTGATATAATCAGAATTTATTTTTCAAAAGCAAGAAGTAAATATAGTAGAAATGCGAGCACAACCGATTTCCACGCGATTGCTCCCGAGTGAAAAAAATCATCTGCCAGCTCGTAAAACAGCAATAGCCTAATCGCACCTTGTATGCCCGCTTTAAGGGAGTATGAATATATAAACAGACGTTTCAGTATTAAATGCATTTTCTGAGAATTTATATTTTAAGGTTTGACTGCAAATGTCACGTCCATAACGCTGGAATTGCCCACTTTTAAAGAATGTATCCTCAACTAGTTTTTTTTGGTGTAGGTCTATACGTATTTTATTATGGTAACTTCAAATAATACTTATAGTCATTTAAAAATGTGGTAGCCCTATGTCCAACACATCACACTCCACTGATATGGTGGCAATTTCAGTAGATTTACTCACTAACATTGCTGTGGAAACACAATAAGAATGGAAACTAAAATATGGTAGGCCTAGTATCGTGCTACATTATCAGCTGCAGTTCTGGCGCCTCAGTCCCAATACTGTAAAACTCGACGTACATTCACATCACATGTTAATGCAGCGGTAGAGTAACACTCACAGGACACTGCACTTATTGGCAATCACAAAAGTTGATTATTTGCTCGTGCTTTAAAGCGCCGGGTAAACATTTCATTGGCGTTCTGTTCTAATGCACTTTTTCTGAGCGCACACTGTCAAACAGCGCCAAACTGGATTTTTGTTGGGTCAGACCCATCTGACAGCGATGGGGGGCCGAGACCGAGAGAGCTACATGGAGCTACATGGAAAAAATATGCACCAAACAAGCCACTATGAAATTTAGCTGTTTTGATGAATACAAAAGTTGGGTGACCCTCCCCTATAGACTAAAAAAAGTTGGATGAACCTCCCCTGAGCAAAGAATAAAAAGACATGACCCTCCCCTATTTTCCTCCGGTGGCCCTTTCCATAAATACCGAACGGTCCCTTAGAGTTTTATAAGTACAGGGGTTGGACATTGAAACTGAAACTGTTTTAGATGACAATAATTTATTAGTAAGTTGTAGGGCCTTTTTTTTTGCGGCCAATGCAGCAACAATTCATCTTGGGAATAACAGATACAAATCCTTCAGTGGCCAGAGGGATTTTGAGCCATTCCTCTTCCAGAACAGTTGCCAGATCACTATGTGATGCTGGTGGAGGAAAACGTTTTCTGACTTGCTCTCTTTAAAGATACCCCAAAGTGGCTCAAAAATATTTAGGTCTGGTGACTGTGCAGGCCATAGGAGATGTTCAACTTCACTTTCATGTTCATCAAACCATTCTTGTCATAAGTCCTTCTGTGTGTATTGGTCCATTATAGTCCTGATACATAGCACCACCTTTAGTGTACATGGTCCTCCAGAATGGTTCAGTATTTTGACAGTGATATTGCAGCCCAAACCATCACTTATCCACCTCTGTGCTTCACTCTGGGCACTCAAAAGTCTGGGGGCCAGATGTACAATGCTTTTACGCCCACTTCAGGCGTATTTGTTTCGCAAAATGCGCAACCATGGCGAGGTATGTACGAACGAGACACACCAAGATGAAAACGCAGACTGCCTGTCGCGGGAACTGAAAATGGCAAAATGCGCTTTTCCAGTCATGCATTCATGGGATGGTCAAGGGGAAAGTGGGAGTGTCACATAAAGAGATGGGAGGGGAAGCGTAAACTGCGCCTAATTATGTATTCCTGCGTTATGTACAGAAAAAGCCGGTGAAAGCGTGCCTCTATTTTGCGCTGAAAATTCTCCACCTCTTAAAAGCAGGTGTAACTTAGGAAGAGGGTTTCCTGACATATGCCTCCTGGTGAAATGGCAGCAGTAATCCGAGCAGGACGAAGACATAGGCTAAGGAAACGAGCTGAAAAGATTTTTGCCACAAGAATCACACTTTTTCAGTTGAGTGAAAACAAAATCATTAAGCGTTACAGATTAAGCAGCTACGCAATATTACAGTTACTGGAAGAAATCAAAGATGACATTGAATCTCCGACTCAGCGTTCACATTCCAGTCCAGCAGTTGTTAAACTCCTCGCTACATTACAATTATTGGCATCAGGATCATTTCAAACAGTCATAGCATCAGCAGTGAGAGGAGGAGGCCCATTCAATTGCGCGTTTAAATATGTGCAATTTACGGTATAGTGGGTGGGGACAGGTGCTGATTACTTGATGAACTGCAGGTTTGGTACATAACACGCACACTGCGGTTTAACATCAAGCGCTTTCTGCGTCTTGGCCATGCCGCTATTAACGCTGCGTTCGCAAATGTATGTACATCTGGCCCTGGGTGTTAAGTCTCTTTGGGTCTTCTCCACAGTGTATGTTGATTCATCAGAGAACAATACAATACAGTTTCACATTGTACAGCCCGTGATTAGCACTGTTGGCACCAATGAAACCAACATTTGGCATTCGGCACAAGTGACCAAAGTTTTGCCTATAGCCCGACCATGAATATTGACTCTGTGGAGCTCCTGACGAACAGTTTAGGTGGAAACATGGGATTCGAGGTGTACATTTAATTCTGCAGTGAGTTGGTTTTATGCAGATGTGGTTTTATGTTTTTTGGATACAATCTGGGTTAGTACCCGGACATCCATTTCAGACAACTTACACTTGCGTCGACAGTTACTCTTGTCGGATGTGGTTCTTCCTATTCGTGGTGGTATGCCGACATTAGCCTGGATACCATTGCTCTCGATACACCATAAAGACTTGCTGTCCTGGTTACAGATGAACCAGCGAGACGCGCACCAACAATTTGTCCTCTTTTGAACTCTGATATGTTTCCCATTATGTTCTGTGGATTGCAATATTTTAATGTACAGCTGTGTTGTTGCTCTGCTAATTCAAGCTTCACACTCTGCTCTTACTGATGGAATGTAAAATCAGTAAAGCTTGGCCACCAGGCCGCACATATATAGGCTTGAATCCTCTAACACTATATTGGCCAGTCAGTTTTTCCGTTTCATTGTCCAACCTATGTGTATATCACTTAAGCGTTTCTGTATTGCAATTATAAGTCTCCAGTGGCTAATGTGTGGATGTGTTTCCTGCTTTACTCTTCATTAAATTTTGAGTAAAAGAGGATGTCATGGGCACAGACAGAACGGAAAACACAGAAATGATAGTCATGTAATTCCTCCACTCGGCCTCAGCAGATCCACATGTGTGTGAGAGGGAGGGCCTTCCGCTTTCTACTTAATGACATAGTCGTGCAGACGGGCCGTCATCCCATGCTGCTGTAATTGGACTGGGGGGGGGGGGGGGGGGGGGACAAAGTGTCCTAACCCCTACGCTGTTCCACCAGCCCAACACGACAACTAATCACCTAGCAATTTGCATGGAGAGCTTCGCAAATCAGCCTAAATAACGCCGCACCAGTCTGAGAGATGAGTTTTTAATCTCTGCGAGATGAGATACTGACCCGAGTGTTTTCTTCCCCCCTCCTTTTTTTTCTTCTTCTTTCAGGTTTTCATTTGCGCTCTCTTCTCATTTTAGCAATGGACTGCTGAATAAATGTGCAGAGGCAGGAGTCTCATCCCGGGGAAAAACAGACCTCTTAAAAAAAAATGAAAACGAAGAAGCCACACTTGTCCCTGTGAATAAGTCTCCTCTAAAATGCAATCAAAGTGATGACAGATATTTTAGCAGGAGGGAAATATTCTAGTTGAGCCTTTTCAGATGATCAGGCAGTTATTCATCTCTCATTGCCCCTGCTTGACCCGTGTAATAGAGAATTTTACAACTGGAAGTGTCTGAAATATCCAGTGGATGTAAGTAATGAGAGCGTTTAGGGGGGATGGCTGCTGTGAGATCTATCTGAGGGCCATGTATCAGGACTAGACGGAAGGGTTATGAGACATACCTGTCTGACATGGCTGTTGGATTACAGTGGAAAAGTTTCAACGGAAAGTTTCTGGAAGAGTTCTTGAGACACTTCATATACTTTATTATCAGGACAACACTTAATATGCAAGTGCAAGCCCACATTCATCTGCAACGTACTCCAAAAGTCTGAGGACACTTTTAAAATGCTTGTTTGGCATTTTTTCTAATTGTATTAGAAATTAGCATAATGGAGTGAAGAGTAGAATTGAAAAAATAACATTGTTTTGACTTTGTCTATGTTTTGAATATTCTTTAGAATAGAAACAAAAACACATATTTTTTTCATCCATCCATCCATTTATGTATTTTTGTATGTATGTATGTATGTATTTAGCATATGATTTCCCTTAAAATATTTTACCCATATTTTCTTTTAATTGTTTCCTGTTTGCTTATTTTATTAGATTTTGTAACTGGGGCTCTAGAAATGTACTAAATAATTATTAATATTGTATACACTGTAGTAGGTTATCTATACTGTAATAGAATAAAGGAAATCTATCTAAATATAGATTCATTTATATGGTGCCTTTCTAGAAAGTAGGGTAGAGGTAACTTTCTTTATGATAATTAATAATAATAATAATAATAATAATAATTGTCATTATTAATGCAGAAAGATACATGGTTACCAGTAACTTGGGTTCTAGAAAAGGAACTATATAAATAAAATACAACACTTTACAATAAGGTTTCATTTGTTAACATTAGTTAACATGAACTAACAATAAACAATACTTCTGCAGAATTTATTAATCTTTGTTCATGTTAATCTCAGCAATTACTAAAAGCACAAGTTAATAACATGCACCGTGAACACATTTATTAACCTGTTAACTGTCACCCCGAATATTATGAATATACATGAAAATGCACATTTCAAACTTAAATGGTTGTAATTCAAGAATGCTTTGGAATATAGACGTAAGATTGGTCTCGTTTTAAAGAAGACATTTGGCAGATTTTTGTAGAAGTGAAATAAATTAAGAAAGTGAAACAGAAAAAAAGTTATAGAAGTTTAAGTTTATGAAAATGTACAATGTAAAATATTTAATTATTCATATTTTATATAAAACATATATTTTCAAAACCTGGGCGACTCTAAAACTGCAAAAAAAAAAAATCAAAGCCAAAAATCTGAACAAGTTGTGTTTAAAATTTTAGGTTGATATCTCAAAAAATGAGCTTTCAGTAAGATTTTATTTGGGCGCAGTACCAAACTTTTTCACTAAATGACAACCAGACTCCATTACTGCCCATTTAAGGCCGCCTCCATTTCCATATGTGTTTTGAGCGATATGAACCATTATTTACACAATTTTCATACAATTTATGAAGTAGACATCCAATTTAGAAGTAATATGAGAAGTTTGGCAGATTTTGATATGAATTCAACCTCTAAGAAACACATAAAAATAACAAGTATGTGCATTATAGCTTGCTGCCACATCACAAATGGTGAATCTATCATTTTTTTCTTTATTTAAAAAAAAATCAGACCTTTTTTTTCTAAAATAATTGAATGGATGGTATCTTTTGAACTCTTGGCATGAAAACAAACTGAGGTTTACCCTTCTTTCATGATTTTTAATGTTCATCACTATTTCAAAATAAGGAAATAGTGGCCATACTCCTTAGGAGTATGAAAATATTCTTGTTGCAAATTGATAAATTACGGCTCCTCTGTAATTTATTTTGGAAATATGGAAACTAGAGATTGTAAGCTTTCAAACGATATGTAGTTTGTCAAGATTAGTTTAGGTTTAGTATACGATATTACTGTTTTAAAAATGTAATGGATTTGGGCCCACCGGTGGGCCCGTGACACTTAACAGGTTTAATCTTTGTTACTAATACTTTATTAAAATCTTGTTAACATTACTTAATGCAGTGTGAACTAACATGAACAAACAATGAACAGCTTTATTTTGATTAACTTACATTAACAAAGATTAACAAATACAGTAACACATGTGTTGCTCATTTTTAATTCATGTTAGTTAATACATTACTAATATTAACTAATGAAACTTATTGTAACGTGTTACCACAAATGGTGCAAAAATATATTTGCTCATTGTTAATGTTAGCTAACACATTAACTAATGTTAACGAATGAGACATTATTGTAAAGCGTTACCAATAAATGTTTTATTAATTTGATTGCAGAAAGTTTCCTGGCTTCCTGCAAATCAACGTTCTACTAATTTGTGTTTAGATGTTTTTGTTTGTCCAAACAGCATCCCCTCATCACCAATGCAGCATTCCAGTTGTGCAGCAGGTGCAAGAGCAGCTTAAAACAACATTCATATTAGTGTAAACCCTCTAGAATAAACAAAACAAATTCACATATGCGTCCCTTCTCTTCGCAGCGCACATACACCCACACATCAAAGTGCAAAGCAGCAGGGAGCTCTCGTCACGGGCGAGGATGTCAGCCCTCATCACCTTCAGAATTTGTGGAGAGGTGCCGCGCTGTATATGTAGCCTTCATCGTCTCATTACAAACCTGCTTCATCAGACGGCCCAAACCACTGCTGACAGCACACTCTTCCTCCGGTCGCACTCAACACACTCGCCACGCCATGCCACACGCTCAGAGCTGTTTTATCCCAATGACATTTGACATGCACAAGCTTTATATATTCCCCTTGAGCAGCAGGGCAGGGAGGGGGAGATTGAAGAAACAATGGGCAAAAAGAGAAAGTCACCTTTGTCCTTTTATTCCACATAAGTGTGTTTGTGACATCTGCTTATGCTCCAAATCTATGATTACAGAATTCAATTTGGAATTGTAAAAACAGCAAGATTTTTTTTTTTTGAGTGATCACATCAAAGATACGGATTTACAAATGTAAAAAAAATGTATATGTAAAGCATAGGTACACAATCAGAAAATACTTATTCAAATATAATAATAAATATACATATTCAATATAATAAAATATTTTTCTCTACATGTTCATCACAAACAAAAGTAATTGTAAAGTTGTACGATTTTGGTGAAACTTGGCCATGTTAACTTAATTCAAAAGACTGTACATTATTTTATATAGACAGTTTGCAGTAACAATCTGTGATATTGGAGATAATGTGTTATAAAAGTGTCACTTAATATAAGGTATATGTAGGTACGTATGTATGTATATGTATACGTTTTTAATGTTGTTTATGTCTATGTAGTGTTTTAAAGCCCCCCTGTGGTGAAAATCAAGCTTTTAATGTTGTTTATGTGTCTATGTGTCATTTTTAATATGCTTTAAGACAAACCATGTGCAAATTCCTCAGTCAACACTATTGCTGAGTATTTTCTCAACTGCAGTTTTTGATTGGCATGGTAATGGATGGCAATGTTAATATATTTGGTCTTGACGGAATAGATCTGCTACGTTGCTGCTGCAGAACAAGTAAAGAGACTTTCTACAGCCAATACATTCACAGACATTGCTGTGAGCATGTAAGACTTAATACATTGTTATTTTGAAAAACCTGACGCGATACAAAATCATGGTTACATGAAAAGACTTTTTACTATTATAAAAATACAGATTTGTGAGCATTAGCAGAACTGAAGGTGTGAGAATAAACACAAAACACACATCATCGTTGTCATCGGTGAATCCGGCCAATCATGTTCGCAGCGCCGCATGAAGTCGAACACACCAATTGGCTCAAAAATTTTACCACAGAACTGAGTGCTTCAGGTATTATAGGCACAGTATAAACACAATTTAAAAACCAATAGTGATTATCACAAACTTTAACTGTTCAATTAGTTAAACCACTGCGTTTTAGTTGAATTCCTCTAGCCATCTGATCTGAATGCATCAGCATGTCGGCTGTTTTTCCAGTGTGTTTTTGTGTAGGGTGTGTGTTTATGTCATCGCCGCACCTGCTCCAAAGTCCACCAGGACGTTACAACATCTCATTATCGGGCCGTTTTAAACCAAACGCTCCTGCTCTCACTTCTGTTTTAATTAGAGAGGCTTTTTCAGAGGTCACATGAAATGAGCTTTTAATTAGTGCCAGCCATCAGTTGATTTCCTCTTTATTGAAGTCATCTCTCTGGATACCTCTTTGTAGTTAATTGGATCAGAGAAGCACTCACAAATACACATACAAATCACTGTCAAAAGTTTGCAGGAGAAGAAAGTTTGTCAAACAAAAAGAAACTAACAAATATTTGAAAAGACGGCACGGTTGACTGCCAGCAGTGTATTCAGTCAGCACCTTTGTTGCATCCTCGTTTAATTAATAAAGGGCCATTAAGCGCTCTTTGACAAAGGAGGATAATATACAGCCCCAGCTGGTAAGGGGGGAGGGAATAAATTGAGGGAAAGAGAAAGGAGAGACGACCATTTGGAAGTTTTACAATACAAATGAGGGCATAGAACAAGTACAATCATGATTGAAACAGTAAGAGCAGGAGTGGCTGTCAAGGCTGACTCTAACTCTGTAAGACATGGACAGATAAAAGAGAGGACACATGACAAGCGTGGGAGGAGATGTTAGTAAAGCCTCAATGTACTTCCCTAAGAAGTTTAGCCTTGGGTAAACTTATAGAATCCTTCATAAGCTGAATATGGCATCATAGTGACATTTGAATGTTTGGTCACACTTTAGATTCGAGTCCAATTCTCACTATTAACTACAACTTTTGCATCAATAAACTAATTACTAATTACTGCTTATCAATAGTTAGTGAGGCAGTTGTTTAGTTTAGGTATTGTCAATACGAAATGAATATATAACCTTGTATGTTATATAAAATACCATATGAAAAGTTAATGCAGGATTTAACATAGTTTTGCAAGACATAAGGGCATAAATGTAGTAGAAAATGTGACAGTTTCCTTGACCGCGTTGAAAAACCATTTTTTTTTTTTAACATCGCGTCATATTACGTTACGAGTCGTTTACCGGCCTCTGCGTTTGCTCAGTGCAGAGTATATTGGTATTCAGTGGAGAGTAGATTAGTATTCAGTGGGAGTGGTCGTGATTCAGTGTGTTTTCAGTAGTTATTGTATTTCAATTGATCATCGTCATGGTAAATTATTGTGAATTATGGCCTGTTAGGACATCGAGTCCAAAGGTTTCTGAACAAGAAAAAGGATGGTGCTATTTTTTGGGTGCGTTTTGTGCAGGTGAAGAGACGGGACTTCACTTCTGCACCTGCTTCGAAAAACGCGGTAGTGAGTAGCGTTCACTCTAGACTGGATGATTATAATCCAGGCGATATGATGGAGTTCAACATGGGATGCCGAAACAAGAACCAAGTGAGACTCCGGGCTGGTGTGGTTCCTTTGGTGCACACTGTCACAGCACCTTCATCGGGTCCGCCCGGTTCGTCGTCAGTATGTGGTTCGGCCGCCGGCGGGAAACATGACGGTCACGGATCCGTCAGAGATCACTTACTGTACATCTGTTTTACAAAATGTCCCTTATCTTAATTTAATTAATCAACATATCCTACATAAACTTGTAATGTAATGCATTTATGTGTTTGTTATTAGCCTAGTCTGCAGCCGAAACTTATTATCATCATAAATAGTTCTAGATTTCATTTTCAGTCTGTACAAAACCACTTTAACTTTTAATGTTTGTGCTGGCTGTTTCTACATATAAAGTTTTTATACAGTAAGACAAATGTGATTGTGATTATTTTTTTGTATTCATTGTCCCCAAAATGGGGCCATTCAAAGCCTTTATAAAGCCCAGTTTCTAATCCTGGCCTGTCCAGGCTCGTAATTATATGGCTGAGGTCCATCATATGAGTAAACATGTTCCTCAGCGTCCTAACTGTCATTGCGATCCATTGCTTTCCTATTGTTTACATTCGCCACACTCCCTCCTGTTACGTTACTTCCGAACATTCTACGAACATTAACCCATTCCATGAAGCTCCCGCTGTGTTTCTGTGCTGATATTAAAGCCAGTGGAACAAATAAAGATCAGAAATAATTACAGTTATTGCATCCAAGAACAATAAAGCTGGAATAGAGAATTCAAGACTGTGAAATGTATTATTTCAGGCAAAAAAAAAAAAAAAGTGAAATAAATTTTCATTCAAGGGATCAAGTGTGTCCCTTTTGTAACTTTTTCCTTTTTCATCCTCCACTAACTCAACTCCTTGTTAAGGAGACAAAGAGTAATTTAAATCGATCTAAAAGGGCTGCAATTACAGAATCCCAGGCTGCAATTCTATAAGAGGGAAATGGATTTCTCTGCCCATCTGTGCTATATGGCCAAACCATGAGACCTGAATATAAAGCACGGACTAGATAACAAAACCAACCACCTGAGAGTGCTTTCGGCCAACATTTTCCCCTCAGCTTTGTTGTAAAACATATCCAGCACTGTCTTTTATGGCTCGCCGCAATAATGCCGTGTAGAAATCCATAAGACGAGCCTCTTTGTGAAGTTTTACAGTGACAGAAGGCAATCCTTTAGACGACAATACTTCCTAAAGCTCAAGGACAGCAAGAGGTCAGGAAACTGGCAGACTTATTCCTCAGGCAAGTTTTCTGGAAACTTCTACCTGACCTTGAGAAGTACCCAATGCAACTTCTGTATTAAACTCATACAGAAGAGCTCTAGACATCCATTGTAGACTCCCACCATAACGTACTGAACTGGTAGCACATAATGAGTGAATAGCCCATGTGTCTGACAAGCCAAATACAACAGTGACACGCCATCTACAAAGCACATTGCTGGTTTATGAACTAATAAATTTGTGGCATTACCTCTAAACGACACAATAAATAACCAATATTCCTGAACGGATGACTTGACCTTACTGTCCAGGAAGAAAATTGTGCTTTTTACGAAGAGGCTGGCGATCAGTTTTACGCTAAACTCAAAAGACAGATTCCCAAAGTGGCAATTACCGTTTTGACATCCATTCTGTACCGAAATACTTTCAAAACTGAACAAATACAAGGGTGTTTAAAGGAAGATAGCTCTTTAATGAGATCAGGATATGGAATAGCTTTCAAACCCCAATATGGCAGCTAGCTATTATTATCTGTTGTTTTCACAGTCAGTCTCATCTCAAGGGTTGGCGATAGACAATCCTAGCGGTTTTCAGCTCATCTATATTTATATAAGAAAGCGGCACTAATTTTGGTCATTACATTTACCTTGCCCGACACACACACACACATTCAATGACCTCTGAATTATACAATGACGCAGCAAGAGCGTATTCTAACAAGACTCAAACTCCACAGTGTAATCCATCAACACACTCGTATTTGACACGCTGAAGGAAGAGCTTGAAATAGGCAATTATTGAACCATCTCCTCGATTTACACTCATTCGCACTTCACCTTCACATGTAACTTTGTGGATATGTACGCCATGTCAAGGCATCACTTGGTCAAAAATCAGCACTTTGCAGGCCGAGTGGGTTGGTTTCGCCATTCCCGCCATCAATTTGACTTGGAGACTGAAGAGTGAGAAGTGAGCGGATGAAAAAGAGTAAGAAGACGAGGAGAAAGTGAGACAGAGGTCTGTTGCTCGAGGCACTTGATCTGGTGCGGGTGTCCTCTCGGATCGCCTGACAGATAATCCATTAAATGTTTCAACCCGCTGACAAGGATGGATTTCAGAAAACGCCGGTGAACACACACTCTTGTATGTAATTATGGCTAGTGGATTAAAAACACATTTTCTTAATGATACTCTCATTTGCAGACAATTATTCTAATGCTCAATCTAAAAAAAATCAAATCAACTTCTCCAACTCTTCTCAAAAAAGTAAAGAAAAGAGAAAAAAAGTAGAATTTTTCATTGAAATATTTTATTTTTACTATTGTTGACTCATTTTAGATATACATTAACTTTGAAAATACATTCAGGATTAAAAAAAAGCTATTTATATATTCATCATAGGTGTTTAACTTGTAAAACATCCTCATGATAAGCACAGTAGAAAAACCACACCACTTTATGTTTATTAAAAAAAAAATCTAATTGAATATACAATATAATGCACTGATTTTTAAAAAAAAAATGTTTTACATGTAATCAGGAAACTTACTTCAATAACTTCAATATTGCATTTAATGTTGAATAACCATTTGACAGTACTTCATCTAGAGTTTTAAATCTTATACCCATTAAAAGTCTTATCACACTCTTATAAACAAGACAAACCAAATATCAGACTGGGACGGTGATATCATATGGAGATTAAGAAATCAATATCAGATTCGAGATGTATTTCACAGTTCAGTTGTATAAAAACGAGGCTATTCCATCACATGTTTTGTTTCATGGTTTACTTAAGGCGATAAATATTAATATGGAATGCAATTAAGCTATTTTTTATCTTAATATTTTAACTTGAAAAAATAAATCCATACTTATAATCAATAAAGGAAAGTTTCCATTAAAATGCTTAAAGTAAGGCAATGAATGCTTTAGAGTTATTTATTTAACTATAGAAATGGATGTATTCGGCTGACAAAAATGCAGAAAAAGATGCCTCGCATTTTCCAAGAAAGTCCTGGATTTTAGAGCCGGATTTTAGAGGCTGTGAAGAAGGTCTCAAAAACAGTTCTGTTCCTGGAAAAAACTGGGCAGACTGGTATGTAGCTGTGGTTCAGAAGGCAGGTGAGAGAATTGTGTGCAGTTTTCTCTGTGAATGAAGTGTGCAAGGCTGTTTTGTTTATGTCATGGGGATGCAGGCCACAGCTCTGTTGGTGTGTGTATAATAATGGTATGTTTGTTTTGAGAATGTGTGAATGAATGTGTGATTTTATTTCCTGGCAATGGCAGCAACAGCTTTCCTGGCCGCATCATCGAGGTCACTGGCAGAGGTGATGGGAAGCCCGCTCTCAGACAGGATACGCTTCGCCTCATGAACATTGGTTCCTGAACATGGAAATATAACAATAGCAAAGACACTTTGGTTAATGGGGATTTTTATGCCTTCACTTTTATTCTGACACACAGATTCTTATACCATCAAGGATGAAAAATAGATTTTAATTGGGTATTCCTTATTTTTTGGCATGTGTGTATATATATATATATATATATATATATATAACATTTGAAATGTAAAAATTATTTATGTGCATCTCAGGTTCACGAATAATTACAGTTGTAGTATGCATGACATATAATAAAAATATCATAGTTTTATTATTATTATTATTCCTTATAGCTAATATTTATTATCCAATTGTGTTTACTTATTACAGACAAACTTGAACAATTTCTGTAATACCAAACTTATACTTTAAATATATTGATTATATCTAGGGCCACACAATACAAAATAAATATAAGATATTAAATATTATCAAATACAAATATACACGAAAATATATTTTTTGTGTGATAATTTCTTAGACAAATTAGTATAGGTCTTAAATATAACCTATATCATAATTAAAAATATAAATGATATTATATAAATGCAAAAAATGAAAATGAAATATATATATATATATATATATATATATATATATATATATATATATATATATATATATATAAAAATAATATAATATATAATTTTGCATAATATCAATATCATTTGCATAATACCAAACTTAGCATTAAAATAAATAATAATACATTACATAAATAGGTTATGCCATATTATAAAATAATATTAGCAAATAAAAATTAGGCTTTTTTGGGAGTATTTATAGTTCAGGTCAGTAATATTGCCCATAACTAAATAAAAAAAAAAAAATAGAAATAATATTATAGAAATAGAAACAATAATAAAACATAAATAAATAATATAATATATAATACATATCATGAAAAACAATTTAGTGATATAGGCCAACATTATAAATTAATATGTGTAGAAATAAATACTGATTATTTGAAGTTTTTAGACAAATTAGGTTAGGTCTATAATATTGACCATAACCTAGTGAAAATTTAATATGACATAATATAATATAATATAATTAGTGCTGTCAAACGATTAAAATATTTAATCGCGATTAATTGCTTTGAACAGTATATGCCAATATTGTTTTCAATAAAAAAACATTTGCACAATTTCACACTAAAACATTCACACTTGGAGCAAATAATCTCTCACACAATGTAACACTGTCCATCAATAAAAGGGTGAAAGAAATACTGGCTAGGTCCTGATATTGATGAGGGGGTGGAGAATTCGCATCAGCTGTGTGTGAGTGTGTGTGTGTGTGTGTGCTTGGCCATCATCAAGTGGTATTCAGACTGGAGGTGTTGCGATGATGATCAGTTCACAACGACAAAACACACAGATCACTTTGGTCTTGTCAATGGAACCATTTGGCAACTTTTTAAAAGTAAACTTTCCATTCAGAATCTTATTGGCGTCCATTTCGGCGTCTCGCGCTCGTCATCCACTCAAAACTGGACGTTTTGAACGTTCCTATAACATTCAGAAATAACGTTTTTAAAACTTAATGGGAACGTTATGAAAACGTTCTTATAACCTAAAATTGTTAGCTGGGGAAGAGGAGAGATTCGAGATTGCACTGAACACGTTTTAAGTGCAGGTACATATTCTCTGAGCGAGCCCAGAGAAAATTCTTACAACAGCAGGGTGTATCTGAGAGCGCGCGACTCGAGCAGAGAGATTCATGCTCGGCACATTATATTCCGCGCGCGAGCAGAGAGATTCGCGCTCGCGCATCCGGCTCGCAAGCCCAATCAAGTGTGTGCGGCGTGCCTGTTGTTTTGTTTCCGGTCTAGCTAGATCCGCTTGCGCTTTCAAAACGTCCTCGCGCGGCGCAAGTCATTGAAATGAATGGGTTTCATAGCGCAGCGCCGCGCCCTGTTGCAAAAGCATGTGGAAAAAAAACTACAAAGTTTGCTAGGCCAAAAAGACCGTTAATCGCGCGATAAAAAAATTAACGCCGTTAATGGGGTTGCGTTAACGCCGTTAATAACGCGTTTAACTGACAGCCCTAAATATAATATAATATAATATAATATAATATAATATAATACTTATTTCAAAAAATATATTCTTGAATATCTTCGCCTGAATTTGAATATCAGTGCATCCATATCATGATGTACCATCCTACAATAAGGCCTAACAAGGAAAATCTTTCTAGACTTAAAGAAAAAAAAGTGTTTTCTCCAAAAACTGACGGACAAGGACTGAGTTTGGGGAGTTGGTCTCTGCTGGTTTGAAGAGTCAGTGGTTTCGAAAATGCGTTAGGATCGTTCCATTGGCTAAAAAGGATAGGAAATGTTCCATTGGCTGAATGGTAATAGCGTTGTTCGTTCCATTGGCTGGAAATGCAAGTGCTCCGTTTGCAGGCCGGGGGGACGTGTTGGTGCCAGCTGCAGAGGTCCCGAATGAGCACACGCTGGATCATTTTGCATGGGCTGCCCTTGCAGTCTCCACAGTGACTCTGAATGTCAATGAACTATGGCCCCCTGACACACGGCCAGGGCCCGGGGCCAACACAATAAAACAAATCAGAAATCTGAGGATGGATTGAGAAGGAAAGGAAGAAAGACAAGAAGGATAAGGAATGTCAGGTGTGAGATGAGAGCAATGACAGACAGAGCACATGTTGAGCAGCTGGTGAAGACAGAGGTGATGATTTCACAGGTGAATGTGCAGCTCCAGGGGAGAATATCACACTCACAGAACATGTGAAACGTGAACAGAACATGTCAAAAGAAAGCCTAAAAGATGGATATCTCTCTCTCTCTCTCTCTCTCTCTCTTAAATTTGTTTTTAAATGTCTGAAAAGATATTTGAGCAAAAAGGTTGTCTAATAAATATTATAATAATGTTTTCCATTACATTTTTAAATTTGCTTTTAAAATGAATGTAAAACTTTTAAAAACATTTTTTTAACTTTATTATGCATTTAATTTTAATTTATAACCTATATCATAATTTTTTAACTTTATTGTATTTTATATTTTATTTGACTTTTCATATACTTATTTAAAAGTTTATTTTTTATTTAACTATTATATATTTTATTTACGTTTTATAAACTGTATTATAATATATTTAATGCCTTAATTATTCATTCATATACTTTAAACATTTACTTTTTATTTAACTATTATATATTTATTTTTAAATTGATAAACTATTATATTGTAATATTTTATTTAATTATTCATATACACATCATAAACATTTTTAACTATTATATATTTTATTTTAATTGAATTTATTTTGTTTTATTTTATATTTTATTTAATGTTTTAATTATTATTTTTATTTAACTAGGCCCTACTGTATATTTAATTTAAATTTCATTAACTTTATTAAATTTTAATGTTATTTAATGATTCATATACTACATTTTTTGTATCTATTATCATTTTTTTATTCATTTATTTATATTTTATTTTTATAACCAGTTTTATTGTATTTAATGTTTTTTTATTATTATTTATATTATGCATTCTATTTAATAATTTATTAATGTATCTTTAATTTTAAACGTAACTATTTATATATTTAAATTGACAAATATACATTTTACTGTAGAGATTGACTAGAAAATAACATAAGAAAAGGGGGAATGGGGTGAGCCAGGCTTGAACCTGCATCGCCCACATGAGCACCACAGATCTACATGCTACATGCTAAGCCACGACTCCAAATCCTCATCCATTTATGATCCATGTGGCAGAACATTTGTTTAGAAGCATGCGTTCTCCTGCTTATTGGCCTACATATAAATCTGAACATTATTAGATTAGTTCTGGAACTACCATGTGCGAAAATGTCTTTTAATGTTTCAGTATATATATATATTTATAATGAATCTCTATAGCCATGTATTATTATCTCTCCACGTAAACGTCTGTCTGTGTGAGTGTGTTGTTGTTGTCCTGCAGTGTAATTATGATAATACTCGCTCTCTCAGGAGAGAGGATGTTCTAATCAATAGCAGTTTCATGAGGAATTCAATTACCAGCACCACTTAACTACTGATATTTCAGCGCTTTTGTCCGCTCGCACAATAACTCATTTCTAACACGTCTCCCACATTTGGCAGCACAAAACAATCAATTGTATAATTTCATTAGCAGAGGACGAGGGCGAGCAGGGCCGTGTGCTGGGAGGATAGAATATCCGCCGACTGACACCGCTTCACAATGCTGAGTCGTCTAAGGGCAAACGAGAGCAAACTTAAACAAAAGCCATGACACATACTCACACACTCAAGAGTTTTATGCTCGGACTGCTCTGATCTGCGGCACTTTGATGGCCTTGTGTGTTGTATGTTTTCTTTTTAGCGTCAGTATACATACAGAATAAGTTGAGAATGTGGAGATGTGCACAGTATATTGATCTCAGCTTCTAAGAGCTGAAATCACCACAGCTTTGCACTCATTTACTGCCACTAGGTGCTGCTAGAGACCAACTTAACACCAAAACCAAACAGAATCAATCAATATGGAATGGCCTATGAACAAGGCATACATTAGAATGAACTAATCTTGTATTGTAAAATAAGAAAAAAAAAAACACTTTTTAAAACCAAACTGATATGATTTGCCTTAAATTATTGTATGACTTTCAAAATGAGTGATACACATCATATTTTAGGAGATTTTCATCCAGAAATCATGCTTTTACATACTTTCTCCTCTCAGTAGTAATTCTATGATATTTTTGGTACAAACAAGCAATTTACACTATTGAAAAACACAAAAATATAAACATTTTATATCATATCTAACTACAATTTGAATAATCCTTTATGCATCTACAGTATATGACATACATAGCCCATTCGTTTACACAGACTCAGGAATCTGAATATATATGCAACAGCCTTTAGGGAAGCAATGCCAATATATCTGTACAAGCAAACTGAGGTCATCAACAAAATGATTCAATTCAACATTATTCTGCTTGCCCTTAAAGCTTAAAGAGAGGTCAGTTTTTGACTCACAACATCAGATTCAGCACTCAGTTTTGAGCATAACAATCATAAAACCAGACGGAGCAGTTCAAGTGCTTATAAAAAGAAGAGAGGAGGAATATTGATATTAATCAAAATATTTTGATTTTTAAATTTGAAATCTGCCCAATGCATTCGAGTAAACTTTGATGGCAACTAGGTTGCACTGTTGGCTTGAACTGAGTACTATTAAGTACCACAGATCCAGCATGTCGAAGAACAAAATCTAATATCCATAACAGGATGTTCATTATGTGTCATTGACAGCCTTATGGTGTGTTCACACCGAACGCGAATAGAGTGTCAAACACGCGTCTATTGCGTCTAGTTAGACGCTTGAACATTCGCTCGAGTTCAAATTTTTCAGCGCGAAAGACATTCGCGGCAAACGCGTCGCCCAATTCGCGTCATTCGCAACGCCTGGCGCGAATGATGCGTCTATTCGCGTCTTTACATTGACTTTGTATGTAATCCACTCGCGTAAATAATTAAATCCGCGTTCGGTGTGAACACACCATTAGGTGTCTATATGAAGGAGCTGATTGTAGAAAAGCTGGAAGAAGAGAGTACGAGTTTCACGTACACTGTATAACTGTAGTCTTTCTTGGAAAGGTGGGACTTATGGAGAGGCTAGGGTAAGAGAAGGCCCTGAATCAATAGACAGCTAATACAAACTAAACTCCAAGCTGGGAACCATCTTATAGTGATCTGTCAGACATGATCAGCCACAGACAGAGAGACAGAATAGAGGATCGATCTGTAAGCAGCATGCTGCCTCTTACACCCATTACCAAGGGCTTTCAGGCCACAGTGGCTAATTCACTTTTCCAGAGAAAGCAGGCGAAAGTGAGCCAGTATTGCTTTAAGGCATTTTCATTTGGATGGAAAATGCTTCGTGAAAATTGTGTCTCAGTAATTACTTTTGCACTGTGTATGATTAGAAGGCTTTTAGCCATTTAATTTAAAGGGGTAGTTCACTCTCAAAAAAATGAATTAAAATAATATATATTAGGGACGTGGGAGAATATAGACGACTAGTTGATTAAACGATGCTGGTAGTCGACTTGGAAATACTAGTCGTTATATATACAGTGGGGAGAACAAGTATTTGATACACTGCCGATTTTGCAGGTTTTCCCACTTATAAAGCATGTAGAAGTCTGTCATTTTTATCATAGGTACTCTTCAACTGTGAGTGAAGGAATCTAAAGCAAAAATCCAGAAAATCACATTGTATGATTTTTATGTAATTCATTTGCATTTTGTTGCATGACATAAGTATTTGATCACCTACCAACTAGTAAGAATTCCGACTCTCGCAGACCTGTTAGTTTCTCTTTAAGAAGCCCTCCTGTTCTCCACTCATTACCTGTATTAACTGCACCTGTTTGAACCCGTTACCTGTATAAAAGACACCTGTCCACACACTCAATCAAACAGACTCCAACCTCTTCACAATGGCCAAGACCATAGAGCTGTGTAAGGACTTCAGGGATAAAATTGTAGACCTGCACACGGCTGGGATGGGCTACAGGACAATAGGCAAGCAGCTTGGTGAGAAGGCAACAACAGTTGGCGCAATCATTAGAAAATGGAAGAAGTTCAAGATGACGGTCAATCTCCCTCGGTCTGGGGCTCCATGCAAGATCTCACCTCATGGGGCATCAATGATCATGAGGAAGGTGAGGGATCAGCCCAGAACTACACGGCAGAACCTGGTCAATGACCTAAAGAGAGCTGGGACCACAGTCTCAAAGAAAACCATTAGTAACACACTACTCCGTCAAGGATTAAAATCCTGCAGCGCGAGCAAGGTCCCCCGGCTCAAGCCAGCGCATGTCCAGGCCCGTCTTAAGTTTGCCAATGACCATCTGGATGATCCAGAGGAGGAATGGGAGAAGGTCATGTGGTTTGATGAGAAAATAGGTTGATAAAAAATAGAAAAAATAGAGCTTTTTGGTCTAAACTCCACTCGCCGTGTTTGGAGGAAGGAGGAGGATGAGTACAACCCTAAGAACACCATCCCAACCGTGAAGCATGGAGGTTGAAACATTATTCTTTGGGGATGCTTTTCTGCAAAGGGGACAGGACGACTGCACCGTATTGAGGGGAGGATGGATGGGGCCATGTATCGCGAGATCTTGACCAACAACCTCCTTCCCTCAGTAAGAGCATTGAAGATGGGTCGTGGCTGGGTCTTCAAGCATGATAACGACCCCAAACACACAGCCAGGGCAACTAAGAAGTGGCTCCATAAGAAGCATCTCAAGGTCCTGGAGTGGCCTAGCCAGTCTCCAGACCTGAACACAATAGAAAATCTTTGGAGGGAGCTGAAAGTCCGTATTGCCCAGCGACAGCCCTGAAACCTGAAGGATCTGGAGAAGGTCTGTATGGAGGAGTGGGCCAAAATCCCTGCTGCACTGTGTGCAAACCTGGTCAAGAACTACAGGAAACATATGATCTCTGTAATTGCAAACAATGGTTTCTGTAACAAATATTAAGGTCTGCTTCTCTGATGTATCAAATACTTATGTCATGCAATAAAATGCAAATGAATTACTTAAAAATCATACAATGTGATTTTCTGGATTTTTGTTTTAAATTCCGTCACTCACAGTTGAAGAGTACCTATGATAAAAAACAGACTTCTACATTGTAAGTGGGAAAACCTGCAAAATCGGCAGTGTATCAAATACTTGTTCTCCCCACTGTATATATATAGCCTATATATATATATATATTTTTTTTTTTTTTCACATTTAATGTTTTGCTTTATTTTTTTTTTTTTTAAAAAGGCTACATTTAAATCACCCTCATGCTTAAGGCAGGGTAGGCGATTTGTTTAGGAAACATTTTTTTATATGCTGGTTGAAAGACTTCACATCCTGATAGCAATCCCTGAGTGCTCTAAATTTATTTATTTGTATATATATCTTCTGTGGAAGGGGTAGGACCATAAAATGTCCGTCCAATCATTGCATCCGGTCCGAATGCAATGATACGATACGATGTGCCTGTCAATGTATGCATTTCTATACCTCCGTGCACCTGCACGCGCAGACATCACACGTCATCAGTGAGTTTCAGGCTATGCAGAGTTAGACAGACGTCAGTCAAAGAGCACCGCAAACGAAACAGCAACCCCCTTTTACAGTTCTTCCAGAAGCAAAACAACGAGCTTATGCTACTTTCACAACATAACTACTGTATTTCGACATGAGGTGTCGAAATGACGTGACCAACTTGAACCTGTTGTGAAATCTGCATGGAGAAATTCCAGAGCGCCTGAAATGACTGGATTTTGCCATGCGAAAATTCGCCAAACGACGGTAAATGTGCCTGCACCTTCAGATAGAAAGTCATACAGGTTTGAAATGACAGGAGTAAATGATGACAGAATGGCTGAACGGTTTGTTTAACCATTTAAACTGTGTTCAATGACGTATCAGGCAAATTGCCATCAGGTTTGGCCCACATGTGCATTGAAAGTGCAAATATTATCAGAAAATTAAATATAATGCGTATTTAATTTAGCTAAATATCTTCATGCTGCTCTTGTCCTATATTTAAGCGATCCTCAGAAGGACAGGCTACGGCATGGACAAACGAGGGGCAGAAAACTAATGGAGTGGAGTATATGACTCTCTCTGGGCAAAACGACTCAGCTGTTTTCTGCCAATTATCCTAATGGCCAGATGGGATCAGGCCGGACCCAGTGTCACACGAGCAAGTAGCATTAGCATACACAGGTGAGAGGTCCCGCAATCAACGCCTGGCCCCTCTGCTCCTCTCACAGCCACCAACAACTGCTATGTCGTGACGCGCTTGCTAACCAACACCAACAAACTCTTCACTTGACAGACATGGCTTTTGTTAAAGGGTTTTACTGAGCACATTTGAAAAATTAAAAGGTAAATTGGAACCGTTGATTCCAAAAATGGCAAATATTGTTTGGCCACACCCACCTTCGAGTCTGACCACCAGGGGAACCTTGAGCTCCAGTTCTCGGCAGGCCTTGGTGATGCCGTTAGCAATGATGGCACAGTTAACAATCCCTCCGAAGATGTTTACCAAGATGGCCTCTACCTGAATGCGGGAACAGAAGTGAAAAAGATGCTTTATTGAGATAGAAACGTAGCCTGTCTTGGCAAAGGCTAAATTTAAGAAGATAAAAGGGCAAGAAAGAAAAACCTTCAGGGTTCTCGCATATTTTAACCAGCGAATGTCTATTATTACTGGATAATGTAAAAAAAACAAAAAAAACAAAAACAAAAAAAACAAACAATCGATTTCAATGCAATTCAAAATTTTAGAGTTTAGGATACTAGGAAAGTTCATATTCATGCTGAAAGATCATGGGAAATTCATGGCAATTTCTATTATTTATAAAATGATATAACATTTCCAATATTTCCAGGCTTTCCATGACTGGAGAAAACCCAAAGCTCACATGAATGAAGAACAGCTGCCAAATCGGCTATTAACACTAGTGTGCTAAAACCTTCATGGGGTTGGAAAAGAGATGTGGGGTGCTTAAATCCTGAAATGAGCAGCCCACCTAAAGAGAAGCTGGATATTTGAGTATAGCACGGTATCAGCTGTGCTAACAATGCTATTTAATGAACATAATTCCTCAAAAGAAAATAAGCAGATTATACTTCAACACGATCTGACAATAATTTACATAAATGTACAGTAGCAATCAAAGGGATATTAAACTGTGCAAACACACACACACACACACACACACACACACACACACACACACACACACACACACACAGTCATAGCACAGCTCATGATTGTGTTACTCTTACAAGGGAAAAATTTAAATAACTCAATGTTAATTAATTTCAGTCAAATTAGCATGTCAACAGATCAGATTAATTTGGCATGTTTACTCAATCTGTGCTAATCTGTGGGAGTGACTGCTGGTAATGATGTTTAAATGTCTGAGGATTAGAGAGATATTGGCAGATTTTATCGAAAAATGCTGTTACCCACCTTACCGTCTAATTGTATATACCGTATATTCGGAATAAGAATTTAGGCAATAGCAATGTCTTCTTAACATTGGGATGCTAATAACACAATCATCTGAGGTCACACATCACATATAGCTTGTACTTTGTAATTTCACACTATAACAGCATTATGCAATGTCATTGTAGCTATTTTAAAAGCACTGTGATATTATTAACTGTATTCATCCTGCATTTTAAGCAGAAATTGTGCAATTATAAATATAATAATATAATAATAATAATAATAATGACAAGAATAATACTTCTACTAATAATAATAATGTATAAAAAAAATGTCACTACGAACTGTGTTGATCCAGCATTACAAAGGGTCATGGAATGTAATAAAACTACAACTACTATTAATAATGTAAAACACGTAAAAATATATATATATATTGTTTTTACAATGAATTTTTTTCAGTATAATGAATAATAATAATTGGATAAAATAAATAAAATGAAAAAGTGGTAATGGAATGTAGTATTATTATTATTTATAATAATGATAATAATGATGATAACAATAACATGTAAAAAAAAATGCCATTATTAACTGTTTATCCTGAATTTTTAGACTAAAAAAATTATATAAAATTATAAATAATAATAATGCATAAAAAAATAATTGAGGTTTTTCCTACATGTAGAGTAAAATGTAGTTGTTAATATAATTATGATAACTATCATTATTGATGATGATAATAATAATAATAATAATAATCAAAATACATATATTGAAAACCTTGTTATTATATTAAATTGTTAACATTATGAACTGTTTATTCTGCATTAAGCACACATTGTCAGTAAAATGTAATAACAACAATAATACATAAGTAAAATAACAAAAATGCATTTTAATATTTAAATATTATATTATTTAACTCCAATTCATATATAATACATAATAAACAAAACACAAATAGACTTCGATGCCTTCAGAGATTTAAGACAGCATTTCCGATAATTAAATAGATTTTGCAGTGGATACAGGAAATGCAACAATTCTGACAGCCCTCGGAAAGGCTGATTCCCTGCACTTACTACTGAACTAGGGAGCAGACTGAGACCCAGCCACACATACAGAGAAAAAGCAAATCCAAATATGATTTTTACATGAAAAAAATAAAATAAAAATCAGTGATCAACCCAAAGTCTGACAGAGAGGAGAGGTGAAAAGACAGAGACAGAAATAGATAGAGGCCGAGACTGACAGACAGCCAAGACGCCTCCTCCTCCTCCAACAGGTACAAGCCCACCTGAGCAGACAGATGGCACATCCACATCTTTACATCCTGAGATATCGCATACAGCTAGTGTCTCATTGTCAACTTGAGATATAAATAAATCCACGCCAAAACAAAAGGAAAAGAAAATACACCTGGCTTGGGTGTTGCTGACACAATAAAGGGGCGCGCGGTGCCAGAGACTCCAGCATGTGACCCTGGAACGGCAGATTCCCACTCACACAGCAGATGAGTGTAGGGTCTGTTAGTCGATCTGACAGACTGCATGGAGACAGAGAGAGAAAGTGTCTGTAATGTCCAGCTGCTGATGCTGGGACTGCCAGGTATTTACCATGACTGCAGAACGTCTACATCTGTTGCGCGTTCCCCATCTGAACTACGGCAGATTACACATTAATGTACAACTCTAGCAGGATGTGGAGAGGAAAAAGCATGACATGTATACAGACTAGGGCTGTCCCCTAATAGTCAACTAAACGTTAGCCGACTGGAAGAGGCTTAGCCGACCGAAATTGTATTAGTCGGTTAGTGGTAAATACGGTTACAGATATGGCGAGTCAGCATCAACAAATTCATCTTTGCAGCTGAAACTGACTCAGAAAACACTAGTTTATAATAAATAATGAAAATATCTTCTTGCTATTTTTTCCCCGACACATTCAAAATGATTACTTTTGCTGGTGCTTTGCGGCAAGCTGTATGCGTGCGCTTTAGCATGGAATAGGCTATATTACACCTATGAACACTTTCCCCGCCATTGACGGAAATTTCCAGCTTTCACTGTTATACGGTAGGTGGCGCTATTACACATCTTCTGAAAGATTACGGAAGAATCTCCTGATCAAAACACATGCAAAGAAGCAGAAACAAGCGATAGCATATGTATTCATATGCATATGTAAAATAAGGTGATCATCAACATGAAACGGCATATAAATGAAAACTGCCTAATGTTACTGAATGAAATTTCGACCCAGGAGGACTGTGAAGCTTGTTGATATAAATAAACAAAAGTGATATAAAATGTTACAAAAGATTTCTATTTTAAATAAATGCTGTTCTTTTTATTTATAAAATAATACTGAAAAAAGTATCATAGGGTATAAAAAATATTAAGGAGCTCAACTGTTTCCAACACTGATAATAATAAAGCGTATTAGAATGATTTCTGAAGGATCATGTGACACTGAAGACTGGCGTAATGACACTGGAAATTCAGCTTAATCACAGGAATAAATTACATTTTAAAGTATATTAAATTATAAAAACCATTATTTTATATAATATTTCACAATATTACTATTTTTTTTCTGTATTTTTGATCTAATAAATGCAGGCTTGATGAGCATAATAGACTTTACAGAAAAAAACATTACAAAATATGAATTACAATACATACATAAACAATTATAAATTATGTGATAAATCTACAAGCAACTAAAATTAAGTAAAAAAAAAATCAATTTGTGATGTATTTTCTGTCAACTTAAGAGTAAAATACAGGTAGATAATTAATAGTAATTAAAATTAAGGCGGGGATAAAATGTTAAGATTTAAGATATTGAATACATATGAACTATATATATATATATATATATTTAAAAATGATAAAAACTGTGATTCAAATACAAGAAAAGAAGATTAAGATAAAACAAACTGATTTGTGATGTCATTTCCTGTCACATTTGAGTGACATCTGTGCTGTTCCCAGGAGCTTGAGGTTTTCACTGACATCAAGCTGGTTCTCTACAGTCCTCACACTGGCACTAGAGGGCAGCACAGATCCAAGAGCAACAGCACAGAGTCTCATTCTCCAAACTATAGCATCGACAGAAGCAGCATATTTTTCAATTCGGCCTTTATTGTGCACAGTCATATATCTTCCAGTCATGCGTTTCCTATTGACATCTATGTTTATTAATGATACAGGAGGCATGATTTATGCTTTCTCGTACATGAGTAAATGCTGCTTCGTAAAAATATAGTGAACTTCGCTCAAACTGCCAGTGGGATTTAGAATGAAAAAGAACAAACGCTATAGAAACTGTCATAGGTGCAGGATCTTGTTTTCTCATTTTTCTTTATTTTTTGTGAACAAACTCGTTTCGTTTCACCGTTGGAACGTCGGACTACGCCTCCAGGCTTGCACATTCTGAAGCAAATTTCAAGCATATTGAATTAATGTTAAAGTGGAGCACACGCAACTCAGCTTAAATAAAAGCAGTCTTTGCTTATGACAGTGAGATGAAAAGGACGGCTGAATGTATTACAGGTAATGACGCTAAGTGGCAGAACACAGAATACAGTGTATTGATCTAGAAAATAAATTTTTGTGTATATGCTAAACATGAAGCTTCTTACTCTTGAGTTTGCTAGTGTTGGCTGTCCACGTATAGATAACACATCAATACTTGCTTTTTATAGAATGACCCAATTCATCTATTCATTGCTGTGCACAAGCTCAAATCATCTCAATTTATAACCAATTAAACTAATCAATGATTCAATCAAACATGTTTAATAAATGAAAATAAGCAGTACAATACAAGTAGACCTTTGAAGACATCATTATGTCATCTGTACTCCTAAATGATACTGTAGATAGACAGACATACAGAGAGAGAGAGAGAGAGAGAGAGAGAGAGAGAGAGAGAGAGAGAGAGAGAGAGAGAAGCTTGTTGCAGCCATGAACAAAACATCAAATTGGTAATTGCTTTTTTTTTCTTGCAGTTTATATAAAAATCACAATTCTGATAAATACAAATTCTGAAATCTCACATTTCTGACATTTTCCCTGGCATGCCTTTGTTTATATCTCACAATTCTGATTGTGAAGAAATAAAGTCAGAATTGCAGTACAAGTATAAACTCACAATTGCGAAAGAAAAAAGTCAGAACTATGAGATAAAAAGTTTGATTGACCTTTTTTTTTATTTTTTTATATCCCATTGTGGATACAAGCGTCTATAGCTCTTCCATAGAGAGAGAGAGAGAGAGAGAGAGAGAGAGAGAGAGAGAGAGAGAGAGAGAGAGAGAGAGAGAGAGAGAGAGAGAGAGAGAGAGAGAGAGAGAGAGAGAGATACAGACAGATATCCTGTAATATGTTTGAGGCAAACAGTCTGCATTTTGAAGGTTTTTCTGCATCAAAATAAGCAGAAAGGTGTGGCTCAAACAGTGTCAAGCTCTCTTAAGCAAAGTATCCCATCTCAGCTACTCTCAAAGTTGCTGTTAGTTGCATTATCAATGCATTGCAATGCATTATCCATGAGAGAGTCTAGCTGTGAGCAACTGCATCAGTACATTGTCTTTGTCTGTTTTCCCTTTTAAGTAAGCAGCCTACTTTTGACTAGGCCTTTTCATCTTTATTTGCTTTGGAGTATCTTTTGTTTCAGGGAACGTTCTCTGTGAAACGAGACGGCTCTGGCGTTGGCATCGGGTTTGTCAATAGCTTGTACACTCACTGCACCCACTGGTCAGTCATTAGCTTCCTCCAACATACTCTGTGATGTGTTTTATAGCCTTGGAACAATAATCCCAAAAACAAGATGAAACAAAAGCTGTTTGGTTTAAAAAAGGAGGCAAATTCCGATTAACACGCCGCCCATAAGAAATACCGTTGTGCCACTATCAGTGCCAGGACGCCTGTGGTGTGGTCGGGCAACGCTGGCATTATCTTCCAACCGCACATTGGCAGCTGTGCTCCCAGAGAAAAGAGTGTCCACCCCTGTTGACCAGCGCTAATCAATCCACGCAAGTGCATCTGTCTTTTGTTAAGGCCTAACAGATTGTGCTAAAGGAGAGAAAACGTTCGTCTCTCTGTACCCTATTAGCACAATTGTTCCTGTTTATCTGCGCGATGCAGGCTTCGCGCGCTAGCTTTTGAATGCTGTCTCACCTTAGTCTCATTTTTAATGTGGAATGCTTCAATAAGCCAGAGGTCAAGGGTTAAAACCCAACATTATCAAATAAAGAGGGGCGGCTGACAGCCGTCATCAATCTGAAAAAAAAAGGAGCGGAGGGCAACTGTTTGTTTTAGCACATTAGAGCTCTAGAATAATGACGTTTCTGTAGGTGTGTAGACTGTAATAGATGGATATCATGCAGATCGCTTCCTTAGCAGTCCGAGCATGAACACAAAAGACTCTTGACACTTTTTTTTAGGAAAAAACAGCATGTTATCAGAGCTGGGAAACACTTCTGATTGACAAAATGCTTTAACATGTGCCATTTAAACAGCTTGGGCTTCATATCTCCTCACATCAGTCACCCAAACTTGGCATAATCATACAGATATGACAATAATATTCAAATATTTTGGCGAAGTGTAAGCTTAGTGGCAGAAAAGCTAGTCCCGTCGATAAGAAAGTTAAAATGCTTTTTTCCTTTTTGATATCTCCGTCTTTTGGCTCTCCTCATTTGGCACAATCTTATCGAATCTAGAGGCTATTTTCCCTCTTCTGCTAATCCATTGCCAGTGGTTCTGTCGTTCCTCTGGAGCAAAGAGAAAGGAAAAAAGGGACAGGAGGATAGGAAGACGTGGTTTGGTCCCAGGCTGTTATTGAGGGCTCAGATTGGGCCTGGCACAGGGGATAAGAGAGAAATAATTATCCAGCCTGCTGAAGCATGACAGCTTCTCTCTTCACCCAGAGTGAAGGAGATGAAGCATTATGTCAAAAAATCAGCTCGCAAAACATAGACAAATCTTGACACCGCCATTCCGGGTATCACTTCGTGTTAGGAGACACTTGAGAACTGCCGGTGGACTTTTCTTGATTGACAGCTTTTGACAGGATCTTTCTTCCGGCTTTTGGCTGGAGCTGAACGTATCGAATGCTTCTTGGTCAACATAAGTTTCAGGATGTACGGATGCATAAAAAAAGAGAAATGTTAGAATTTGGGGAATGTCCATCTTTCTCCAAAATAACAGCTTCATGATGGTGGCACACGGATCCCTTTATTAGGGCTCTTTGATTTCCAAAGGTGATGCAGAAAATGAGGACGGAATAATGGAATTGAGTCATTCAAGTCATTCAAATATACAGTAAAATGCAGAATGGCATGACATTTGAAAACTTTTGGGTGTAGAAATGAAATGTAGGGCTGTTCATTTATTCAAATTGAATATTAAATCGCAAAAAGACAGCTATTTAAATAAGTCTTTAGTTGCATCTACTGAACATACTGAAGCAAGAGTGATGCTCATGGTTTCAGGATCTAACGTTTTATACATGAACATCATCTCCAGAGCTGCTCTCATATCATATTCAAACAAAAATGGACTGAAAGGTCCAAAATAGCCCGTCAAAATAAACGTTTTGTTTAACTTGAAGAAACTGCGACAGAAATATATTACTATTGTGCAGTAGAATGCAGATCTCAAAGTATTAATACAAATAAAAGTATTAAAACTTCATTTTTTTTAAAGGAATATTCTTTTTTTTTCTTCCATGTTTTTATTTGAACTGTAAACCTCTGTTGTGCAGCACTTTGTTTGCCAAAAATAAAACTCATTTTTCAGTAACATTTTTAAATGTTATAATATGATTAAATTGCCAATGTTTTTTTTTAATACAACTGCTTTTGAAATCCACAAAAACGTTCTGTAAATAAAATTTTTTTGTAAAAAAATCCCAATTTCTGTAAAAGTTTTATTAAATTGTTGATTTTTTATGAATTCAATTCATTTGTCATGCTTTTTTTTTTATTATGAAAATGTACTGAAACCATTAAAACCGAAACCATGGAATTCAAGAAAAGTAAAAATTGAATTTTGGGAAAAATCGTACGGATTTCATAGGGCCCTACGTTTCCCTGAAAGTCCCTCAATCTCCCTTATTCCAAGAATCTCTCTTCTCCGTAGAGACGCCACTGAACCGCTCTCTCGAAACACGTGCTATTTTCTCTCAAGGATCCAGCAAATCAACAGCGGCTACCCTACATTGCTAACGTCTTTTATCTCCCGTACCACGTGAAGTTTCAGTCAGACACGTGCCTGCTCTCTCCTTCTTTCCGAGAAAGAAAAGAAACCAATCAAAGCAGAAATGGATTTGTAGACATTGACTGGGAGAGGGGGGATTTGCAGTGTGTCCTGGTGAATTGAAACCTTGTGTCGGCTGTATCCGCTTCAAGGTCTGCATCTCTTGTGCCTTAGTGGTGGGGTTGTGAACTGTGACAACTACCGTTTCAGGTTGAAGCATATCAGAGATGAGCTAGACCATCCTTTCAGACGGCACGTCATTCAATTCTCTCTCAACAAACAGGACTCAATACTGTCAATACAGAGAAAGACAGACTGAGTTTTATGAGGAAGTGAACACTCATAAAACGTTACAAACAAACACATGCGTAAACTCTCCAGACGATGTCAGTTTTCAGCTGTTGGTAAAAAGTCGGATCATGGAAATTTGAATCATTTTGACTGGACGATCAATGAAATGGCCTTCAGTATTTCCTCATACCTGTCATTTAAATTTTTTTAACAAGTTGCCTTCACCTGTTGATATGATTGAACATTTTTAATTAATCGCATACTTGTCGTGAAATTGAGCATACTGTACATCATTTCTTGTTTAACGCATTTATTTTGTCATCATTAGCTATATCCAGCAAAGTAAACTATCATTTCTGTAAGCTTTTTCTTAGTACATGTCTTTTCAAAAAAAGGGACACTTGGAAACTCCAAAAGAACAACTAATATATCCAAATGATATAAGGAATCCATATAATTCATAGATTTACGCACACACGAAAACATTACAGAACAAAACTTTTCAGAATTCAGTGTACAGTATGTGTACATTTCAACAGCAAAGAGCTGGTTTAGAGCTACAGCCATTTGTAGTGGTGTCCGACACCATAGTGGACGTTATTGAGTGCACTCATTCAATCCCACATGTACACTCAACGGCTGGCTGAATTCGCGCAGTCGTTTTCATTCATTTCTTTAAGTGAACTGTATTAGTGGACTAACATAGGGAATAGTGATTGAGGGTTAAGGGAGCGATTTCGGATTCAGCCTATGTCTCACTTGTGGACTTTCTGCGCGAGAGCTGCCTCCAGTGTCGAGTATAAATGAAACAAAGTACATGTAAGAGCTCAACGTTCCATAATGCTCAAATTTTTTATCCAAATGAGCAAACTTTTGGACCAAAAGCCTCAAGCATTGTAAATATAACAAAACACAGAAAGGCGTGAGCAGTTAAAGGGTAACTAAACCCTAAAACAACTTTTTTTAGTTAATGATCTGTAATACTAGGGCTTTATTAATGCTGTTAATTGATTCAAGTAATTTTTTTGACATTTGGGTTTAAAGTGTTTTAATTCTACAATATATGGTGTAAAAACGTCTGAGTGCTGCCCTCTTCAGGTTGAACGGTGGCTACTGCAGTTGAATTTTCCTATTGGAAGTTGTGAAACTGTGATGTCAGAGAGTACCAGCTAACCACGCCCTTGCCCACAGAGAGATGCGTCTCAGGTGCACGCCCCCCTCCGCTGGGCTCTGCCCACTTTTCCAGCATTTTTCAAATATTGCCAGTGGGTGGAGTCAGGCTCTGACCAGGGGTTTAGTTACCCTTTAACAGGTTAGTGTAATTTTTCCCAACTAACAAAACTGTTGATCGGCAAGTCCTGTAGACGGGTAGACCAAAAAACTCCCATACTGGCAAACTTACTTTTTTTGGAGTGTGGGTAGAGACAATATTAACACTATATTGATAAGTCATTTTTTGAATGTCACGTTTATCGTAAATACTGGTATACTGGTTTTCAAATCTTATTGGTCCAAGATTCTGCTCAAATATATGCTGATGCTTTTCGCTTTCAGAGTGTACAGAAAAAAGACTGGAGAACTTGTCATGTCATGCCTGGTTAGGACACCATGGCTTCTGGTGTCATACTGCCGTCTCTATGTGTGTGTGTGTGTGTGTGTGTGTGTGTGTGTGAGAGTTCCTCTATGCCTTTAAGTCATTTTATGTTTCTTCCAGAATTTTATAATCAGACCGTTTTTAAAAAAAAAAAGAAAAAAGAAAAGAAAAAGATGCACGCGAATGCCCATCACAGCTCAATTTAAAACCTGACGATGGATGCAGGCTCATTTATGAGAGAAATCTGAAGGTCTCAAAGGTCTCGGAAGACAATGTGCTGCAGATATAGAGAGGGAAATGGAGAAATGGAAAACTCAATATAGTCTTTTTCGTTCTTCACTTAGGGGTAGAACGAAGTTCGACATACGTGACCGGCAATATACTGTTAGCGAACGTCCAACGGCGCCCACACTGCTGAGAGCGACGTTTAGATGAATATGTAAATATGTGCTACGCCTTTCTCTCAATAACAAAATAAACACACAACAAAATTGAGAAAACAAGAAGCATTTAAATAAAGCATAAGAAAAGCATCTGATCATAGCAACGTAAATATGTTTGCACGAGCTCTGCAATGCAGCACTCAAGTAAAGTCATGTCACGCTTATTTACATAGCACTTTACACAGCAGATTGCCTAAAATCAAGCAGATTTACTGTATCAAACATGAAAAACAGCATTTCATCAGAAGTACAACTTCTTTTTCTACTATAAAGCAGCTCCTCCAGTGTGTTCATGTTTTCACTCGCGGACTGAACAGGAGAAATTAATCGGAGAAGAGTTCAACATGAAAGAAGGCGGAGCTTCCGCGCACACCTACCTATTACATAATCGCCACGGACCAATGGTAGCACAAAGGTGTTTACCAGCCGGAGCGAACTTTTCCGGAAAGTTTGCTTTGGCATGTTGTTTTGAACTCCCAAAACGTACTCCAAACGAACTTCGTTTCAGCCTGATTTTGTTCGAAATGACATCACATTAGTTCAATCTTCTTTTTCGCTTTAAGTACAGTACTGTGGAAAAGTCTTAGCCACGTCAGTATTTTCACCTCCCAAACAATGGTTTCATTTATATCTTTTGCTGTAGTAAGTCAGTAGGAAATTTCAATTAACATTTCCAAACAATCATTTTGCCATGAATTGTTATAATCCAGTTAGATTTTTGACATGAAGAATATGCAGAAATGATAAAATGAAAAACAGGATAAAAAAATGAGAGCAATCAAGCAAGCATGGTGAGAAATCTGACACGTCAGTCAAGACGGCAGATTTCATTTCCTCTCATGAAGCCTTTCGCTCATGCGCGCGCACGCACACACACACACACACACTGCTGCTGTGTTGAGCGGCTGACATCAGCAGACAGCGGCAGGAACATTATTCATCCCGGAGAGAGACGTGTCGTCAGTGACAGACAGACATAAATATCCCATAACACCCTCAGAGGGGTTAATGTGTGTCGATCAGAGAGCTTTGAGACAGGGGAACAGAGATGTTCAACAGACAGCAGATGTATCACACATGCACAAGAGCACAGGAACACACGCAACACTCACAGGCCCGTCACTACATGCCGAATACAGGAGAGCAGAGAAGCACTTCGGTGTGGAAATCCTGCTAAATATAGGAAGATACCCGACAGAGAATCAACGGACACATTCACAAATGTATGAAGTGGGATCCTGCTAAATTTGAATTGACTTGAATTTCACTGAAACAGAACAGCTATGGTATCTGACTGACTCACTGTCATTTCTTTAATATCAGAACTTGTTGATGGTATTATACTTTAGTTTTTTTGTGGATGACTTAATGCACACTAGATATTCATGGTACAACTATACAAGACAGGTATTTTACCATATGGAGATGGTGCAGACATAGTCTCAGCCTCAGACGTCACGCCCACGGAACGTTGGCTAAACGTCTGATGCATATGGTACACTTAACTGGAAACACTTCAGGAATGTCGAAGTCGTCATCTGATTGGTTGAATTTTATCGGATTTCTGGGGGGCGCGAGTGTCGCGTTTATTTTCGGTCCGCCGGGAAACAAAGCGCAGACGTGTGATTGCGGAAGAAAAACTGTTGTGTTTACATGAGTGACAATGAGCATTTATCAAGATCAGCTAAACGTATAATTCTCAAAAGTATGCGAGGTTCACGGGAAAGACTCTTGAAGTTTTCTTCTCCTTCTTTGATTTTCTATGCTGACTGACTTGTTGCACGCAGGTCTGTTGTTGTGGGGACATTTCCACGCACCGAAACGTGACGCTGAACGAAACGAACTGTAATTGGTTGTTTTACATGTCGGTCAAACGGCCTTATGGGCGGGCCTTGGCCAAAGAAAGCTGCTATGAATTCCAGACCTTCAGCCGTCAGTCTGAAGGTCTGGCTACGCGAGACTAGTGCAGACAGGACCTAAAGTACCTTCTTGATACATTACTGACATTACTTTCCTTTTTGACTGACATTTACCTAGATATCCAAATTGTAAAGAATTTAACAGTTTCCGATTCCTCAATGGTTACACAATGACTATTATTTTAGTAATAGAATATAAATTAAAGCTGTTTAATGACTTTTCATAAGTCTTTTAAAAGAAGGCATAAATGCAATCCAATAACTGGCATTAATTAACATATTAAACAACAATACTAAAAGAAAATGTGGTATTTTTTTTAACCACCATTCAAAAGCTGGTAACACTCTTCATGTTTTTGAAAGAAGTCTCTTATGTTCACCAAGGCTGCAGTTATTTAATAAAAAAATACAATAAAAATGTAAAAAAAATAAAAAAAACCATCATAATTTAAAAATTTTTTTCCTGTGATGGCAAAGCTGAATTTTCAGCAGCCATTACTTCAGTGTCACATGATCCTTTAGAAATCATTTTAATATATTTTAGCGGAAACAATAATTTGTGTTCTTTGATGAATAGAAAGTTGAAAAAAAAAAAACATTTAATGCATCCTTGCTGAATATAAATATTCATTTATTTAAGAATTGTTTATTTTTTCTTTATAATACTAATAAGAAATTCATAATGTGAATTATTTAACTAATCTTTGGAATAAGGTTCCCAACCCTAGTTTTAACCAACTTAACTAGTGCAACCAGAATTTCAGGAGTGGAATAGTGAAGTTATGTAAAATACAACATATAAATATAAAAATGTTGAAGCTCTACAAACGAACTACTACTAACTAATCAACAAGTTGACAATTCAACCATCCCTGTATTTGACTGCAAACGCTAATGAAAAGTTTGCTTTTTACATTCCCGAAATGTACATTTGGAAATCAAGAAAAGTGATTTCCAAATGTTGTTTGATGTTGACATGAATACACACTTTTGCATTTGACTCACCTATACCTTCCTGAAGTGAAATGTATCATCCAATACACCAAATAAAATCTTCACCTCAGAATTTCCAGACAACCAAATTCAATGCAGTCAGATCTAACCGAGGCCATCCAACCCGCACACACACACACACACTCTCCACTGCTGGCCTTGAGATCCGCTAGCTGTACTCAAGCTGTGTACGTTTACAGTTTTTCCCATGACAGGCCTATGGTTGAAAAATTTATAGCAGTGCATTTCCGCACAGGACGTTCCCAACATCTACTTCAATCATGGAGTCCTGCCACAAGTAAACTGCGGCGCTGCGTTTTGCTGCGAGCCAGAGTTACTTTATTAAATTGAGAAAATGCATAATACACACAGAATAGCATGCATAATCACCTCTGAGACTCGTCGCAACAAACCAACACCGCATATAAAAGGCCGAACCCTCCTACTTTGTTCGCGACGCTCCGTGGCCAATCAAAATGAATTTATTCTAATGTATTCGTGCAGAAGGTCAATTATCCAAATGATTCAGATTGCGATTGCTCCGGACCTTAGAAGCCAATGAGGCATCTAAAGGGCATCTGTGTGTTTTTTGCAAGGCAAATCGTCCTCTTTTAGTTACAGTTTAGAGACACGTCTCAGCCTTTGTAAAAACGACACTTGCTAATGGCAGCAGAACCGGTCTTTAACAACAGCCGTAAATGCAAGCCTATTAAACATTAGCTGGCAATGGAAGCTATTGCCGGACAAGGGCGGGGAGCGATGATCAGTTATATTCCATTAAAAATGTGTTAAATGAGTTTGTAAAGTTGTAAATAGCTTAAGATGCTTTGTATTTATTAAGTCTAAAGAGTTCTTCTCATCTATTGTCATATGGACCATATATTTACAAGGTGCAATCAGTAATCTTTCCCTCATAAAGTTCCCACAGAGAAATCAACTGCACGTTTGAGAAACGTTTCTAATGGGACTAATGGGTGTCGACATATACATGACCACATAACCAGCTGAATCCAACTGGCTTTTTAAGTAGCACTTTACAATAAGGTTTTATTTGTGTCAACATTATTTACATTAACTAACAATGAGCACTATATTTTTACAGCATTTATTAACCTTTGATAATGTTAGTTAATAATAATGCCCATGTTAGTTCAGAGAGCATTAACCCACTTCAAAAAGCGATCAGTTGACTTAACTGAATAAACTAATTACATATCTTAACATATTTGTCATCATAATTGAAAACGTTTTCATAAAAAAAAAAAAAAATTAATGTAAAAACTATTCCAGTGCAACATTAACACAAATACTGAAAAAATAACGAATTATTAACATACTGTATTTGGCATTGTAACACAAAATGTTTGCGTTTAAAAAGATTTCCCCTTTTAGAAGAAACTTACAGTAACAAAAAAATAAAATAAAATTACTGAGCGTGTCCAAATGTAAATCAGTCATTCCCATATTGTAATTAGAGATTATATAAATTAACCTGAGAGCATCTTATAACACATTAACCCTCACATGTGTGCATACCGTATTTATAGCCGTGATGATAAAGCAAAGAAAAAAAAAATTGTGCACATGGACTGGATAATTCTCTTTTCTGCCACTGTTTAGCGTGCAAGGCAATTTGGCCAGGATGAAATAACCCCAGAGCGTTTTAATCCAGATAGATGGAAAGCTATATTGATATGGCGCATTGGCCTTCAGCAGAGCCCCCTCTAAAAATAGGGCCTTTTAAGACCACTAATTTGTTATTCATCTGTGTGAATCACTGTATCACTGCACTTATTGAAATGCAATGACTGGTTTCTGCTGCCTCTCCACCCAAACTAAATGAGTAATTAAAAAATTGATAGAATTTTCTCTCTTTCTCTCACCCTTCTCTCTTTCCTTCCTACCCTTTTCTTTATCGTTCCCTTATTCTCTGTCTCAGAATTCTCAAGGCCACCATACAGAAATATCACAGCCACAACATGTGGATCCAATCAACATCAAATTTGTAAAAGTAAAAAAAAAAAAAAACAGGAGATGTGGACACTTATTAGTGGCTCAAATTATGTCATGTTACCTCGCAAAAGAAAACATCTCCCTTCTGACATTTCTCCAAACCAATTGCAGAGAATTCAGTGAAACTTTAATGATTCCTTGGACCTTGATTCGGAGACTTCGGTCAACTATGAATATCATTGATTTCGCAATATGCTAGTATTTTAAAGGGGTCGCATCATATGACAAAAAAATAAATAGTCCTATTTTGCAGCCTCAATGACAACCTTATGAAATTCATACAGTACTTATAAAATATTGCATTCAACATTTTGCCGGTGTGCCAATAAAAAATGTCTTGTAGACATGCATAACTGTTTTCATTTGTTCATTTAAAATGAATGTGGAAAGAGAGGGAGAAAGAGATGTACTAAAATAGGTAAGAGTCTCTCTATGGCAGGACCAAATGTCCCTTGACAGACATGCAAGACCTGCAGACTGAAGCCTCAATCTGCTTGGCTCAGAAGCCCATCAATTAGCCATTGCAGCTTTGCTCAGGTATTAAAAGGATCAAATCCGCAAGCTCAGGCTCAGATGAGCTGAGGTACTCGATTCTTGAGTCACTGAAGTCTTCACACTGAGCCCAATTCCCTGTCCAGCAGCCATTAAAGTCCAGCATGGAGGACACAGGTGGCGTCCAGTGCTCATGTAACTAAGGCCAGGTTAATGAGACAGCTAGAATATAAAAAATAGAGGTACACAAAGACGTAGTCTTCTGCAGAGACCGAAGACAAAGGACTCGTGCTAAAAAACAAACGGGAGAAGTTGCAATCAGCAACAATGCAAACTATTTTTTTAACACTTTCCTCGCCAGCGTTAAAAAAATTTTTTGCCAGCCACCGCCACTTGATAATTTTCACAAAAAATTAATGGTCCGCAGAATATTTTGTTGTATGAATATCTGAACATGCAATATATCAAAATGAACAGAGCCTCTGCTTTTAAACAAAATAACCGTTTTATTCTAGCTTTATGCATTCCTGTTTTTACGAACCCTTGTTTCATAAAAAAAAGCAACATTTTGAGCAAAAAGCTGAGAAAATTACGTTTTTGTCAAAGACTGCGTCTGGATTGGATTCAGAATGATGATCAAAACACAGAGTAGATCGAGTCCATCAACACCCCCAAAGCTTCACCTTCCTATAACTCGTCCTGGGTCGACATTTCATTCAGTAACATTAGGCAGTTTTGATTTATATGCTGTTTAATGTTGATAATTGTGAAATTTTACAAATGCATATGATTACATATATCGTTTGTTCCTGCATCTTCTTCGCATGTGTTTTGATCAGGAGATTCAGTACTTTTTCAGAAGATGTGTAATAGCACATTGAACCGTATAACAGTGAAAACATGGAAAAGCCGGAAACTTCCATCAATGGAGGGGTAAGAGTTAATCAAATTCATAATATGCTGATTGCAATTAATTGCAATCAATCAAACATTAATATTTGCTCCGAAAAGCCTACACATGTTGAGAACTCAACTGATTTATATATTAAATACAAAAACTTTATATATATATATATAAAGAGTAGCTTGAATATAACATATATACAGGACACATTCTGCACATTCTGTTTTTTATTTGTTTGTCTAAACATCCATCAGATGGATATCATGATAATAAAAGAGGCATAAGATTAAATGCATACATTTTCTGGACTAGAATACATTGTACAAAATGACTGTGTTAGATTTGAGAGCGCCAATAAATTGTAATAAAAAAAAAAATGCAGAATAGAATCATCATCTGAGCAAACAGTTTGAGTTTCTGCCTTGAAGTAAACAGAAACTAAACTTGCATGAATAGCTGCCCAGGGGCATTACATTACCAAAATGGCCTGCCCTGAATTCACATTCACTCCCATCTACCTACCATCTTAAAAAACAAAAAACAAAAACAAAAAAAAAAACATCTTACTTCTCAATATTACCCACACACATACACACATACAACAGGTAACCCTCCCGTCAGCCTCTGATGCAGGCCTTTGAAAGCCTTCCTAAAAGATGAGCTTCAGCGATTACGGGAGTGGACAGTTTTCTAATTATTCTGTCAAACATCAATCCGGCCAGCTGATGCGGACACTCTAGCTCCTGATGGACAATGTAATCACTTCCGTACTTCCAAACAGAGGAGCTGGAGCGCAGACAGGTCCTGACAGAAGTGGTGAAAAATGGGAAATGTGAAAGCTTCTATCAACTGAAAAAAGAAAACCACATCAAATGTAGCTGAATTTAGGGGGGAGATAAAAAAGGAAGTTCCATTCACAAAATATTAAGGATCAATTGAAAAATGCCACCATAAGAAGCCTTGAACGTATTGAACTGCAGACCAACTTTGGGCCTGTTTACACCTGGTTTTGTCGGTCGGATCACAAGTAGACATAAGGGAGAGACACATTCCCGTTTACACCTTGTGTTTTAATCCGTCTCTTCTGTCCACTTCAATCACTTCTGTCCTGATTTCTTTGAGGGGAGGGTCTATGGGTGGGTAAATGTATGGGCTTTTTCAGATCTGGCGATCTAATGGACGAAATAAGCTCGTGCAAATTTACATATGAAAGCGAAAGGAGACGACGGAAACATACAGAAAACGGCAGCTTTTGTTTCGGCTCTGACAGCCGCAAGACCATGCCGAACACTGAGTGTGTGTTAGAAATCAGGAATGGTGAGAGAATATTTTGCTTCAGACTTCAAACCAACCTTAGGTCTTCAGCTGACAAAGTTTAAAGCAAGTCTGGCTGGCGTGCTTCTTATAAAGTTTACGCATTAGGTCAGTAGGTGGAGAGTAGGTGGACTTTTGTGGCTGTTCGAATGCATTCGACCACACAAGCTTCTATACATGAAAGCAATCCGGTCAAATCGGTTTTTGACTACCTCTGAAAGTGGAATAAAGTGGACAGGCTCAAAATGTTTTAGACCCCATTTACACCTGTATTTAGCGTCATCCACTTTTGACTGGATTGACAAAAACGCATCTTAATACCAGGTGTAAACAGGGCCTTTGAGGTTTTTGAGAAGATCAAGGAGCAGGTACTGGTCAAGTCAAAAACTGACTCCATTTACTCTTTTCTATGAACTCTGTTCATATTGTGCAAAAAACACCAGAGCATACTATAAAAAATAAATAAATAAAAATACATATACATATATACATATACATGTATATATATATATATATTTATAATATTTCATTGAAATGTAATAACGGTTTTAATAATTGATTATTGTGATTACTGTAAATGATTATTCTCATTAAATATGCAGTTTCAGACAGGAAATGTCATATTATGGAAGTAACATGAGTTTCTAATGCATTTTCATGTTGATTTTTATAGAGGAGCAGCAGAACTACACAAATCAGGGTTAATGTCTAGCACATGGTTGTGTTTCATTGGAAATCTTCCCTGTTGAGTGCGAAACTGACCATTGTGGCGGGCCAGATAGACAGAAAGTGAGGGCTTGACCTAAGTTACGAGAGACAGCGTGCTTCCGCAGCCATGTAATGAAAGAAACATTTCATGCGATTCTCATCATCTTTCCATTACAAGGCAAAAGAGGTGTGCTGATCAGACACAGGCCTGATATCAAACCAAGCCACTGCAAGCCAAATTACGCTGACAGTAATCTCAGTAAACACCTTTCAGCATGCTTCATCATATTAGAGAGAGAGAGAGAGAGAGAGAGAGAGAGAGAGAGAGAGAGAGAGAGAGAGAGAGAGAGAGAGAGAGAGAGAGAGAGAGAGAGAGAGAGAGAGAGACCGGGATATAAGTTAAAAGTATTCAAACGCACTCATAAAACTACACCAAATCCAATTAATATGGTTGCAAAACTTGAGTACAGAGGCGATCTGAGGTTTACAGTGATGCGGCTAAATGTGATGTGACGTAAAGATTGAGGAGCCTTGGGTGAGGGTGACGAGTCTGTCTGATTGCATCAATTTTATCATACATCATTAAGTTAATTATGGCACAGGCCCAGGCCCACAGAGGGTCACTTCAGGGCCAGGGTCTCCACATGGCCCCCTCCTAATAAAGAGAAGTACGAGAAACCGTAGATAAAGTATCAGCCTATAGGCAAATCAAGCTCTAGACTGAGATGAAGATGCGAAGAGAAAGAGGCTTGGAAGATTATGGTTTATTGATGTAAACAACGACAACAAAAAAATCCATTGGCACGTCTAAGTAGATACTGGCAGGGAAATAAACCACCTAAACAGAACAGAAAGGCGCTTGTGTGGAAGCTAGAGGCAGAAAAACACAGAAAGTTCAACTATTTCAACAAACGCTACCTTTTTGAATATTTGAATTTGGGATTGATATGGACTGGCCAGAGGGAGCAACAGGACTTTTCCCAGTGAGCTGGTCAACTTTGGGCCAGCTGCTGAAAACAAATGCATAAATAATATGTGAATATACAAATAATATTTTAGAAGGAACGAGTCCTAGCAGGTAACTTTTCCCAAGCAGTAATGCTGTACTTCCCATGCCAAGACAGATGTTATGAAAAAAACTTCATCAAAATTGTCAAATAAATCGAATGAAATGTCCAAGATTTGAACCTGAGTCTTTGGAAATTACTTAAAGGGGTGATGAACTGAAAAATCAAATTTTCCTTGAGCTTTTGACATCTAAGAGGTCACCATATTATAAGAATATCCTGTAAGTTTCAGAACTGAAAACGTCCTTGTTAGTCCAATAAATGCTTTTGTTGACACCAGGCTCAGCAAACGACTCGTTTTTCAAACTGGGGAACTATGACGTCAAAGAGGATAAAACACCATCCCCGCAGAAGAAGATCAACGCCTACTTCAACACGGCCGGTTTAGCCCCGCCCACCGATTCGCGCATTACAGGCATAGCTAAATAACATAGGCCTACCTCGTGATGACAAACCGGATCGAGCTACCGAGCAGTAAACATGCCGTTTACCAAATATTGTGCAGTGCCTGGTTGTGGAAGAAGACAGTCTCTGCATAAGCTTCCTCTGGATTCCAATAGGAATGCATCGTTAAAATTTATTTTTAATGAGGTTCCAGCTGATGTGGGTAAAACATTGTCCGTTTGTTCGCTTCATTTCGCCGAGGACTGTTTTGTAAACAAGACACAGGTCGAGACAGGATTTGCAGACCGATTAAGATTGAAAAACGGTGCTGTGCCTTCTATATTGGATCCGACAGGAATGGTGCAACACACTTATGTGAGTAAAATTTCTATAAAAAAAAAAAAAACTGATAGGCTAGTATTGCATTGTTACAGATCGTTTGACATCTAATAATTATCTGTACGTGTCTAATCAGTCGCAGAAGAGTCCAAGATTATGCATACATAATTGTTTCACATTATTGGTAATTTTTTTAAGTTTGACAAAAGACTTTCACTATCGTATTCGCTTACACTATAATATCAAATTATAAAAACATTAAAGATAGCCTACATTAGAAGTAGCATAAACAATTAACAATAACTTACCACGCTGTTACAGGCTGAAGTATCCGTTGTATTTGAGGTGTTGTTGGTTCATTGTCCTGCGATTCGGGATCGGACTCTGGGTCGAACATGTATGGGCGAATCATTCCAGTTGCCATTTTACAACATTGGAAGTTTTCAAAACAATTTCCCCCACGTGCACTGACGAGTGAGTTGAAACTCATTATTATGCAAAACTGTTATCCACTCACAGCAGTGGGCGTTTACTTCCAAGTCTTCAATGCGAGACGCCCATAAAAACCGAGCGTTTTTGAGCTAGGCTCAAAAATAGGGTAGAAAATAGCCTATTACTTATTCATTTTGATGTTTTTGAATGTAAAAACCAAGCGAACGTCATAAGTTGACCTCAGACAACAATATAATTTAAAAAAAAAAGCCAGTTCATGACCCCTTTAAAGGGTTAGTTCACCCAAAAATGAAAATTAATTACTTATTAATTAATTATTAATAACTTTTGGTAATACATACAGCGAAAATTAAAACATAACAAATCATCAACATGTGAAATATATTTAGGGGGTTTAAAGGGTTAGTTCACCCAAAAATGAAAATTAAGCCATTAATTACTCACCCCCATGCTGTACCAACCCCGTAAGTCCTTCGTTCGTCTTCGGAACACAAATGAAGATATTTATGAAGACGAAGACGAACGAAGGTCTTACGGGGTTGGTACAGCATGGGGGTGAGTAATTAATGACTTAATTTTCATTTTTGGGTGAACTAACCCTTTAAACTCCCTAAATATATTTCACATGTTGATGATTTATTATGTTTTAATTTTCTCTGTATGTATTACCAAAAGTTATACATATGAATTGATCGGTTTAATCAGTGTTCTAAAGAGAGACAATTTCTTTGTATGATGAACATATTTAATTTAGGCTTTTATCCATGCACATGATCAACGCACACACACAGAGCACATCAAACATGGTAAACGCGGAAGCTCAACCATGCTTGCTTGAAGCATTAGAACCAATGAGGTTTTATGAGTAAGAAAATGATGAAAGAATCTAACACTAAGCTTTTTATGTTAAAGGCCAATACAATACCAAATTATTTTGGTTCAAATGAATTTGTCACTTGACAAAAATATTAATATAAATGCATTTTTAAAAAGTTCAATTTATGTACATCAAATTAAATAGCAAAAATAATAATAATAATAATAATAAAAAAATAAATTTGCTAGGGAATCAAATCGAAAACCAGTGAATTAACATCAAAACAACTTGCAGAATTTAAAAGATACCCATCCCTCCCTACAAACTAGACAGATATCAACATAAACAGGTAGGTTCCGTGACATGCCCTCATCTGCGAAACATGAACACAATTTGTGAGGACCAATGTCAAATCTCAGTCCTGAAGTGAGAAACTGAGAAGGCAATAGTTTGTATTATGCATTTATGTGATACATGTAGTGTGGGATGATGTGGTGGGACGGCTTTAATCTGAATCGATTAAAACAGTTCTGCTCTCCATTCTCAAACCATCTCCACTTCAGCGCTCTCACAAATAAACAACCAGATGATTATTAAATTACTGAGGTAAAATTTACATTCTACTGCAGTGCATGACTCACATCTAACTTAAAGGCATTTTGCACACGTTAATAGGTCGTAGCTGGCAATGGAAAGCCTTTACTGGCGGAAGTTCAGATATAAGGCTTACTTGGATCATTTTAAACACGCAATGGTTGTTTGTAAATGCACACGCATCCAGCCTGTGACGCGAGCTAACTCTTGTGGCTAGCGTACAATAGTGGGTCATTAGCTTAAAAGCTGGATCAGTACATAATGGGGAATTGAAGGACATCAGTCAACTTTCTGCTTCATAAAGCTCATCTGAACAGCCGTAATGCCATTGATTGTAGCCACCAGCAAAGAAGGAGATCTCTTGAACATATTCATCAATGCATCCCTCATGCTGAGGGCTTTGAGGTGATTGTGGCAACAAAGAACGCAAACATCTGCTTCATTGCTTCTGAACAAGTGATAAACCGTGAGTGTTCATGCCGTAAGGTGGTATATTAGGAGTGGATGAACGGTTGGAGGCAGGATGGATTGGACAAGCATATGACGATGCAACAATGGCCAACGTTGGTTGACGTTGCCTTTATTAAGTGATCTAAGACCATAATCAATGAAAACGACTAAAAATAACAGATTCTGTAGCAAACTTTACAAAATTATGAATACATACATACATACATGTAAATACATACACACATGTTGGGTTTTAAATTTTTATGGGGGACATTCCATAGTATGTATAAACTGTATTTTATATTCCCAAACCCTAAACCTATCCATTACAGAAACCGTTCTGCATTTTTACATTATCAGAAAAAAAGGAAAAAAGAAAAAAGATTTTTTTTGCATGATTTAAAAGCCGTTTTCCTCATGGGGACCAAAAAATGTCCCCACATGTAGGGGGTGTGCCGGTTTCAGAATTGGTAATGACGGTTATGACGTGAGTCAAATGTGACGGTTCGTAACTTAACCGTCTTGGGGGTGGGGGGGTGGGGGTGGGGGGGGGGGGGGGTGGGGGGTGCGACGTAACAACTTAAGCCCAATTTATACTTCTGCGTCGACCTCCCGCCGTAGCTACGTCGTAGGCTGTGTGTAGCGCGCGTACCACCTTCGGCGTACCCTGAAGCCGCCTTTCCACTGCACACGACATTCGCATCCGATTGTCGCATTTCGCCCCCTAGTGTAGTCGCTCGGAACTTAGAAATTGGTCGTGAAGCAACCGTTACCCTCGGCTATTCACAATGGTAAAATGAATGATTTTAATGAATGTAATGCATGCATGAATATATCCACACAAAACAAATGACCCTCAATACATCTACAATACAAACAATAGATTTTACAGAGCTAATCAATATACATATTAATTAATAATTATAAAAAAAAAAAATTTCTGCCATAATTATTAATAACCGACATTTTACAGAAATAGCGTTTACAGAATAGCATAAAAATTGAAATATTGGTAATTCTAGCCTCACGCTCATAGTTTTGATTAGAATACATCACATCCGGTCGGCCGGTCGCATACGGTCTAGCCGCAGAAGTTCAGATATTTCAACGGATCCAAAGCTCAAATCGGATATGAATTTTCCGCATACGCATATGATCGGAACTCCCCGCAGCTCCCGTACGACTCTCCATTGGAAATGAATGACTTCCTGTCCAACGCCTGTCGTTTGTCGTGTGCAGTGGAAAGGCGGCTTGACGTGCACCTCTCCAAAAATGTAACAACGCGTCAATTCTACGCGGACGCAAGCGCTGTGATTGATCTGCTAGAACCGCTCCCTCGGGTTTCACATGTTCCCTCTGCGTGCATCGACGCGGACAACGACGCAGAAGTAGCCTATAAATTAAAACCAACGCGTAGTCTACAGCGTAGAGGCTCCGGCGTAGGTCCGACGCAGAAGTATAAATTGGCCTTTAGTTTGAATAAAGGATTCTACGTTTATTTAAAATGAACAGCAAGACGACTAGAAGAGTGAATGTGCTTTCCATTAAATTAATCACACACAGTAAACAAATCCTTAACAAACAAAACAACTTTACAATGAACGTGCTTTGTTTTAAATAAATCACACACAGCAAACAAACCTTAACAAAAAAAACAAAAAAAACTTTGCAATGAACTGCAATTTAGACGTGCCGGTGCGGTGATACATGCTTGGGCAGATTCGGCTTGAAGTCGTTCATCCTCGGATGCGGCGCCGCGCACGCTGTTACAAAAAAAAGCTGTGCACACAGCAATGCGAAATGGGGTCTTGCGCACCCAACGCGTCATTTTTGCCGCGCGCACCTTCGCGCTAGTGCGGACCATAGACAGTAAAAGAAACGGACGCGTTGTGTATAATCAAGGCTTTACTCCGTGTCAGCGCGCGCTCTGATCGGTAAAGGGGCAGAGATTTCTCCCGAATCATCTCCAGCAGTAGCAGAAGCACCACCACTAACTCCGCCTCCGTTTCCCTCGTAAGCTGATATTAGTATTTAAACATTCTCTATGAAAAATATTTTAATAACACGGTTTTGGCGGTTATAGAGTTCTAATGACGGTGTTCAACTATAACGGTCGGTCTCACGGTTATATAATAAATTGTCACACCCCTACCCACATGGATTATTATCGTTTCAGATATTGCCATCTTTGTGGCCATCTTTCACATGCACAAACACACACGCAACGCACACGTTACCATGTTCTATGGGGACGTTCCACAGACATAGCCTAATGATTTTTATACTGTACAAACTGTACATTTAATCATCTAACCCTAAACCTAACCCAAAATACATCCCTCACAGAGAGCATTCTGCATTCTGTACATTTTCACAAAATATCATTTGGTATGATTTATAAGCTGTTTTCCTCAGAGGGACCAAAAAGCAAACAAACAAAACAACACTTCTTTATAATGAATAACTTTTTAGTCAGTTTACTTTATATAGCAAACACTGAAATGATACTGCTTTAAAATGACTTAAATGTTATTAATTTTGTCTCAGTTGGTAGTTTTTCCAAGATATTGGGTGTCCGAAATGTTTGTTTTATTGCTGCAACCACTTGACAAGGTATGTTTCCCAGCTAAAGACAGTCATGATGAAGCCTTTATAGAGTCAAACTCATTATGATAAGTGTGATGATACAAAGAAAGCGATCAAAAATATCTAACTGGTCTCATACTCTCTACCTCCATGCATTGCACTGGAATGCTAGCCTTGCACTGAACTCAATCAATGGGGAGCTAAATAGACAGCACTGAATTTACCAGGATTAACAGGAAACTCTTTGAAATGGTGAGCTACTTTAGGAGGACTGCACATCATAACCTTCCTAATGTTCCATTTAGCAACTGAGGCAATAATCGCCAACTAAATAGTCTGTGGTATCATGCTCGAAATTGTCAACCGTAGGTGTTCATATAATGATGGAGGTGCAATGTAAGGTGGTGGAATGAAAATTGAACAAATTGGATCTCATCTTTACGCACCCCAGGATCCAAACTCCATCCATTGTTATTGTTATGTTAGAAGGGAAGGATTGGACACGATCCACGCTAATGAGCAAAATGAAAAACCAATCAATGCACTGCACAGTCTGAGTGTATAATTCACTTATTAGTAGGAATCAGTAGCTACGTTCACATGCTGCCCAATAATCTGACTGACAGCTCACTCAGAAAATCATCAGACGGAGTGCAATCTAAATGTATTTCTATCCAAATGAGAGAGGTGGTGCAGGCGTTAAATAATCCATTAAATAGAAGCATAATTGTGATATATACTACCTTCATATCTGGATATCTTGTGAAAAATATCTTGTGTACATAAAAGCAGTGCAAAATGACTGTCTCCCACCAGTTTCTAATGCATACTCTTATCCAGAGATGATTGGAGGATTGGAGGTTTATTAAAGGGATAGTTTGGCCAAAAATGATATTTAACCCATGCATTACTCACCCTCAAGCCGTTCGAGATGCATATGTCAATCTTGTTTCAGAAATTTTAGAAAATGTCTTAGACCCTTCAGTGGTTATAATGTGAAGCAATGGGGTCCACCTCCTTCAAGTCCCAAAATGTGCATACATCCTTCACAAAAGTAATCCATCCGGCTCCAGGGGGATAAACGAAGGCCTTCTGAGGGTAATCCGTGCGGTTTTGTCGTAAAAATATACATATTTAAAACTTTATAAATGAAAATATCTGACTTCCGGCAACGATCGACGCGCATTCACGGGTGATGGAAGTCGGCGTACGAGGTAGGACGTAGCGTAGGAACCGTCGTGACGTAGAACGAACGCGCCAGCGCAGCCAGAGAGCAGAGCAAAACAAAACTCCACTCAGGATTTCCATCACCCGTGAACGCGCGTCGATCGTTGCCGGAAGTCAGATATTTTCATTTATAAAGTTTTAAATATGCATATTTTTACGACAAAACCGCACGGATTACCCTCAGAAGGCCTTCGTTTATCCCCCTGGAGCCGGATGGATTACTTTTGTGAAGGATGTATTCACATTTTGGGACTTGAAGGAGGTGGACCCCATTGCTTCACATTATATCCACTGAAGGGTCTAAGACACTTTCTGAAATAACTGAAAATGTGTTCGTCTGAAACAAGATTGACATATGCATCTCGAACGGCTTGAGGGTGAGTAATGCATGGGTTAAATATCATTTTTGGCCGAACTATCCCTTTAAGTGAAGTTGGCAACATGAGAAGAAAGCTTGCTTAGCATGTTCTTAGATATGTTCAAAAAGGCAAACACGGCAATTATGCACTGCAGTGCCATGCGGAGTCATCTAATGTCTTTAGTCAGCGGATTGGGTGGACCACTGACAGGACTCAAGCTTCTTTCTGTTGTGTATAACATTGACAACACTTGCTGCTTTGCGCGCGCAGACAATCCATACAGAACATGCAGTGCAAAAGTAAACATTGCAGATTTCAGGGAACATAAACAGCACCTTTAGAACCTGCAATCGGATGGAATTGATTCAGATTTTCAGAGAAAGATGATCATAGCTAATCTTAATATTTTAAAAGTATAATATTAATAACAGAACTTAACTGCAGTGACCATTTAAACGTGTGATTTACTGTACACTGCATTTTAGATTTTTTTTATTTATTAGTTAGACTGAATTTTGAAAACAGCCTTCTATATTTCATAATTAAACTGAGAACATAGAAGGACATTTGAAGTGTTGCTATAAATGCATTATTATCGCATCACTAATGGGGCAAATATTCATGTTGATTATGTAATGCAGGCAGTGCTGAAGTTCAGGTAACCCTCAGTAAAGGACACGCTGATAAAACCGAAGCTTAGAATTCTTTATGAGACAGTGTAAGACAGAGTTACTAATAGAGAGACATTTGAAGTGAGAGCAAATGTCACATAATTGAATTATGACACACTGAGTTGGGTTTTATCACAACAAAATTCAATAAAATGCCACAGGGGATCAGAGAACTGAGCAAATAAATCTTTAAAATGAAAATACTTAAAAAAACAAATCAATTCATTCATCGGTTTCTGTCTACAAATGATTAGGGTCGGTAAGATTGGTTTATTGTTTTTGAAAGTCGTATATTAACTCTTTCCCCGCCAGTGTTTTTGAAAAAAAAAAAAGTTTCCAGACACAGCCAGCCTGTTTGATCATTTTCACAAAAAGTTTCATGGCCCCTAGAATATTTTGTTCTATGAATATCTGGACATGCAATATATCAAAAGAAAGAATAGACCATCTGCTTTTAAACAAAACAAAACACTTTTATTCTAGCTGCATGCATTCTTTTTTTTTATCAACACTTGAAAGTGGGTTTCATAAAAAAGCAACATTTTGAGCAAAAAGCTGAGAAACGTAGGTTTTTGTCAAAGACTACGCCTGGATCATATTCAGCATTATGCTCACCATGTCTTCATTTATTTAATAAAAGTACATTAAAAACAGCATATTATTACAATTCAAAATTATTACAATTCTGTGATGGCAAATTTTCAGCATCATTACTCCAGTCTTCAGTGTCACATGATCCTTCAGAAATCATTATAATATGCTGATTTGCTGCTCAAGAAACATTACTATTACCAATAGTGAAAACATTTGTGCTGCTTAATATTTTTTTTCAAACTTTTTTTTCAGGGTTCTTTGGTTGAATTGAAAGTTAAAAAGTACAGCATTTATTTGAAAGATAATATTTATAATTGTTTTAATGTCACTTTTGATCAATTTAACACATCATTGCTGAATAAAAGTATTAAAAATCTTACTGACACCAAATGTCTGAATGGTAGCTTATATATAGTACATACTCTATAGATATATAGTATATATCTGATCGAATGTTACCATAAAAAAAGAGACGAAAAAACAAGAAAATAGGGAAGTTGCAAAAGTAAGGACGTTTTTTTCCCCCTTCTTCACCAGCGAAATATGACCATCCCTTGTGGAACATCTGGCGATGAACTAAACACTTTCTCCAGAAAATATGAAACTTTCAGCGCACCACGCATGCATACTTTTCATTTTTTAATGGTATCGTGTTTCTGAGTTGTATGGAGAAGAAAACAAACAAACTCAGGCCTACTGAGAAGAAATGGTCTGCAGTTTTGCTAGTGGGAGTGAGAAGTGCTGGGCCTCGACAGACTCACTTCATTATGGACTTAACTCCCTTTGGTCCCTGTGAGGGAGAGCGGAAGATGAGACTGACTCCGGGAGAGAGAGAGTGTGTGAGAGAGAGAGAGAGAGAGAGAGAGAGAGAGAGAGAGAGAGAGAGAGAGAGAGAGAGAGAGAGAGAGAGAGAGAGAGAGAGAATGAAAAAAGAGAGAGTACCGCTATATCTGGGACAACCGTTGACATGACAAAACGGTTCTCTACGCAATAACAGTAAAAGAACGACTCAATTAGTGTGGCTCCTATCTCGGCTCCTTTATCGATCTTCTCCAGATGAAGAACAGCAGACGAGAGAGTTTTCAATCAACCGCTACTTTCTGAAGAAGGACAGAGGCGAGGTTCACGCCGGCTGAAAATCCATGGCTGGAAATATAAATAAAAATGCAAAGGATATATACAAACGATTGGTAGGCAGGGTGTGTAGGTTCGCCTGACCCGATATGTCGCAATTGAAATGCCTCTTCTTTCATGGTTGTGTCGAATACAATTGCTGGGCCTGAGTCGGACACGAACGGAAAGTGTCCCTGCGGATAGATCAATCGGACAACTCATCAGAGGCAGGGGGCACTCAGGACAATTCAATCCCTTTCAAAATTAACCTTCAAGATAAGAAGAAAAAACCTCGACTGCTGGATACAGCGCTGCAACGCCCCCAAAGGGAATGTTTTTCGGGTTTCACGCCGAGTTTAAATGCTACAGCAATCTCTTCAAACGAAGTGGAAAACAGCATGTAATGAACGTAACTGAATTTGTGACCGTACTCGCGGCGTAATTTCAACGTCATTTAAGGAACCAGTGGACAGATGGTTTTAATCTCAGCGGTAACACGGACATTTTCATGCGTTTTTTTTCAATTTGCGGACAACACGCACTTCCAGTAATTCACGCCGCCCTCTTGGTTAAGGAAGTAATGAAGGTACACATTTTCAAGAGATGTGCATATGAGAATTTATGTTTCTATTGCTACAGATGTGTGTGTGTAAGCGAGTGTTGTTCTGGCATCACCATCTGTCCCCGGCATTGTGTGAGTTATTGTGTGTGTGTGTTTCTGGCAGAGCTCCAGGCGAGGACTCATCTGCTTCATCAGGCCTCCATCAGTCCTTTGACCACGGAAAAGAACAGCGACAAGTGCCCGAAAGCCCAACAATGCTCCCTACAGCTGCGCACCTCACAGACACCGTCTAGTGTGTGTGTGTGTCACGGACATGAGCTAAAGGAACATGTCATTAGATGAATAACTTGTACCTCTCTTAGGTATCTGAAGTCGCACACACACACACACACGCACACGCACACGCACACGCGCACACACACACACACACACACACACACACACACACACACAGTCTCACTCACAAACACACTCACATTTACAGTCAGTCACTCACACTCACTCACTCATATTCTCACATACATACACACACAAACACTATCTCGCACTCTCTGACACACACACACACACTTTGTGTGTCTGACACACACACACAAACAGTCACTCACAAACACTCGTACTCTCACACACTGTCTCACACACACACACACACTCACACAAACACACTCATACGTTCTCACACAAACACACAAAACCACTCACTCGCACTCTCTCTCACGCACACACACTCGCACACCTACTCTCTCTTTCTCTCTCACACACACACACCCCTAAGGTAAGCTGAGGAGGACGATGACAGGAAGTGACTAAACAAGACTAGGATATTTCATCATTCATAAAACCCATCGCACAAGCCCATAACTAAAGGCTTTCGAACTCATTTTTTTTTTCTTACGACTTCTTCATCCACTTCACAATGCTCTCTCGGGCCCTGGAACGCCATTATAAATGGCCCTGGAAAGCCATTGATAAATGAAGTAAAGATAAAGGAAAGAGAAGCTAATTAATATCGAGAGGAGCTCCAGGTTGCACATCGATACAGTGCCTTAAAACATGATCTAACGAAGAGAGAGAGAGAGAGAGAGAGAGAGAGAGAGAGAGAGAGAGAGAGAGAGAGAGAGAGAGAGAGAGAGAGAGAGAAAGACAGGGACAGATAACGAAGAGCTCGGGCATAGCAGCCTTCCTTTGAGCCATGTGTGTAATGATCGCAGGAATAATTCGGAGGAGATAGCAGGGAAATATCGGATGAACATTTTACTTTGCGCCCTCCTGTGCATTGTACGTGCTATTGTACGACCAGATCAGATTTAGCATTTGTATTGGACAGCGATACACTCAGGAATACACAAACAGACCTTATCGGGCCGAGATTTGTGTCGGAATGGAAAAATAAAGAGACCCAAAGGAAAAACTTCATACACCGCGATCAATACCTAAACCAAATTAGACAAGGGTATAAAACACCAGAATTGCACTTAATGAATGAAGTGTAATCTACGGTAAAGGATGGAGTGATAGTAAGGTTATCTCATTTCACGAGGATGGTGAAGCAAGATAAACCCAGTATCCTTCATTATTTCAAAAGTTTAGTATACAGATAAGTTAAGTTTGGGACAGATCCTACAAGTGTCCTTATACATGAGAGTAGAGTTGAAACGATACCAAAAGCGTTAGTAGTTGATACCAATTCAAATGAAGTTTCACAATTCTCTATACCAATTTTTATTCAACAGCATACCATTTGTAGAAGGAATTTGATTTAAGAAATTACCAATTTTTTTTTTAATTGTATATATTATATTATATAAGTGCTTTTTTTTTTTTTTGATGGCAAAGCTGAATTTTTTTGCATCATTACACCAGTCTTCAGTGTCACATGGTCCTTCAGAAATCATTCTAATATGCTGATTTGCTGCTTAAGAATAATTTCTTATTATTATCAATGTCGAAAACAGTTTTTGCTGCTTAATATTTTTGTGCAAACAGTGATATTTTTTGTTTTGTTTTCAGGATTCTATGATGAATAGAAAGTTTTGAAAAAGCATGTATCTTTGGTAACATTATAAATGTCTTTACGGTCACTTTTGATCAATTTAATGCACTCTTGCTGAATAAAAGTATTAATTTCTTTAAAAAAAAACTTTAATGTATCGTTTCCATAAAAATATTAAGCAGCTCAACTGTTTTCAATATAACAACTGTTTTAATAATAACAATATTACAGTTTTTACTGCCTTTTAAATATTTTTGTGGAAACCATGATTAAAAAAACAAACACTTTTATTCAGCAAGAATGCATTCAATTGATAAAATGTGATTCAATACAAAAATATTTCAAATAAATTATGTTCACTGAACTTTCTTAAAATTATTCGAACGTATTCTTAAAATAATACTGAAAAATCGATCACAAAAATATTAAGCAGCAAAAACTGTTTTCATTATTGATAATAACAATAACCATTATTAATAATTGAGCACTAAAAAATAACTGAGCACCGTTTCAGCATATTGGAATGATTTTTAAAGGAACCTCTATCCATTCAACACAGAAAGAAAGTCAGTGCTTGGTTGAATGATCTTTTCTCAGCGCATAAATGGACAAGACGATTATTCGATTTTCACAGCACTGCCTGCCCGTCAAACGTTTGAGGTGTATTTATGCTCAAAGTTATGAAAAACTCTCATGCATGGAGAGATTGTGTGAACACCAGTTAAGTGGTCCGTATTTGTACTCCTGTTGAGTATTATGTAAGGTCAATGACGGGGAGATCATTAAACAAGCCACATTTTGTCAAATACAAGTGAGTTTGAGTCCAGATCCTGTTCGCGCCTCGTCACCCTATCATGTTGTATCTCTTCTCTTAAAATCAGGAAAGTTGCCAAAAGAGCAAAAGAACCACGTCTAAATGTCAGTGAACATCTTCCTGCACATGGACCTACGTACACATCATTTAAACCAGAACAAAAATGACAATGACTGTACAAGAGTGGCTGTACTGTTGAACAGATATCACACTGATCAAAGTAAAAGGCTAGATGAGACAGACAGCAACCTTTCTGACAGAATAAAATAAAAATACAACCCATTGTAAGCAGATCATCAAATGCATCTGTGGAAAGCCTCTTCATTGAGCCTGACCAATGGAGACTCTCAAACTAATTGGATATATAGTCCTCTATGAGAAAAAGATCACAGGCCATGTTTAATAAAGTAATATTAAAAGCTAACATTTATGCAGAACACCCACTTTTATTAGACACTGTCTACACAACAAGCGTATTATTCTGCATGGGGGTCATTTATGTATTCATCTCTTGTTATCAATCAGGCTTTCTGACTAAAAGGCATATCTGGTGCCGCTAGATCTAATAGAGATCAAAGAGCACTGGATGATGTGTTTGGATGGAAACGTAGCCATGTCCATGTTCCAATGTTGCGAATTTAACTAATGCTCAAAATTGAAATATCGCATAAAATATTTGGGGATAAAGCACAGTTTCCATCCAGTGAGTCGAAGAGAACAAAATCATCACTTCCTGATAAACTGGCGATAAATTTCACTAAGAAAAATGGAAGTTGAAGCAGTAGGAGAAGCCATTGAATAATAATTTTCTTAATACATAGTGCTGTCAAATTAACACGTACATTTTTCAGTTCAGTTTTCAGTTTAACGCGTTCAAAATATTTAACGCAATTTAACGCAGTATCCGTTTTTTCCAGTCGTAATTTGGCTGGCGTTACATTATATGACCACAATCTTATTCATGCAAATGCTTTTAAACAATTCAAGCATAAGACACAAAAGAAAAAGACGTGCGCGTCTGTGAATCTTCTGTCTGTGACACACACACGACTCGTGCACAGAAAGCTGCTTCAGACGGTGCTTGAACGGACAAAAACACACAAGATTATGCCAAAATGCAAGTATCCTCGCAAACACAGTCTTAAATTAGTTCAATGAAGTTTTAAATTGGATGCGTGTCAGATCCATGTAATGTGCGGCAGGTCTTAAAGTGACAGCAGCCTAATAAACCTGTTGCTGTTTGTCATTAAGGATAATTAAAGAACAAAAGAAAAGAGAGAAAATCACTCACTGCTCTAGATTGAATAACTTCTCTTTTTTTAGCTTTAATAAGGATTAATCTATGTTTAATTTATAATTTATGGAGTGAAGACTGTAAAGTTTTTTATTAACTTTTTTTCTGTACATATCCTACCTGCTGTTAGACCTACCTGAAAATCTTAAAGCACTGTTTACAAGTTTACATGGGTCAAAAACAATGAAAACAATAAAACCTTTTGTTCATTTTGACAGGGCAAGTAACAAATCTGAACCGGTCTGACTAGGCCAATAGAAAAACTAAGCTTCATTAACCCTGAAAAAATCTCAACAAAAATATTAATTGGCAGAACTGTTTCCAACATTGCTAATATTAAAAGATGTTTCTTGAGCACTAAATCAGCATATTAGAATGATTTCTGAAGGATCATGTGACACTGAAGACTAAAGTAATAATGCAATGTAATGTAAACACATTTGAGGTGAATTAAGCAGTATAAAAATGCCAGGAGCCTTAACTTTTTACAGTTAATGTTACCCAAATATAATACAGAATAGCAATACATCTCTTAAGTTTTGTGCCAGTAACAGCACCAAATGGAACCGCAATGTCAGACCCCAGTTAGCTCAACCAATGACAAGTAAACCTGAGCGAGTATTTGATGTTTGAAACAGTCATTAGTTTTGCAGTTCTATTTGGTACTGTTTGTGGCACAGGAATTATACACCTCAGCTATAAATGTAACATTGCAAAGAGCTATTTATTGTGTCAGAAAGATCACATTTTGACTCTGCACTGTGACGTTTCTGGTTGTATGGCCAATGACTGCAAATCACAGTTTATTCTCATCTCATCACTGGTTCAATATAGCAGAATGTGAGGTTGTGATCTCACCACATTTCTTCTTCACAATACATCACTTTAATCTTCAGCCCTAAGACTCGAACCACTGCAGTGCAAAAAAACCCCCAAAAAAACAAACAAAAAAACATCAGACCCAGAGTGAAACGACTAATTAAATCATGAGTCAGTTTGCATCCCCTCTAAATCTGCAAAAAAGTTCTGCTGTGGAGATTAAATAATTACCTGGACTTAAAACAGAAAAACTATTTTGCTACTTCCAAGAGATCTTACTGAAAATCCAATAGATATTGCCTCATTCGAAAAAAATAAAAATAAAATGCAGGATTTGCATTTCGGAGCAACTTTTTTTTCCCTCCCAAATTTGCATTACAAGCTCTCAAACCCCTTTTTTGAGAAATGCCTTACGTGAAGAACATTTTCAAAACAAAACAAGCATACTCCAGAGACCTCATGCACGCAAGGTAATACTGAAAGTAGCTTCTTTGCTGCTCGCTTGCTAGCACATCAGAACGAACAGCGCTGGGTTTTATTGTTTTTTTTTTTTGTAAAGCATCATCCATCATTCTCATGGGTGGGAAAGAAAGTTTTGAAACAAGTGTTGACATTATTGAAAAAGCGAGAAAGCTCCCGACCACTTAGGAGCTAACTTGTTTTGCGGGACTACCTAAACAGGTGATTACTAGCGAGTGAGGAAATCACATAATAGAACACATGCTCCACGTGTTCAGACTGGCAGCCGATTGGCTCAAAATGATGCAGACGCCATTCAGCCCGTGTAAATACATAATAGTTATTGTTTGATTATGTATTCTCCGCTGTTCCTTGAGCTTCAGCAGCCCGGACACAAAATAAATGTGTCTCCTGCCAGCGAAACATCGTTCTATCAGTCAGCATTAATGGTCTGAGAGCAGGGGCCGAGGATCTGGCGATGCTGGGCTCTGCTGAGCGCGGTCCGGGGCCAGACAGTCAGACGCAGGGGAAATGAGCTCCATTACTAAGGTGGCCATGTTGGGGCTGGGAGATTGGGCTGGCTCTTATTGCCTGTGTTTGGAACAAATGGGAAATGTGATTCCCCCGGGCCCCAGACAGCCAAGAAGGGACGACTGATCATTATACACTAACATCACCAGCACAATGGAGATGACAAGGGCATGGAGGCCCCAAAGGATACAAATGATGGAGTATGTGCAAGATGGGAGCGAGAGTATATTTGTGTGTTTGTACTCGTATATATAAAGGCCAGAGTCGTGCCTAATGTTGAGCAGACAGTGGCGCAGACAGTAATGAGAAGAGCAGAAAGAGGGCTTCTCATCCCCCAACGTTCACCTTTCTCTCACTTTTACATTACCCTACCCCATCTTTCCATCCCGTTTTCCTCTCATACTCGCATGCTGTCGCCATGCGAGTCCCTGACCGTGAAGAAGGACAGAACGAGCCAATAGGATTTCTCAGCTCAGCCACCGAGGATGTTGAATAAGATATGAGTGATTCTGGAAACAGAGCAGGTAGCTGTTCAAGAACAATCAAAAGGATGAAATTCAGAATCAAAGAGGTGCAAAAGTATACATGAACACCTTAGGGTTCCCACAATATTATTCCATTTTAATATTTCATACTTTTCCAGACTCAAATGATCAGGCCATGCTTACCATAAAGGTTTTAAAATCCAACTGTTAATATGTACTGTATGTTCTATTTTAAGTCAGAATCTCTGACTATGTATGCTATTATGTTGCCAAATAACTTCCGGAAGATTGTAGCAACTGACAAATCAATTAACACCAACCCCAGACAAGTTCAATGCACGGCATTTTATTAAAACTGCAATGCTTGTTTTAGCAACATTATTTATTTATTACAGCCCATGACCGGTTAAGAGGTTATTAAGTTAGTAAGATCTTCCAATAGAGTTTATATGTGGATGTTTCTGGTCCCAGTAAATCTCAGGTGACCTGAGGAAAGTTCTGTTGTGAATTATCTGTGTTTTTAATGTTGCTGTATTAAAATAACACATTGCTATGGCTATTGTTAAAATTAACTTTAATGATAATACAGTAAAAACTATAATACTGTGAAATATTATTAAAATTTAAAATAACCGTTTTCTATTGAAAATTTTAAATGTTTTTTTTTTTCCTGTAATGACAAAGCTACATTTTCTTATTATTATCAATTGTTTTATTGCTATTTTAAATTGTAGTAATGTTTCAAAATGTTAAACATAAAATAAACCTTACAGACGCCAACCCTTTGAATAGCAGCAGTTAAAATATCATTTGTAAATAACTGGCTATAAATTGTATTTATATTTATATTTGTTTATATATATTTATATAACTATACAGGTACGTTCTCTAACCATGTAAGACTAGTAAATAAAACTACTTACAAATAGCATTTGTTAATTAACTGCTATAAATAATATTTGTTTTACTGTATATAAAGTGTACATTCCTCAAAAATCATAACTTGTAAACTCCAGACACATTATTTTCAACGCAAGTCTAAAATAAATTATTATAATTTACAAATATAAAATAGATCATATTTTATAAAAATATTTATAAACATTTGATTTGTTTTGATGTGGTAGCATATACAGTATAAGCTGAATTAAACTATTTTGAATGTTAAAATATGTTTTCAAAACTTTGAATCTCATTTAAATAAAAGTTTGTCTGTGGAAACTTTATGCTGCAATGAGTTATGTCATTATCTGGTTTTCAGCGTGGACCAACACTGAAAGAGGCTGGCAGACTCCCGGGTCAAGCACCAGCACCATTTTGGAGGCATATTCAATTCCATGATGCCTTGAGTAAACAGGTGTCATCTCCAGTATAGACTGATTGAGCCATAGCTCCAAGATAACATATTAATGTGCTGTACGGGACATCCCACATTCATGTAAACAGTGTTTTGACCAACAGAACTGACACACAACAACATTTGTTTCAGATTTACCTTGCAGCAGCAAACAAACAGTATCAAGCTCCAGCGCTGGCTCCTAGTTAACCTCAAATACACATCACACAACCCGGTGCTGCAGCCTTCTCTACCCAGGGCAGGTGAAATCCCCACCGGTCACAATTACCCAGCAAAGCACCTTCATCAAACATCCAGTGCCTGGGAGCACGTCTGACGTGCCACAGCTCTAATTCACTCCCACTCCAAACTACACTGCATAGGGACCAAATAGCCATGAGCAAAAACATCTATCCATCCACGTCTCCCACATCTAACTTCGAAGGGAGGGAGTGGGATAATAGCGTTGTTTAGCCATTGCCATTTGGATTCAACTAGCAGGTGCTTTCGGCTTTTTCTAAAACCGTGGGAAATGTGAAATGTTTTATTCATGTTCTATAATAAAACTTTGCAATGTACTGTGTGTGGTGCGTATTGACAAGGTTAAAAAATAAGGAGTTCTCCATCGCTCTTTTTCCACATTTCAGTGGCATAAATAAAAACCCTGAACAATGGTTATTAACAAAGACTGACTTATGTAATCCAAGTGTTACAAAATGTGTCCACTCTGCACACACTTACATGGTACTGCATTAATGTATCAACCTACCAATTATAAAGACAAATAAAGAAAAAAACTGGGAGAAAATGCCTCATGTCCGATAAAAACAGGAGAGAAACTAAGAAAGCAAGAGTGGGTGACAGTTCAAGAGTTCCCCTCTAGGGAAGTTGCCAGGGAAGTTAGCTTTAGTGAGTAAGAATAAAATAAATCTTGTTTATCAAAGGAGTGCATATACACAATGCACTTGCCTCCCTGCAGACTCTAAAGAAAGGGTTTCACAGAAAGACAGTACATCAACTTAAACCCTCCATGCTTCAATTTTAAAACACAACAATTCTAGCTGTACTTAAAAGAATTCAAGTTCAATCGACAGCATTTTTTCGCGATATGTCGATTACCTCAGACATAATCTTACTTATCCCTTAGCTCAAAACAATTGTCAGCGTCTAGAGGGTTTAAAGCAAAAAAAACTCATTTTTGTAACATATTTGTATTAAAGGTCTTACATTAAATAATATCCTCATAGGTGACTTAATGTAAACAAGGAAGTTATACATTACTTCCTTTCTTGATATCCTTACAGAAACATTGCACAAAAGTTTTCATTGGCAACATAGTTTGAAGTTAGCTATAACTTTACACAGGTTAGTAGGTAATTCTTCCACAGTTGTCTCATGTTAACATATAATATTTATGTATTTGATGTCACTAATGGACATTATTTATTTTCTGTAGTAATCAGCATTATATATCAACTGTTAGCTTACTTTGTATTGAACCTCAGAACATTCTTTAAACTAAAACAATCCTATACTTGAAGAGCGGTGTACCACAGGTTTCGGTTTTAGGGCCATTATAATTATTATATTTTTTTGTCTATTTCTCTTTTTTTTTTTTTGACAGGTGGGGCATATTGACGTCAGGTGCATATTGACGTGTGCTTACAACAAATACAAGCAAATTATCAGCATCATGCCAAAAAATCCGGTCTGCTTCGGCAAAGGATCATTATCTGAAAAACAACTCCACAGCTCATAAAAGCTGCAAGCTAAAGGATCTTGTGCTCCAGGGCGAGTAATCAACAGGAGGAGGACAGGAAGTGTGTCTGGGGGAGAAACATTGCACAAAAGTTTTCATTGGCAACATAGTTTGAAGTTAGCTATAACTTTACACAGGTTAGTAGGTAATTCTTCCACAGTTGTCTCATGTTAACATATAATATTTATGTATTTGATGTCACTAATGGACATTATTTATTTTCTGTAGTAATCAGCATTATACATCAACTGTTAGCTTACTTTGTATTGAACCTCAGAACATTCTTTAAACTAAAACAATCCTATACTTGAAGAGCGGTGTACCGCAGGTTTCGGTTTTAGGGCCATTATAATTATTATATTTTTTTGTCTATTTCTCTCTTTTTTTTTTTTGACAGGTGGGGATGGGTTAAGTCCGAACACTAATCAATTGGTAAATTAATGAGAATGATTTGAAGGAAGCAAGGGAAAAAAAACAAACAAACCAAGTACTAAAAACAAACAATCCAAACATTACCGATGGAAGATAGAAGGCAACTGCGTATTTCATCACGCCAGAGGATCCAATAATTAACATTTCCATTAATATTCCTTCCACTGAGCCTGGGTGGCTCTGAACGCTTCTGTGAAATGCAAATTGCTGTACACAGAGGCTTCAGAATGGGAACTGCGTGACTGCAGGGGAGGGCTGCCACTCTACCCCAATAGAGCTCAGAATTTTTCAGGTACCTCATTGATGACAGGAGGGCATGAGAGACAGGAGGAAACTGGAACTTTGAGAAATATTCAACACAATTTTTCTGCATTATTTATCTAATCAAGTATAATTCAGTCAGCAAAAAAATATTAAGGACATCATAAGGACATACATCCTTATTTTTGTCAATGGTTTGGAACAATCATTGGTTTGACTTTCTGGAAAGGGACAAGGAGAAAAACCTTTAAATAAATTGACCGTTGTGTTTAATAGTTTTCCTTTGCTAATCAATTAATTGAAAAACAAAAAAAGTGTATCTTCTATCTGAGGACAACATTATCACTTTTTGGGCTGCAAAACTCAAAAAGTAAGGTGTGCTATTAAAACCCAGAACTCCTGTTTACTGATGCACAGTGAGCATGATACTAGATGAATTCCATGTTTCACACTATTGTAGCCTATACAGAGTTCTGTTATGAAGACATCAGTGTGCATCCCGAATACAAACACACTGAGTTGAAACCAAATCAGGTGCATATTGACGTGTGCTTACAACAAATACAAGCAAATTATCAGCATCATGCCAAAAAATCCGGTCTGCTTCGGCAAAGGATCATTATCTGAAAAACAACTCCACAGCTCATAAAAGCTGCAAGCTAAAGGATCTTGTGCTCCAGAGCGAGTAATCAACAGGAGGAGGACAGGAAGTGTGTCTGGGGGAGAAAAGGATTGGTGAAAAGATGAGTTATGAGGTGTGTGTGTGTGTGTGTGTGTCTTGGTGTGTTTACAATTCCAGAGCTGAAAAGTGTGACTGTAGCGAAGATATTGATCAGAGCACAAACTCGTAATGATGGTAAAAAGAACTAGGTTCGGCCGCAAGCCCAGTCTTTTGTGGCGCCTAAGGAGTCAACAAAATTTCAAATGGAGAAAACTTCAAAGAGTGGAAAAGTAGTACTAAATTGAGAACTGTAATGAAGTTAAAGGGCAGCAACTTTTTTTTTATTTCTTATCAAACTCTAAAAACACCTCTATATGAACCTTTTTTGGGGTATTTACATTTTTGGTTTGGATCAACATACGGTTTAGTCATTCATACCTTGGGATCGGCAGTGAGAAGCTTGAAGGCTACGTACACCTGATTCTCCTTTACACCTCCACCCAGGTCCAGGAAGTTAGCAGGCTTTCCACCATGCAAGTCGATGATGTCACATGTTGCCATAGCAAGGCCAGCACCATTAACTGTGGATAGAGATCATTGTTCAGACATTACAAATGAAAATTGTATCATCATTTCCTCACCCTGATGTCGTTCCAAACCTGTACGACTTTCTATCTTCAGTGGAACACAAAAGGAGAAATTCTTAAATAATGTGCCAGTCACTCTTTTGTACACAATTACAATGAATGGAGACCGGAGCTTTCATGCTTCAAAAAGCACATTCTGTAAATGCACAAACTTGCACACTATATTCCAAGTCTTCTGAAGCTATGTGATACATTTGAATTTTGAATAGATGGAAATGTAACTAGTTCTTACACTGATAACCAATGCGTTCAGTGAGTTCTATTAATCGGATAAGTGAGATTTGTGAAAGAATCACAGGGGCTTTTTGTGAATTGGATCAATTGATTCATCGAAAAGACCAGACTCAAATAATGTGTCCATGATTCACAAATTGCTAACTCTGTCAACATTTTTAGTGAGCAACAATCTGTTCTTTATACAACACTAATCTATGGAGTCATATGAACTGTTATGAAACGTTTAACATTTCACAGCCCTAAAATCAACCTCATTATATTAAAAAGAATGTTCACTCCATTGCTAATTCTAATTATTAATGCAGTGAGAGAGAGAGAGAATAAACGTATGTGAATCAGTCTGTGCGTCTCTCAACAGTGTTCGACAGCAGCCTTTCGACTAATAGCGTAACTAAGTTTATCTGCTCCAAGAAGCTAGGGAGAAATGTCATGTAGCTTTTAAGTTGTTAAACTATTTTAGTGATAAAATCGTAATAGCAGTGCTGACAACACATTTCTGTGCGAGTGTGTGTTCGTACTGTGCTTTCGAGTGAGAGAGAGAGCGATAGGAAGAGAGTATGTTTCATGTATATAATAAAATGTAATTTTGTGGGGAAAAACAGAGAAATAATTTGTCGTTTTTATCCTATTGTTTACTATATTTATTTGCGTGGTTAGTGTCATTGTGGGTTTTGGTACTTTTGCTGTTGTAGGCTGAAAGGACCTTTGAAATAACTGAAATCTTTTGGTGAAGTGATATGGAACTGTAATGCGGTCAACACTTGCCAGGAACTACTTTTCACTGAAAATAATTGCTTCCAAATCATGGACTCATGTTACGTATAAACTACAGCCTTAGCCATACAGCACATTTACAAGAAAAGCACAGGCAAAAGCAAATAAAAAAGTAATTTGAGATCCCAACCCCATTGAAAACACAACGTAGGCTCTAAATCTGCTGCCCACTGCTTTCCAAGGAAAGCAAATTGTGTCTGGCTAAAAGTATACGGGGTGTCAAGAGTGGTTGTAGTATCTGTGTTAGCAGGCCTGGTGAGCCCTATCTCGTGCTTGGAGTTGAACGGCAGCCAACTGATTCAGCCATTTCCTGCTCATCTCACCTCTCCTGGCTTCACATATCTCCTCTTATTCTGTTCTTCTGTGCTGAGCTAACGTGCTGGCACAGGCTTTGACACTAGACTCAATAAAGTGAAATTTAGCTGAACAGCTGTCGCTTTGCCAGTTTACAAAGCTTTTAAGGTGCGAACTAACTGCGAGTAAATTGTGCGTGAGTGTGTTTGTGTCTACACGACAAGGTCAGTTAGAGTCACTTCTGCACTCGTCTTGTCTATACAGCTCTTTCTTGGTGCTTTTCTCTGAGAGCGGCGTGATTTATAATGAGGGACCACTCAAATGTGTAGACTAACAATCATCTTGGTTGAGTCGTTTTCCGGAAGATTCCTGCTAAGTAGAGCCCATCGGTTCAGGCAGGTCCCTTATGGAGCTGTTAGGGAACTGCTGGAGATGATGACTGGATCGGTGCCCATTTGGTAACACCTTCAACAAAATCCTGTTCTCAAGACTAAAATAAAAGCGTTTGAAACTACTAAGAAGAGCATTTCTAAAGCTGGATTTGAAATATCCCTTGAGACATGAGCGTGATGTGGAACAGCTTTCTGAAACCATTGAAATTGGAATGGTCTTTGAAAAGTCTTTTATCGTTTTATAATAACAAGCTAATGTATATAGGAAACATTAAAACAAACCAAAACAAGCTATGTTTCCGTCCAGTCCGATGTACTTGAGGTCATATTTGGCCGCCTCGGTCTCCGTGGGGTCGCTCTCCGCTGTGTCGTCCATGGCGAACACGGCTTTCTGTCTGAACTCAGCGTTGTCATCAAAGTTGATTTTAGCATCGAAGCAAACGACTGTGGACAGACAGCAGAATTCAGTTAATCATATACTGGCATGTATATCTATATTTTACAGTTAGTCAAGTTTCAGATCTGTTCAATGTGTTCAATGTGCTACCTTGATTATGTGGGAATATAGCACAAAGATATCTTATCACGTTTTCTAAGTAACTGTGAGCGCTCTCCTGAATAATAATAATAAAAAAACTCAAGAAATTGATAAAGCAAAGAGGACCAAGTAGTCGCATCAAGACGATGTATTTTTCCAATGGCTTTTCAAAGCATCTGTTATTATTCAAATATGGGGAGTGCATGTGGCAAATTGGCAAATTAGTGAAAGGGAGCTGCATACATGTAGACACAGCCATATAGCTCTAATGACAAACGCCCATTATTACGACACGATCTTCACTGACATCATATATACATCTATATATCTCATTTTATACAGCAGGACTATCTTATTCAACAAACACAGATGCTGTATAAGAAAATTAGCTTGGGGAGTTTTTTTGCGACTATCGTCGCTGTGTGTGACCAGACCTAGCAACTCTCTCATTTGTAGTGTTTTGCAGTCTCTCGCTGTCTCCAGAGTCTGCAAGGACCCAGAACTCACTAACAAAGATAATCTCTGTAGGGAAGTACACTGGGTTCACTGACCTCCAATCAAACTCAACTGTACACAGTTACCAGGAGATTTGTGTTACTTACTTTTGCAGAGAACTGAGTCAAGCCAGGCAGACAGTAACAAAGAACTAGATCAGTTTCACCATCACACAAGCTGACAAAACAGTTTCACAGCTGTTTTTTTTTTTTTAATGAAAGCATGCAGCTTGATGATATGTTTGAAAGTACTTTAAGTAAGGGAGACAGCCTTTTTTTTGTCACTTTTTGACAAATAAAAAAATAAAAAGAGAACAAACAATGCATCTTAAGACAGCCAAAGCAATTTGTAGACTTTTGTTTTGAGGTTGCTGGAAAAAATGTCAGTGTCAGAGTGGTGTTTCCTAAAAAGATCTATTATGAATTTAGAGATTAACTAACAAACCTACATTAGCAAAAAAGGAATGCTTGAAATAAGACACCACCAGAAATACAAAGACTAAAGAACAATAGAGAAATGTGTAAAAATAAAAAATAAAATAAAATAGTAACACTTTACAATAAGTTTTTATTTGTAAACATTAGTTAATGCATTGGCTAACATGAATTAACAATGAACACTATATATTAAAGCATTTATTAATCTTTGTTAATGCAAGATAATAAACATAATTGTTCATTTTTGTTCATGTTAGTTCACAGTGCATTAACTAATGTTAACAAATACAACTTGATTTCAATAATGTCATAAAGTAATGTTATAACATTAACACTAATAAATACTGAAAAGAAAAGAAAAGAAAAGAAAAGAGAAGGGCAGGGCAGGGCAGGGCAGGGCAGGGCAGGAAAGGAAAGGAAAGGAAAGGAAAGGAAAGGAAAGGAAAGGAAAGGAAAGGAAAGGAAAGGAAAGGAAAGGAAAGGAAAGGAAAGGAAAGGAAAGGAAAGGAAAGGAAAGGAAAGGAAAGGAAAGGAAAAGAGGAAAAGAAAAAGTACAGAAAAAGTGGCAGCACTTTTGTGACGGCCCCTGTGAGGGCTAAATCATTTTGCCATTATGGTGTAGGGCCGGGATGATTTCTCTCCCCTTCTTTAATTTGACAGGCTAATACTGCAGGCATTACCCTCTCTGGACCTACTGTATGTAATTTCATACCAATAAACGTTACAACATCCTACATCATTTCCTAACAGGTACCTATAAAAAAAACAAAAAAAACAAGTTGAAATGGTATTGGAAGTAGCATTTGGTCATATTAAGAACATATTTGTTCCAGGGTTACGTTGGAGAAGCCCTGTAAAATTTTGCTGAGGCAGCCCTCTACATATCCATGTGTTTAATATAACCATTAGAATGAAATGACATTTATCCTTGGAAGCTGCAAGGTCTTATTTGGATCTTTACAGGAGCTCTTATGCAATCTGTGAGCAAGCGTTTCTGTCTGTCATTCATGCGTGACTACCCACCCACACACACCCGCGCACCTTACCTTGTCCCTCAGGTGTTTCTCCGAGTGGATTGACTTCGACTTGAGTGGCGTCGACTTTGAGGAACAGATCATAGAGTCGTTTAATCTGATCTGCAGCCTGTGACAGAACCACAGAGAGAACTAATTACCCCAGATGCACATTTGCAGAAGAGCCCTGAGAGCTTATATAAGCCTTGAAATCTCTCAAGCGAAAAAACAACAACAAAACAAACATATATATTCCTTCTTTGGGTCATTTACTGTACACTGTCCAATAATGAGGATGCATCTTTCACCGAACCCTCACTCTGCTGGTCAGAACGTGCTCTGGGTCACTGCCAAGACAATGAGAAGTTGCCTTGGAAAACTTCAAATGTGACAGAAATTGATTTGGAGTCGGCAGAGCCAGCAGGGAGTTGAGTCGCTGTGGCAGTTAAAGCGTCCCTGCTGAGAGACACGCCAATGTCCAGCGGCTCTCTCCAATTCTCCAGCGGCTAAGTAAATGAGGCTTACGACAATTGGGAACATTTGAAAATTGGCTATTGAGATGCCAGATTTTGCTACCTGTATGAGATTCTGTAATACTTTCAATTCTGTACTTCTGTAACATTTTGTTGATGATTAAGTATTTTCTGCTTTCGTAACAATTTCACTCTACAATTGACCGTTTCCTCATTTTTGTAATGCTTCCGTACATTCTGTAACTTTCCGTACTTTTATAACACTTTCATGAAACATTTCATAATATTTTTGCATTCTGTCATTTTGTGACACTTTCATGGATATTTCGTCCTTTAGTAAAACTAAATTTTGATTTTGCAATGCTTTCATATTTGATATGTTTGTGATACAACATAATATTTCATACTTTTGTAACACTTTGTGAAAGATTTTAAAACTCTCTTGCAAAACTTTCATAGATTTCATACGTCCACAAAAAGATTTCAAACGGTTTCATTTGTCATAGATTTCGCAATATTTCATGTATTTGTAACACCGTCACGGACGATTTTGAAGTACTTTTACATTTCGTCTTTTTGTTGCAATTTTCATGGATTTTTTAATACTTTAATATTTTATAATATCTCATACTTTTGCAACACTATCAAGAAGCATTTTATAATGCTTTTATACTCTCTTTGTAGCATACATTTTCATATTTTGACTTTCTGTAACAATTTTGTAATGTTGCAGTACTTTTGTAATTCAAATTCAAATACTTCCATAGATTTTGCAATATTTCATACTTTTGCAACACTTTAGTGAAAATTGTTTAAGAGTTTTCATATGCTGTACTCTTGCAAATCATTTATTCCAAAACATCAGCTTAATTTTTTCATCCTTTTACAGTGGATTCCATATTAATATTTCATATTTTTGTAACACTACCAGGGAAGACTCCATAATACAATGAAAATCAATTTTGTTGATTCATTTCTAAATATTTTTGTATTTCATGTTTTTAATACTTCTGTAGATTTTGTAATATTTTATGTTTTTCAGACACTTTCATACTAATCAAATTTTTATATTTTGAAAGATTTTGCAATACTTTCGTATTTCTTTCATTTGGTATGCTTCCATAGATTGTGTAAAATGTCATACTTTTGCAACACTTTTATAGAAAATGTGACGATTTATAGTTTGTAACATACAATTTTTATATTTTGACTTTTTGTCGAATTTGCATTACTTTTGTAAATAACATTCATGGATTTTCCAAAATATATTTTTAGCAATACTTTTGTCCAAATAGGCTTTCATGGTCCTAATCACAGCAAACTCCTAAATTCCCCAAAATGTAAAGAGTAATAGTTAAACGTTATTACATGTAAAGTGTATTTAAATCTGTTTATTCTTTTCATTAATAAAAGCAGCACCTGGTCATTCCACAACAGCTGAGGTTTAAAGAGAGGTTAAGACAAGAAAGATAACCAACTGCTTATCGCTCTACACTTTGCCATCTCATGTGCTTTCTTAAAGCACGTCATCCGAACAAATTCTTCTTTCAAAGCATTTAAGAGCTGAAATGACATCTCCCTTTCCCACAGCCAAAGGAAGCTCTTTTGATAATGAGCACATTCTGACAGAAAACACTGTGGCGCTGCTCTCATCAGCACGCACAGGTGAGCGCCGGCTCTTTGTCATATCACTGCACTTCAAAGTGGAGAAGCCAAGTCAACGGTATGCCGCATCCCAAACATTCTAATTAGCATAGACTCAAATGGATGCTCGCAAAAGACGCGCAAGTAAAGGGGCGACTTTACGAGAGCCAAACTGACAAGCTAGACATTTAGCAGTAATTTCCATACCGCCAACACACTTGAATGTCTATGCGGAGAGAAATATACGCTTGTATACACAATTATGACATGAACTAAAGCAGATTCCTTTTAAGTTTTAAGTCTTAGCGTGAATGGACCTGTGCAGTTGGAAAACACTGATTCTTTACAATCTTTAGCTGCCAAATTTTGAAGGGAGGCGAGGTTCATTTAAAAAAATGTGCCCCTACAAGGTTAAACAGATATCCCCATACTTTCTGTCAACACTGTCAAAAAGTTATGTAAACAAAACAAAATATATGATCATGAAAGTCATATTTCCATATTTCACCTGCTATCAGTTCAACAATGTCTCACCATGGCTCTGGTGGGTTTTAATTTATTTTTAATTAAAATTTTAATATATATATATATATATTAAAATTTTAATTAAAAATAAATTAAATATTTTAGAATTATTATACATTTAGTTATATATGTATTTTTGTATACAGCCATGGTCAGAATGATAAGCACCCTTGGTAAATATGATCAAAGATGGCTGTGCAAATACATTATTTATCCTTTTGATCTTTTTTTTTTATTATTTTTTTTTTACCTTTCATTAAAGTAAAACAATTGAAAGTGTGCGCGCGTGTGCGTGTGTGTCACTCACAGGAGTATAAATATGAGGAAACACAAAGGCCAAATTCCCTTAATCATCAATCCCAACGGGTAAAACCAAAGTATATAGTTCTGATCGGCAGCAAAAGATTGTTGAGCTTCACAAAATAGAACGTGGCTGTAAGAAAATAGAGAAAAAATTGAAAATTCCCATTTTGACCATCAGGGCAAAAATTAAGAAGTTCCAATCAACTAAAGATGTTACGAATCTGCCTGGTAGAGGAGGACATGTGTCCATGTTGGCTTAAAGGGTTAGTTCACCCAAAAATGAAAATTAAGTCATTAATTACTCACCCCCATGCTGTACCAACCCCGTAAGACCTTCGTTCGTCTTCGGAACACAAATGAAGATATTTATTATTAAATCTGAGAGGTTTATCACTCCTCCATAGGTTCCCTAAGGGGACGAAACTTGACGGCCCAGAGAGTCATTAAAGAAAATGTTTAAATATTCCATGTCACAACAGTGGCTCAACTATAAGTTTATCAAGTGACGAGAATACTTTTTGTGTGGAAATAAAACAAAAATAACGACTTTATTCGACTATTCCTTTTTTTCCTTGTAGGCCTGAAACGAGACTTCAAGAGATTTCCACGACGCATGCGCGAGAATTGCGATCTCCTTCAACTACTTCAGTTAAGTTCTCGCGCATACGTCGTGGAAATCTCTTGAAGTCTCGTTTCAGGCCTACAAGGAAAAAAAGGAATAGTCGAATAAAGTCGTTATTTTTGTTTGTTTTTTCGCACAAAAAGTATTCTCGTCGCTTGATAAACTTATAGTTGAGCCACTGTTGTGACATGGAATATTTAAACATTTTCTTTAATGACTCTCTGGGCCGTCAAGTTTCGTTCCCTTAGGGAGCCTATGTAGGAGTGATCCAGCTGTCACATTTAATCATGAATATCTTCATTTGTGTTCCGAAGACGAACGAAGGTCTTACGGGGTTGGTACAGCATGGGGGTGAGTAATTAATGACTTAATTTTCATTTTTGGGAGAACTAACCCTTTAATGCACAGCGTGGAGGACACTTTGAGTGTCCAAGGCTTTTCAAGGATCACAACTGGAGGATTGCAGAAATTAGTTGAATGGGTTCTATGGTCAGATAAAACAAAAAAAGAGCTTTTTGGCAGCAAACCCACCAGATGGTTTGGTGCAAACCCCATGCCCACGGTTAAATATACTGCTGGATCTGTGAAATTTTGGGCCCATTTTTCTGCAGGAGGTCCTTGTATTGACACCTTGTTCAGATACATGGCATTATGGATTTTATCAAATGCCAACAGATAAAAAAATAAAATAAATCAAAACATCTGCCTCTGCTAGAAATCTTATAATGGGCTGTGGTTAGATCTTACATCAGACAATGATCAAAAACAAACATTAAAATCAACACAAAAATGGGTCATGGCTGTCCCAGTTCCCTGTCCTGAACCCTATAGAAAACTGAAGAGGAGAGTGTATCAACATGGACTTGTGAATTTTAAGGATCTGGAGATCTCTTTTCATGTAGTCAAAAGGAGGTTGCAAAAAAGTATTGAATAAAAGGGTGCCATTAATTGTGGCCAATGTGTATTGGAGAAAAACATTTATTTCAAAAAGAGATTGAAGATTGAAGAGGTTCCTCCCCCCCATTTTCAAATCTTTTACTTCAATGAAAGATTCTTGTGAATTTTTGGAATAAAAGATCAAAAGGATTAACAATGCAGATTTATTTTCCCAGGCTTCTTTGTTCCTATTTACCAAGGGTGCCAATAATTCTGACCATGACTTTGTGTATTATCTAAATAAATAAACACATACATAAATTATAACAGATTGACCTGAAAATCTTTGTTAAACCATCCTGCAATCTTAGTTCGTTCATTCAAGGGAATGCAAGATTCGCCAATATATTTGCCTTTATTTTTGTATCTGAAAAGTGAAAATATGGAAGACCATACAGAATCTACGATGCTAGAGTCACTCTGAGAGGCCTGAGGGTAAATGTCTTTAAATCTTGGAGATTTCAACTTATCGTTGCCGCAAATCTGGGCCCTTTTTATAAGTGGCGGTTTATGTGAGCGATGTAACGGCACAAATTGTTGATGACCGGTGATTTCTGCTCAGGCCTAAACACGTATAAGTAATGTTTAATGACTGTATTGGCAGAGACATCATGTCCAGTACTCTCGCTTTTTTTTCCCCATGACAGAAATAGAGACATAGTGGATGGAGGGAAGGTGAGGTGAGGTGAAGTGAAGTGAAGTGAAGTGAGGGCCACTGTGCTTCTGTTCCGACACACACTCTAATGGCACAATCTCTTCGGCACCGGTTCAGGCCAAACCCATTACCTGTCTCTCCAATGGTCCTTTGAATCCCAAATTAGCTGCCATACGTAGCGCCTGGTCGTCTCGGACCCCTTCGAATATATCTATGACTTCCTGAGGCAAGAGATGGGAGAGAGAAGGCAAGAGGAAAACCAACCATCAGCTATAATTTGACACAAAGAGGATGTTTGTATTAAAATAAAGAGAGCTGCAACTAAGCGCTGGCATGCAGCCAACCTCAAACAAGAAAAAGACTAGAGCTGGAGAACAATGGCTTTCCAATTATAAGGCCATCTCTAAAAGATCACTCATACACAAAGATAGACACACAAAAGGAAGATAATGCATAAGACCAGATGTCACTAAGAGCTACAAGAATGAGACAGCTTTAACATGTCTTAATGAGGAAGACGTCCATTAAAGGGGACATATCGTGCATCTTTTTTTATCATATTATTTTTATTTGAAGTGGGAAGATTTATTGGTTCTTATTATTTTTAAAAAGTATCCTCTCTCTGACCCTTAGAAATAAACCCTTTGTTTTTTTGCAGCTTTGCATTTAAGACTTTTGTGTAAAGACAAGGGTATGCATCCTTTTTGACAAATTAATTTCCATGACATTTTGATGGCTTTAGTTGTTAAATAATAAAAATGTAAAATAAATATATATAAAATAATAATATACATTTATATTTATATTTTATTAATTTGTGATACTTCTACAGATTTTGTAATATCTCATACTTTGTAACACTTTCGGGAGTTTTTAAAATATTTATATGCCATATGTCCACAAACAGCTTCATATTTTTACACTTTTGAAACCTTCAGTTTTAAAGATTTTATTATACTTTCATATTTCATACATTTATAATAAGTCCATTTATTTTAAAATATTTATATCTTTGGTAACACTTTCATGAATCATTTCATAATGCTTTCATACTTTTTAAATATTACATTTTCATATTTTGATTTTATGTAACAGTTTTGTAGATTTTGTAGTGCTTCTGTATTTCATACAATTGTAATATTTTTTTTGTCAGGGAATTTAGTACTCTTGCAAAACATTTGCAGAATTTACATTTCATCCATTTTTCAAACTTTTGTAAGACTTTCATGGTAGATTTCATAATACATTTTAATACATAAATATCTTTATAGAGATAAACTAAATTTGTAAGCGTATTGTATAAACAAAAAAAAAAGCGTTTTGTACAAAAGTACATTCTTCTAATTCTATATTTTGTTTCTATAAATAGATTTATGTGGCTTTGTGAAGTTTAGTTTGAAACATCAAGAAGAAAATACACCCCTTCAGCACAAAATCTCAAAGAAACTCAACTCCTACACTCTTGAACTCCTTTTCAGTCAGATATAAGTGAGATACCTTGAAGATGAGCTCTGGTGTGGTTGCAGCCACTTCCTCTATGTCCACACCACCCTGAGGGCTTCCCACCATCACTGGTCCATTACAGGAGCGGTCCATCAGGATGGCGAAATATGTTTCCCTGGAGATATCCAGAGCTTCTGCAACCATCACCTGCACAGCACAAACACATCCGCCAGGTGAGATGGCGATTCATCATTGTGTGCTATCTATTCATTATGGTGTATCAACAGATACTGGTTTTTTGAAGCAGGGCACACGTTTACTGGCTGCAGGCCACTGCTGCTACCTCTAATACAAGATAATCAGCCATCATTAAACTCAATGAGAGATGGCAAGTGGATAAGGAGAGAACCACCAATAACAGGCTTGAAATAACAACTAATAAAAATGGAGGAGTGATGGAAAGGAAGTGACACAAAAGAGGATGAGGGAAGGATGGATGAAGAAAAGCAAGGGAAGACAGAGGTGTGGTGTAGGTGATCGTAGGTTTGAGTTTCGGCTGCAACACGGTACAATCCTATTTCCCCATGGAAACATGCTTTCTCACCATTAGGTTTCTGTCGCCTCTTCACTGTCAAATAAAAGGCGCAAAGGCTAAAAACAAAACAACAAAAATAAAAATAATTGAATAAATAGATTTAAGACACAGAATGCAAGTTTCACCGCTAGAGGTCGCTTATTCAAAACAATAACAATTAGCGAATGCTAATGAGAGAAACCTGCACAACACACCGGCCTCGAGTCCCATTGAGGATATAAGGAGGAAAGACGGCAGTGAAGGATGAGAGAGAACCCGGCCTGGGACATTTTACGTTGCTGTATGTATTATGCTTATATGTTGTAGTTGTCCACTGCTGCTTCTTTCATTATGTTGTTTATGTCTATATTTAACGTTTGCTGGTTCCCGCCTCCTCCTTTCCTGAACCTGAAATTTGTTAAGTAACAGACTACTTCAATCGGTGGTGTTATCTGTCATTCATATTAATAATTACCTATGGAGAAATATGGTTTCTTACCATCAGGTTTCTATCGTCCCTTCTTCACTGTCAAATAAACATGCAAAGGCTAAAAGCAAAGCAAAACAAAAAAACAAACAGGATGTTAGGGAGACTATGCGTAATTGCAAAAATGTTTGCTTTGAGTTTAAAGAGGTACTTCACCACTGATCAAATGTCTGCCTATACAGTAGAAAGGTGAAAACATTTACGAAATCTATTAATTTAATTATTAATCTATGAATTATTTTTTATTAATATAATTAATTAAAACTACTTGACTAAAGAAAACAGAGAAAAAAAGGCTGTTATCTTCCCTTTCGTCCAAATAGGTAGAGAAAACGTCAACACCCATAATGTACTAGGCATGTTGCCATCCAAGGCCACTCCCACCAGTCTGCTATGGATGCGCTTACCAGAGTCAAATACCACCTTGCTTTAGTAGGAAATACTTCACAAACTTTTAGTAATAATGGTGTCATTCTGTTCTTGAGTGCAAGACTTCAAAGGGTAAATGTTTAGCGAGAGTGAGTTACTTTCAGTTTCCAGTGAAGAATCCAGCACATTGTTGGCAGTGACTAAAGGCTGCAAAGAATTGTAAATGCAGAGAGAACGCTGTGATGGAAAATCTGAAAAACCTCTGTGTTTTGTATTAAACATTTGATGACAATGAGTGTTTTAGGCCAAACAGATGGGGAAAAACTGAAAGAACCCACCGTTCTGTCAGTTCCACCCCAAGCCAAACATTGTGGTGTGCTGAGAGCTGTTGCCATAGCGTTCCATTTTTACCATAATGCTGTTCAAAGAGTACACAGTACATATATAGATAGATGCATTGATAACATTTTCAGTGATAAACGTACTCTTAAAATAACCGTTTTAATAACCCTCTGTCGATCTGACAGTCCGTGGGTGGGGACACAAAAACACATTTTATAACCAGTATAAACAGTACTTTTCACGAACGCCCTGAAGCTGTCCAAAGTCTGCAGTGTGATGCGTTCTGCGCCATCGGCTGGACTTTTGCTGACAAATAAATCATGAATTTCTCGGTCCAGGTAACACAGAGAACAAATGAACATTGTTCATTTACTTGAAATGTTGAAAATCTCCGAATTTGCACTTTAAATCATGGATGTTATCTGTCATTCATGTAAACGTTTAACCAACAGACTAGAAACAGAATTATCATGAAAACTTAAATATTGGCTGTTTTATTTAAGAATTATTTTTGGTTGAGCATGTCACACCAAGTGGGAAAGAGAGGGGAAAAAAGCAAGAACTCTACTGAGCATGTGTTGAAAGTGTCATGACTCTTACTTGCTTCTGACTGAAGAAAAAAAGAAAAAAAAGAAGTAGTAGGGTATTACAATTGTCCCGGTTTAACCTACATTCCAATCTCCAGCACCTATGTCCATTTTTATCCTTTTCAGCTTGTGAAGGAGGCAACAAGAGAGGCAAATGTAACCCAGGTCACTGACTAGATCAATAGTAATTATAATCATTTTATTTTTATTAATATCTGTTTAGTATTAATAACAAAAGAACGCAGATAAGTTCATTTAAGTTTTATATTATATTACAAAAATTAATCTAGGAAAAGAAATTGGCCAAAGAAAGTTTCGATTGGATGAGGTCGGAGGTTAGTCCCGCCTCCGGGAAGTGAGTTCGGATTACAGCGCGAAGAAACCAAGGGGGTAATCCATCGACCGGAAGTTGAAGCCGGCCGGGTGCCGCCATCTTGTAGCAGAACTTCACTTGCGTTAGCATTTCCATTGACTCCCATTCATTTTGGCGTCACTTTGACAGCGAATAACTTTACATCTGAGGCGTTTAAAGACTCCATTTGTCCATTATTTATTTCTAAAGAAACACGACAATGTATAAAGGGCTCCATTACCTTCTATGTTACATTATGGCCCCGTAGAAACAGTTTTGGTAAAAATAGGCTAACGATTGCGTCATAACCACTCGACTCTCTGTCGCGCTGTACAGAAGTTACCGTACAGACAGGAGGAGAAGCTCGCAGGCAATCGGGGGGACGTCCCGTCAAGGTAGAAGCCCATAGATAATGAGTCCATAAAAGCAACGGAATACTTCCTCCTGCTCACTCACGCCAAAGAACTCTTTGCTCAAGTTCCCCGTCTCTGCAAGATTAACGTTGGCAATTTTCACGCACAGCTACTAGAAGATTAACGTCTGTCAGACAGGTTGCTCACGTCATCAAGCTTAGTTTGAGTCGGTCTGAGTCTGTGCGTCAGGAACGGAAGTGCTCAAAAATCGCTAAAAGTGGGCTTCAACTGTCTCAACTGAGTTCCAATGAGATCGCTCTGTCCATTTCTTTTACTGTCTATGGAAGAAACAGAAACGAGAGCAGCAGAGTGTGACGAAGGAAAATAACGCAGATTGACGCTAGACAGTGCATTGTGTTCATAACTCTTAAAAGAGAATTGAAATAATCTATTTTTAGATTATTTTAGTGACAAATATTCTTAGAAGTCACACTTTAAACGTAAAAGGAGCCGACAGAACAAGAGATCGAGACGAACAGGAAAAGTTAGAAACGCACATTAAAAAAGAAGACTGAAACCATCTAGATTGAGGCCAAACCAAAAGAAAACTTTATTTTATTTTTCTCTTTCACTTACTTTTTCCTTGGTGAGTACCATTTTTGCTATAATATATGTATTAAGTGGTTTTGAAATATGGAAAGTTATCATTTGAAATGTAATGTGATAGACATGCATCTAAAAACGGTAATTTAATCTATATTTTCATGATAACTGTGTAAATAATGTTTAATGGTTCATAATATGTATGTTGAAGTAGTTATTTTATTTAGGCCTATGAAAAATGTTACATGTGAAGCTAGCTTTGCTAGCTGTGTGCATAGGTTTCAATGTACTAAGAGTGAACATGTGGTTGATTAGCATAAGTGCATAGGAAATTGAGTGATAAACCAGACAATTTATTTAATTCAAACAGTTTATTGAACAGCTGATTAATGATTATTTTGGCTTTGTTTCTGCAAGGCCGGGTTTTTTTTTTTTTTTTTTTCTCTTGTTTTTCTTCTATTTCTGATTTCATCGAAATCACCCTATTGAATCCTGATCTGTCCCTGCCGTGGATGTTCTGTCTGTGGTTTGGACATGGCGAGCCAACCATCTGCTTGATCGTACCTGGAAATTAAAACAGCTATTATTTTGCTGAACTGGTAGAACAAAATATACTCACCCTGAACTGTGATATTTGTTTTTTTTTTCCTTCTGGATTTCCCCTGGATCAATCGTTTGATTTTTCTTATTGAACCGGAACTGAACTAAAAATATTCAGTGACATCTGAACATTGAATCTGATACTTGAAGTTGTTTTTTGTTTTTTTGTTTTTCTCTCTGGATGCTGATTTTGAATTGTGAAATCTGGTTTGAAATCTTGATTTTGAAATCTAAATTTACAAATTGAACTGAAGTGTCAATTGTGGACTGAACTACTGTTTATTACTGCTGTCTATTTGTTTATTCATATTGTTTTATTTGTCATAAGATTCCATTCATTTATTTATTTTTTTTCTTAACAACAATACATTTAATTTCCTAGTAATTAACATTTACCTTTAAGTCTGAGTTGCTTTCTTTCTTTAGTGTCTGTTATAAATTCTCTATACTCCAGTGAGTCGAACCCACCTTCTGTAATCTGGTCCTAGAATAGATCACATGTACCCAAGTTATTACGCCATAAAACGGGTAGCTGCGGGTTACACAAACGTTTGCACTCTCTGTTCATTCTATTTCCTAACATCCTTCCATCTATTTTATCCTTTACTCTATTTCTATGCTTCTCAGTCTATTACAGCAGAAAAGACCGAGAAGGCCAACAAGACCTGAGTAAAACACGGCACATTAACGCAGAGTCCTGATGGCACACTGACAGCATTCCTCTCTGAGACTGACAACACAATGACATCCTTTTAACACAAGTCATATTCAACCTGAGAACTATAGAGAGAAAAAACTATTTAATACATATTTTAATATTTATGTATTTATTTCAACCAAATTGCCATCAGCCACTGACCTACATTCCTCAATCACCCACATAAATGTGTTGATTAAATGTAAACAGAGCAAATAAGATAAACTTATTTGCTCTGTTTACATAGTTTACTGACACCTATTGGTTATTTACTGGTAGGCCTACTACTGCCTTAACAATGACACTCCCAATGGACAAGATGAGGATAATTTAATAGCATTTAATAGAGCCGTGTAATGACGTATAAATAATGAATATCAAAAAATAGTCTGATAGACTGTTTAATATACAACACATGACTTATTTTGGAATACAAACAACCAATTTGCAACCAAAGACTAGGCTATGTAAAATGTGAATTAACTTGTATTAGTAACTTTGGCAAGTTTCAGATTTCAATTCATAAATAACATAGGTGGAGGGGGGCCCAAAAAATGCAGCCTGCCAAGTGTAGTCCGTTTATTTAATCCGGCTCTGGTCACATGATCCTTAAGAAATCATTCTAAAGTGCCGATTTGCTGCTCAAGAAACATTTCTTATTTTTGAAATTTCTTATTCTATTTTATTCCAACAGGAATCTTTGAATAATAGAATGTTCAAAACAACAGCCATTATCTGAAATTGAAAACTTTTAAACGATAGCATAATACATTGTACTTTGTTTATATACTGTATATACTAGCCTTTTTGATATTTGCAGTGTAATTGCATTTCACTAGCAAACTTTTCGCTCATATATTGCTGTGATCAAGTATAACAACAACTTCTGAAGGCTTAGAGAAGGGCACCAATTTTACAAAATATATTTTCTTCTCAATAAACCGATACTGAATTCATGAGGAAAACCTCATTATACAATAACGCATCCATGTGAGAAGGAAACCAGAGGGCTCTTGAATAGCAAATGTGACACGCTCTCAAATGCAGTGAGAGAAGTTTGTGGGGGGATGCCGCACGCTCGAGCTGGCATTTTCAAAGCATTTATTTATTTTTTGTTTGTATCCCACCTCTGTTCCTCCTCACAACCTCCCTTATGAATCTGTCCTACTCTTTCAGCCGTGCACTTCCACCCCCCATGGCTGTTTCTCAAGCAGGAAAATGATAAAAATCCGATGGCGTCCTTGTGCACAAAGTTTTTTGGCGGTCGCGTGAGAGAGGTTGGCGGGAGTAAAAGCGAGTGATGATGGGGAGCTCTAAGTTGTGTTTAAAGAAGAGAGGACAAACACATGCTAAGCACAGGAAGCCATCATTACCTCCTGAGGGAGAGTGAGAAAACAGTGATAAACATACGGGGTGGTTGTAGGAGAACGCCATCTGTGTGGGTGTCAGGCATAGAGAGAAGCAGAGAAAGAGGGAAGAAAATGATATTTCTGCTAGTTAGTGACACATGGAATGGCCTGTTTACCAACACTCCCTGCACACCGAGATCTGACTCAAATGGTTTATTCATCTCAATGACCTATAACACCAAACCTAAGCTAATTGTAAAAGAAGGTTTCTTAAAAATAGAGCATATTTAAATGGAACAGGATGATACAGCTTTGTCCTGAAGCCAAGAAGTCAAGGAGAGTAGAGAGAGAGAGAGAGAAGAGAGAGAGAGAGAGAGAGAGAGAGAGAGAGAGAGAGAGAATTTCACTTCAAAGTCCAAAAGCGATTATTTATTCAGTGGAAACAACGTTAAAAAGAAGAAATTATGCCTGAGATAAACAAGGTGCTCTCCTCCTTACCGTTTTTACTTTCACTCCTTCCTTAGGGGTCTGTTTGGTGGTCAGATTAAAGCCGAGCATCTTACCAGCCAACTCTCCAACAACAGCAGGACTGAAACAGAGATATGTTTATCATTTTAATTTACTACAGTACGACTGTTTCATGCAACTTTCAAATGACAAATTCTTCTAATACATGTATCTGTAAGCATTAGTGTTGCACCATAATTCATAGCACGCATAACATCAAATAATTGCAATAAGCTTTGTGCTTAGTTACTTTTGATAGGAATGTAGGATTATCCATGAACAGGCCAGTTAACGAACACAACTCCGCATTCCACAGTTCGGAACGATTCTCCATTGCACCATTAGTAAGTCATAAAAGGCATTCATGGTGCCAAGATGGCTAAAGGAGATGTCACCCCCCCTTTCCCTTTCTGTGCCTGTCCAATCTCACACCAGCGATGCCAGGACAGCACGAAAAGAGTTCTCTTTGTTCCCCAAACTTAAGAGCAAATGGCCAAGAAACCCTGTGGTGACCCCAATGCATAAATCCATGACCTTATCAGGAAACGAAGGGTGCTAAGACATTTATCATGGCCCGGAATCCCCACAAACCTTAAACTAAACACCTCCTTTCTGCAGCTGGAAATTCCAGAGACTTTTGTCTCCAAAACCAATAGACTGAAATGAACCCACCTGTGGTTTCTAACCAACAACGGTCTCAAAATAGCTTCCAATAAGCTAAATTGAACGCCAGTATTTACCTCACATATATCTTATGTATCGTGTATGTTTTATAAAACCTTTGGAGTTCTTTTTGTGTGTTTAACAGTTATTACAGCCTGTTCTTAGGTTTTTCTACCTCAGTTATAAGAACTAATCACCAGAAGTTGCCTCATATATATCGTCGCTGTCCGATGAAAACCGCGTATGTCCATTTTGCCGATTTTGAGATTTTTCGACGGATAGAATGTCCAGGTTCATTTTCGTATACAGTATGCTTCACATTATCTAAATGACCAATGAAAAGTTGTGAAATCATGTCATCTGATTTCCACGTATATCCATTTGCTGTCAAAGCTGTCAATCACGCCGCGTATCTCCCGCCCTCTGGAGGCATCTCGCCGGTCTCGTGAAGTTCGTCTCTGGAAGCTCAGCATTGGATAGCCGAATAGCTAACACTGTGAGGTAAAGTATCAGCAAACGTTTGTTTTTGACAACTGTTCTCAAGTTTATTATATATTCACAACTGTTATTTACCGGTAAATGGTCTAGATGAAGTAATTGTCCACAGGCTAACTTAGTTCTTCCCAGATTAGCTTGCTTGCTAGTATGTAAATAAACTTGGTCTCATTGATAAGATTTATACTTTTTTTTTTTTGTCAAACTGATCAAATTATAGCGGAGCAGAGGGATGATTTATAACGACAACTTTTGATGAATTTATGAGAAATCTACAGACGCAAACAGACAAAGTGTAGTAAAATAAAGACCTAAATGTGTATTTCAGACTTTTTTTCACCACAAGTCTGAAAGAAGACATGTTATTGAAGACAAATATCCCAAAATCTCAAAATTGACTGGTGAAAAAAAAAAAAAATGATGTTTTTGCCTGCCGTGCCTCGCCTTAATAAACTGAGCGTAGCCTATTCATCTGTCATCTGAAACGCGACTTGGTCATTCTAATTAATGATCGGAAGAACGCGTATCGACCACCGTTACTGTAAAATATGCACGTATGTCCATTTAAACTCGATTTTGGTCAAATGTGGATTATATCATTACACTGGCAAGAATATGGTTACATTTAAATATGCCGTACCAAGTATGAAAACGCTACGTTCAACTGCTGTGAAATTACGGTGTTTTTTTCACTTCCTGAAAAGTAACCGTTTTGGACATACGTGAGTTTCATCGGGCAGCGACGATATATATATATCCTCTGAATTATGTATGCTTTATATCACCTACGTTTATTCTGTGTCTTAAACATTTATCATAGCTAAATCCTTATTAACTCCTACCTCAACTATGGGAAATAGATTTTATTTGGTACTTGATAGGTAAACGATTTCTAGAATTTTGATATAAAGTAGAATTGTGTAGGATGCACCAAATTTAAACTATGAAAGTTGGCTTATTAAAGTGTTTAACTAAACTCTTAGATATTTGAGCACACACAATCATGTGAACATTATGCTAATTACATGCAAGAACCAGAGAACGGGGCGTATGTCCCGCCCAAGACAATATCTGATTGGCTGACACACTCGGGAGGACAGGTCGGATGGACACGCTTATAACCCAATGACAAGCAGCTCTGCTTTGCTTTTTGCCTTGCTTTTGCAGTGACTTTTGCTCTTGCTTTGATTTTGTGCGGACCTTTTCATCGTCCAGCCCGTATGCTTACATGCTCTTCAAACCACCAAGACCTCACTCAGAACTCATCAACTCTTCCATAAGAGCCTTCGTCGAACTTCGTCAAAGAACCCCCTCTCAGAGTCGCCCCAGCAGCTCCTCCAGACTCAGAGGAAACTCCGTTGCATAGCAACACGTAATCCAGGAAACCGGCACACGAAGCGCCACCCGGCAGAGCCAACTAACCATTCACCATCGAGTGCTGTCCCTCAGAGCGCATCATCGACCGACTGCCAGCCAATCAGCGCCGAAGAGGTTCCCTCCAGCAACTTCGTCACAGAAGGGAACGCACGCGCTCACAGGAGCATCCAAACGCAAGTACGCAATCTCCTAATTCTTGAACCGGTGCAAGTCCTATTCAGCAAACGAACTAAGGTTGAATTACTAGTATATTGATTCTCTCAGGTTGCGGTCAAGAAATAGTGTCTAACGCTAGCCATTTGGGACTCCATTCATACTCCGTTAATAACTAGGGCTGAAACGATTAGTCGCCATTGTCGACAATAAAAAATTGTCGACAGATATCGTTGTTGTCGAGTAGTCTTTTGATCTAACGTGACCTAATGTAACAGAGCGAATTATGACGGAGTGCAAACGAATCTGAACTAGCAAGGTTTGGGAAAGTTTCACAAAACTTCAAACCAACAATGCTGTCATGTGCAATACATGCAAGGCGGAACTTGCTTTTCACGGGAGCACAACATGCATGTCGGAGCACTTAAAGAGGAAACATCCCGGCAGAAGAGGAGCCGGTGAGAATGGAGTGTTCTCCAGCTGGAGCTAACTAACTAGCGGTAAATCTCGTTATTAGATAATGCAATAGGCTAGTTGCACGTGGCCGCCATTTTGGATTTTTGATCAGCGAGTGTGCGGTTGGACACTTCCGGTTTCGCTTTACGGCCGGTGCAGGGAGCCGGAGAAAGCCGAAAATGATCTCTTATAGTTGTTTATAGAATCAATTATATCATTTAAAATACTACTAAGATATATTTTACTATCACATGAGCAAATGGCAATTAAATGCACGGATGCAAAGTCAGATTAATGAATGAAATACAACTGTTCATGCACGAACAGAAGATTGTCTTGGTCTCATGCTGCATACGCAATGAGAATTATGCCTTCTGTAAACATTGAGTTACAACTACGATTATATTTGTTTGCATACAATACCGCCTGAACATTCACACGTCTTATTTATCTCCATAAATAGGCCTACTATTTTCTCATTTCTATTTTCATATATTTTCACTTACTTACATCAGTTGCTCGATCAATATTATCAACATATATTTTCCTTACATGCTTTCTTTGCATCAATTATCTTTATAGATAAAAACGACGGCGAAAAAAAATCGTAATAATTGCGAGTAATTTACATTTTTAACTGTAACGTTAGTTAACACAAACAATTTAATATAGGCCTAGCTATAAGTTTGTGTATATTTTACAGCAAATACTGTATGTGCTGCTTATTAAAAAAAAAACAGATAACCATTTATGAAATATTTATGATTTAAGATGATCTTTACTTATCTCACTTGCACAAAATAAATGCAGTAATAGAACGCATAGAAACGCACAGGTGAAATACGCTGAAAATTATATGCATTTAAATGACATACTAAAATACAAACAGTTAGAGCAATAATAATGTTACCAAATAAAGTAATGCCGACAACAGACCCGGGTGTTTTTGTCACCCTCTGATGACAGATGCTGATGCACATGAGTGTTTTTAAAATTCAAGGGAGGCGACTTGCCTTTCAGAGGTGACAGCCTCAGCACTTAACTGTTTCTCGTTATGAAACACGTTAAAACAAAGAAGTCAGCTTTTCATGCATTCCCCGTTGGTGACCAGTCCCGAAATTTGAAGCTTTGTCCCACGTCCCACAAGTCATAACCAGTGTCCCGCATTTTAATTTCGTCTGCATCATTTTATTTCATCGTCCTTTAAATGACAATTCTACAATAAAAAATGTTAATAATAAAACACTGAACATGCGCAGCGCAGCCGTAATTATTGGTTCTAGTCAGAGAGGGAAAACAAACACTGAGAAACCCCCACACACAAAGACAAAAAAAAACTGCAACAGAAAAATGTATCTGGCCTCCCGAGAAGAAAAAGCGTCTCGTTCGTATAAGGAATGGGAGAAAAAAACATGGTAAAAACCAGTTACAGGTGACCCTAAAAAAGGAGATGTGTCTAGACACATAATGAATGAGAAGCCCCTACTCGAAGCTGCCATCAGACAAAAAAATATAAATTCAAGATGCACTGAATCAGGTAAGAACGCATTTAATCTCTCTAGTCTTTCCTAATGGAATGTATGTGCTTATTTGGAAATGTGTTTTTTAGCGATTGGATTATTATTTTCACTTAATTATTTAGATTGAATAGACCTGTGCTGTTAAAATTAGTTTTATATTATTAGTGAGGTTCACAGCGCCGTCATTAACATTAGCAGTTTAAAGCATATCACTGCAAAAAGACATCTAATATAAAATCTATATGTATTCACCTAGTATAATAATAGCAAGTTCTCTCCGTGTCCCGCAAAATCAGGTCTGCTGATATAATCAAATATAATCGTAGTTGTAACTCAATGTTTACAGAAGGCATAATTCTCATTGCGTATGCAGCATGAGACCAAGACAATCTTCTGTTCGTGCATGAACAGTTGTATTTCATTCATTAATCTGACTTTGCATCTGTGCATTTAATTGCCATTTGCTCATGTGTTAGTAATATATATCTTAGTAGTATTTTAAATGATATAATTGATTCTATAAACAACTATAAGAGATCATTTTCGGCTTTCTCCGGCTCCCTGCACCGGGCGTAAAGCGAAACCGGAAGTGTCCAACCGCACACTCGCTGATCAAAAATCCAAAATGGCGTCCACGTGCAACTAGCCTATACTACTAATAATAGTAAGAATATAATAATATAATTACAGTAATGTGATGATTTATTTTGCATAGAATAAAGCTTGATCGAGCTTAGGAGTCAGGGCTGTTTTTATTATTGTAACACTATTAGGTATTATAGTCTTATCACTTGCCTGTATTTTGTTCCATAATCATGAAGACTTACAAAAGGAGATGTTAGGAAGAATATCATGGCAGTTACTTTTTCTTTTTCATACTGTAAATTAAAAGGTGAAAGAGAACGTCTCTGTCAGCCATGGGCGTAGGTTTGGTCACAGCTTTGGTGGGGACATATATATTCTATTATATAGATATAAGAATAGATATATTCTATTCTTAAAAAAAAGTGCATTAGATTAAACTGGGAAGGGTCATAAAACTTGCATATTGTTATCCTAGGTTTACTGCTTCTATTGTTCTCAATTGTAAGTCGCTTTGGATAAAAAGTGTCTGCTAAATGAATAAATGTAAATCTGTTGTGGTTTGATGCTGTCTTTCCTGCATACAAAATGGTTAATTAATTTTGTAGTCTATCCTATGGCTAGCAAGTTTAACCCTCCTACAGATATTGTTATTTGGATATTATCAATCAAATAATGATTCATTATATTTGAATAACCAACAGTGTTAACTTTTGCCTTTTTAACATTGCCAACATGTTTTTCCAGCACATGTGTCTATCAAGTAGGCTACACTCACAAATACATTACATAAACAGAATGTAGAAACGAAAACTGTCTCAGATGATCCACTGTTTATGACTGCAAGATTCTAAGTTAAGGTAGGCTAATTAACATTCAGTAATATGCTAACGTAGCATTCTATCATGATAGCGCGACTTCTATGAGTCTATCCGTGCTGCACACCCCTAATTAATGCTCCTAACCTTGAAAGATTGCAGAAGCTAGGTTTAACTGTAACAATATCCTGGGTAACCAGGATCACCAGTTAATACTATTTTCCACAGTAGAATCTGCATTTGAAAGCCTGGTCAGTCACTACTACTAGTTATTTGTGGCTAGTTATTTTTGCCTACTTACACTCTGCTTTATGAAAAAGCTTCGTATGTCCCCTTTCTTCTTCTTGGGTGACATAGCTGATCTACAAAGTACAAAAAGGGGCAAAAAACGGAATATAAAAATGTTTTACTCTGGCCTTTGTATATGGCAGGCAGAGAGACAGCCCTGGTAACTTACCGTCGGCGTCGTCACGCGCACACACACCATCCGCTCGCTGCCAGTGAGTGCAAGGACAAAAAGTAGTCCCGGCCCGCGCGTGTAGCCTGCCTGTCAGATACCCCGCCGCCAATCAAATTACGGCATATCTTGTACTGTCGCCGTCCTGGCCGTTGGAATCGATCCAAATATCAGCGCAAAGATCCAAATGCAGCGCAAATATCAAAATAGCAGTTCAAAGGAGCTTGCTAAATATTGGTGGGGACAAATTTGTCATCTCAAAATATTGATTGGGACTAGTACCTAGCGCCCCCCCCCTAAACCTACGCCCTTGCTGTCAGCTCAATTGTCATGTAAAAAAAAGATTGTAATTTTATATTTTTAAAAATGGTTTGCAGATTAATATTTTACCATTCTTTGTGTCCTGAAGTAAATGACCCTTTTTCTGTTTCAGTTCTAAGAAAAGCAATGGGCCTATTAAACAATGCTTAGAGAGCATTTGTGTGTGATTTGAGTTTTGAAATCTGAAAACTTAAAGAGAATGACCTGTTTAGTTGGCTCAAAGTTCATTAAAACAACTATTTCAAAAGCTGAACTGATTTTCTTTTTTTATATTATAGTAAGAATATGTATAACTCAATGTTTTAACTAATTGAAAAAGCTGAATAATCGTTCCAAACTTACTGATTAGCCGGCAAAATAATCGACGATTAGTCGATTAATCGTTCTAATAATCGTTAGATTAATCGATTATCAAAATAATCGTTTGTTGCAGCCCTATTAATAACATTACCTTTTCTGTCACTGTTTGAATGAATGTTTGTGTGTTTTCGTTAGATTAAGTTTGTGTGTATTAGAGTAGTTTAATAAAGTCTTGGTTGAGTTTACATACAAGTGTCTTGTGCTGTGTGCTTACAAGTTACTGCCTTAAACTGTAGATTTCGTTACCTTGCTCATATAACCAGTGATCATAATTTTATGATATTATAGGCCACGGGATAATATTATGTCCATTAAATCTCAATTTATCGGTGGACGAATAATTGATAGTGTTAAATATTAATTCTGAATAATTTGCAAATAAATTAGGTTCTTATTCACTGTAATTCAATCACCCTTTGAGTTATATTGATCCTAGTTCCCTACAGGAAACAAAGTCTTTCAAATTCTGTCAATTTTAGAATGAAATTCAAACAATAAATATGGTTTTGCCGATCTTTAATGTGGCATGACAGATGGATGTAGAACGTGAATCAATCATCTCTTCCCATGTATACTAGTTATAGCACGAAATAAACATGAATGAACATCAGAAGGTACGTTGAAACATAAAGTACAACTTACTGAGATGTTTCATGCCTCATGTAACAGCTGAGATTTTTTTTTTTTTAAGTTTCGAACTTGGGGAGGATTTTGCTAAATATATGCACTAAATATTCACTATATTTTTACTTAACCCGTTGTCTTCATGACTTAATGCATGTTTGAATAAATGTCATTAAAGTCATTACAGGCACCATGTAAAAGTGAAGTTTATTATAATTATGTCATTGAAAAGTTTATATAAATGTTTAATATTTTATACAACTTAGTTTTTACTTGAGTGTTAATTATTAAAAACATGATTAATTGATTATTACATAAACTATTTTTGGTTTCAGTTTTCATGCTTAACTTTAATTTTGGTTTCAGTGTTTCGGTAAAAAGAAAAAAATTGTTGCATCATTAATAAATATTACTCTGGTTTCTAAGAATATTTCTCACTGTTTGGGGTGGGGGACAAAAAAGTTTATTTATTATGGCTCTCAAAAACAAAAAGATTGGACTTCATATACTGTACAAAATAAACAATCACTTTTTTGTAGAGAGTACATTTGAACCTTTTTTTAGAATAGCATTATTAATAATAGAATTCTATTCATTTATACATCAAAACTACATTTTTTACAGTGTGAATATGTATTTTTAATTACACGTCATTTGAACAACCAGTCAGTAACAGACTGATGTAAGTCTCTCAAACCTAAAATATACATCACACAAACTAATCTTGATTAATTTTGAATCAGAAATGACTTGCGGTTCAGTGAGGGAGTCACTCAAACTGCTGATTCATAAACAATCCTGAATGTTCAGTGAATCTTTTTCACTCACGGATCTAATTTTCGCAGATCAGACATTGCAGTTGAGCTCACGCTGTGTTCATTGTTGCGTATAGTACTCTAGCAAGATAATATAGGATGAAACTGCATGTGGACGTTTTCCAGACTATTTTATATTTCATATATCTGTCTCAAGGCATTCTGATACCGTTGTCCTATCTCTCTCCTCATAAATCGCTGTCATCTTTTTAGTGTACTACTACTAACAATGATACAGGCCAAAAAAAAAAAAGTTTCAGTTGTTTAAGAAACACATACTAGCAAACTCGAGACGATTTCTCAGGGACACAGAAAGCAATGTGCTCATTTGCTAGATAAAACAAATCAGGCAGCGTTTCAGAGCGTTTTCTCTAGACGATTCGCTTCATCCCAAATGCAGAAGTACACTATGTGACAGTGATACACGACGCAGGCATTCAGTCATAAATCAGTCCCTACTTGAGGAAAACTCGTGGCTTTCTGGTAAAGTTTTAAGAGATTGCCATATTTCACATGTCTCCTTCATTCTCAAGGGTTTTTCACAACATTTTTATAGTTTCTATCACACTTATAATTTGCTCAGCTGAGGAATCCATCATTCCACATTACAACAGAGTTTTAAGAACATCACAAATGCTGAGAGCAGCGCGCTATTTTCTTGGTGAGAAATACAGGATGTCAAGCAATGGCATGAGTTTAAAGAGGAATGAAAGACTGGAAAGCAGGTCTATTCTTTCTCAGAAAATGGATCTGGGCAGGTACTCACTCTTTTGTTAAATGCACCCCTCCTTTCAGGCCGCTGTCGAACAATCCTTTGCCTCTTCCTCCAGCTAAAATCTGAGCTTTCAGGACAATCTCCTTCGCTTCTAAAGTATCAAAAGGGATAAAAAGGGTTAGAGCTCCAAAACGCCAAGAAAAAAAAAAACTTGTGGTGCTTATGCGAGTGACGCAGGTTCAAATCCCACATGCAACAGTCCCATTTCCCCTTTATGTTTTATAGTATCTACTCATACCACAATACATAATCTCAGCAAACATAAAGATAAACAAGCGAGCAAAAAAGATATGAGATCGGAAGAGGTGTTTTCAGATGTAATTTGATTTGAAATATTATGATGATCTCCACAGGCATTTTTTGATGATGCGTCTTCCAGAGCGGTTAGCAATTTTGTTATTATTTCTTTCATCACGGTAACATCACTGAGACGGAAGCACACGGATGAGGAAATAATAGCTTGTCATGAGACAAACATTTGATCAATATTGTGGCATATGAATCATTTTATACATATTTGTGAAAAGGACCATATACTGTTGTGCGACAGCAGAGTGACTGAGAATAAAAGAACCTCAGATAATTTTCTTTTTCATTACTCTATCAAGGTGAGCGATTTATTTATTGTGCTTTATTTATTGTGTTCTATAATCCACATATTTGACTTACTTCTTCCAAAGGTAAGCTGGAAAAACAAAGTAAAATAATATACCAGGAGAAATCTGCAATATTTATTAACTAAAAACAAATAAATAAATGAATATTTAAATAATGAAATAATTATTATTGACTTATTTCTAGTATTTAAAGAATTATTTAAAAAAATAGATAAATTATGTATTTCCATTTTATTTACATTTTACTTAAGTTTTTCTACAGTAAAATTTCATATTTCATTCAATGTGTTACTTACAATTTGCAATTTCTGAGTGAAAATTGTTTCTACACCAAATACTTTTCAGTGGAGTGATTCAACATTAATACAACAACAATCAATAAACAACCAACAAAAGTAAGCAAGCAAACAAACAAAAAAAGTGTACTGTATGTTCTGGAATAAATTGTCAAAATATTGTTTCTAGTGCCAGAAAACTTATAAGCTTTTCTAGTGTCAAACTTGTAAGCAAACATTTTTGCAAGTTTGCGATTTAGGGTGAGGAGGAGGTTTAAATCTTGTCACATTCCCTCAGCATCCAGCTAGACTCATCACCTCAGACAAAAAGAAAAAGGAAGGGAGACAATTTTAAAAAACCAGAGGAATAGATATTTGACAGGTGCTGTAAACCAATAGGGGCACCTGCAAGATGAAAAAGTTGGAGCTCTGTGAAAATAAAGTTTATTACGAATTTACTTTAATTCAGCCTTGAAAAAGTATCGATAACAGTAGTTCAGTCAGGGTAATTAGAATTATTTTATTTTAGACATTCTGTTTACTATACTGTAAGTAACTTTGCTCCTATGTATATGTCAACTGCTATCTTTAGAGTATTGATTCTGAGTCAATAATTGAGTCTGATTAATATCTGCAAACACATTATTTTGATGCTCTCCCAACAGACATTCTACCGACTATAAGTAACTTTGCAAGTATAGGTCTTCTTATTCTACTAACCCTAAACCTGTCCCTAAAAATCTACTAATACTCTAATGAGAGTTAGTTGACATTTAGGTGCAACGTTATGTATAGTCAACAGAATATCTAAAGGGGACCATCAAAATAAAGTATAGACGATTATTTTACCTATGCATTTTTGTGTGTATTCAATTATCAAAACTTTTAACTTGCTAAACTCAATAACCTTCCTTGGCATGAGCAAAAGACTAGTCAGTCACACTTTAGATTAGGTGTATTTAACAACTATGTATACTTACATCAGACCAAAACTTAGTTACATTATTGTATTAATGTTATATTGCAAAACACTTTTGCTGATATTGAAGTGGGATACGGGAAGGTTAGGGACGGTTTGGTGGTATTTTTAGGTTTGAGGGTTGGTTAAGGTGTAAGGGAAGGGTCAACAGTGTAATTGTTGCCTAAAGCTGTAATTTCATGCAGGTATTTTTACAATACAAGCAGCACCATGTAAAAGGGAAGTATGTAAAAAAAATAAGTGCATTGTATCAAATAATGGTAGCACTTTATTTTACAGTCCTGTTCCCCATCCTGTAAATGCTATGTACTAATTATAGTAATTGCAATAACTGGGTAATAACTATTAACCCTGATCCTACCCCTAAACCTAACCTTAACCCATGTAGTAACCATATATTACCCAGTACTTTCTTAGGTGAGTACACTGCAAGTACACTTAAAGGGATAGTTCGGCCAAAAATGATATTTAAACCATGCATTACTCACCCTCAAGCCGTTTGAGATGCATCTGTCAATCTTGTTTCAGACGAACACATTTTCAGTTATTTTAGAAAATGTCTTAGACCCTTCAGTGGATATAATGTGAAGCAATGGGGTCCACCTCCTTCAAGTCCCAAAATGTGAATACATCCTTCACAAAAGTAATCCATCCGGCTCCAGGGGGATAAACGAAGGCCTTCTGAGGGTAATCCGTGCGGTTTTGTCCTAAAAATATACATATTTAAAACTTTATAAATGAAAATATCTGACTTCCGGCAACGATCGACGCGCGTTCGCGGGTGATGTAAGTCGGCGTACGAGGTAAGACGTAGCCTAGGAACTGTTGTGACGTAGAACGAACGCGCCAGCGCAGCCAGAGAGCAGAGCAAAACAAAACACGAAAGCGCGTGAACGCACGCGCGTCGATCGTTGCCGGAAGTCAGATATTTTCATTTATAAAGTTTTAAATATGTATATTTTTACGACAAAACCGCACGGATTACCACCAGAAGGCCTTCGTTTATCCCCCTGGAGCCGGATGGATTACTTTTGTGAAGGATGTATTCACATTTTGGGACTTGAAGGAGGTGGACCCCATTGCTTCACATTATATCCACTGAAGGGTCTAAGACATTTTCTAAAATAACTGAAAATGTGTTCGTCTGAAACAAGATTGACAGATGCATCTCAAACGGCTTGAGGGTGAGTAATGCATGGTTTAAATATCATTTTTGGCCGAACTATCCCTTTAAGTAATAATCAATAAATACTAATTTATAAAATGTTAATATATTAAGTAAAATGGGACCAACTTCATACAAACAAAGGCTGCATTTTTTAATCAAAACGCAGTCAAAAATAAGTAATATATTACACACATTATAATATTTAAAAGGATTTATATTATAAGTCAGTAATATTGTGAAATATTATTACAATTTAAAATAACTGTTTTCTATTCTAATATTTTTTTTTTTTAAATCAGGATTGTTTGATGAATAGAAAGTTCAAAAAAAGAAATATTTGAACAAAATTTGAAAAATAAATATTTTATAACAATGCAAAAGTCTTTATTGTCCCTTTTGATCAATGCAATGCATCATTGCTGGATTTTCCCAAACGAAAAAAAATGATCTTACCAACACCAAACTTTCGCACAATATTGTATACATTTAATTTGTAATATTTTTGACATTTTAATAATCAAAACATTTGCAACATGCATGATGCTAATAGAGGAATGATATCATGATGAAGATAATAGAGGAATGATATTCAGGTTTAAATCCACAACAGCACCGCAGCTCAACATGATGAAGCATGTACGCTAAACGCAAGGTCATGGATCCCACATAAGTCATTCTTAAAGAGCCACACTGCTCTTCATGACCCTCGGGGTGGACATTAAGAGTTCTCACACTTTAGGAGCTGATTAAGACTCACTATCACCACTGGGACTCACACAAACCCAAACTCAGCCACTGACTGGAGCGCATGCATAATTTATCACTGCCACACAGAGCTGATAGCATTGATCATGTGTGCGACCGTGAGGGATAAGAGCGCAAAAGCGGCATAAACAGAGATACAGAAGATGCTGGATCACTTCATCTAAACTAAGAGAGATATATCAAAACAACTGAGGAGAGGGCTGGCGAGGGTGAAGATTTAGCAAAAACAACTCCTGTCCTGATAAGAGATCTGATAGTGTTAGACAAAAAACTCCTGCAAATGTGAGGAGCGCTGTAGAAAGACAGAGATAAGAGTGATATGGAGTGAGTGAGAGAGAGACATTGAGATGGAACAATATGAGGGACATAGTTATCAAAAAAAAAAAAGTGGTCAACAGGACTTAAGATGCGTTTACACTTGTAGTCCGGTTCTCTCGGTTCTTTTGATCCGGACCAAAAAAAGAAAATGATACATTTACGGCATTTACGAAACCTGTATCGAGCTGTAGTGAGCAACGTAACTCCTATGACAAGAAAAAACAGGTATGCTTGAGCATTCTGTCCTTTTTAGGTCGCATTTCGTGACATCACATCCTGCTTTTGGTTCCTTTAGATGTCTTTAGTCTGTGTTGCATTCATATTTCGGTCAATCCGCACCAGTTTGTTTGGAAGAGGACCGAGACCCAACTTTTTAGTAGTCTCGGTTCGCTTTTTGGTGCGCACAGGGTTCGGATGGCAGCATTTACACTTATTCAAATGAACCTTACTAACAGAGCACCAGAATTTCTTTTAAAGTCCCACTGTAGTCAATCATTTTGTCCCTTAAAACTCACCTTTGATCACCAAAATGACATGTAAATGTTTAAAATGCCTTAAAATAGCTTGAATATAACTCAACACCCTTGCCTCATTTAGTTTCCGTGGTTCTATTAATATGCAAATTAGCCCCGCCTCCACTCACTCACACCAGCTCAGAGATCCACTCGATGATGATCACACGTTGATGTGATTGGTTACAAGGTAGTTTGTGATCTCAGAAACAATAGCAATTTCAAACTGCGTTTTTGAGACTGCCTTTGGTTCACAGCAGTTGTAAGGAGAAAATACTCCGCAATGGTGTTGACTTATGAATTTGCAGATGGTTTGTCTTAAAGCAGATTAAAAACGCCACGTAGACATGTAAACAACTTTAAAAGCTTGATTTTCAATAGAAGCAAACCTGCCAAGTGTGAACACCCTTATAGTCGACATGAAAGGAAGTCTTTTCTCATGGTAGTCTTTTCTTTCCTATTGTGATGTATATCCAAGTGAAATGGCTTCTTAAAGAAAAAAAAAACAAAAAAAATCAATACTGCAGCTCCATAAACAAACAAGAATTGTCCATTTTGATTTCATTGTGACTTTAATGTTGGATTAAAGAGATAGTATACCTATAAATGAAAATTCTGTCAATTTATTCACCATCTCATTCCAAACCTGTATGACATACTTTTTTCTGTATACCAAAGGAAGTTATTTTGAGAAATTACTCTTTTTTTTTTTCTCCAATAGAAGTCAAAAGTAGCTCAAACTGTTTGATCTGTTGGTCTTCTTTTGTGTTCTGCAGAAGAAAGTAATTCAGGGTTTTGAGCGAACTATGCCTTTAAGGAGTTGCAGAATTGCCAGAAAAGTAATTGATGTCCTAAATCTTAACATAAACCAATCAGGCATCAACAAGGTTAGGACAACAATGCTATGCAAAAAGTCTGCTGAAAGAGATTGAGAAATGAAAATGCTCTAAAGGAGATGAAAATTAGTATATCTAGTATATCACTATCTTAGGCATTTGTGATTTAATGAACAAATATAAATACAGTTGTAGTAGGAAAATTCAGCAATCATAAACAAAACTGTGGATTTTGTGAATTCAGCTGCTAAGCTACTAGGCTAAGCTGCTAACTATAAGCTCTTTATGCGGTGAAATGTGAATTCCATCGATATGAATAAACACACACACACACACACACACACACACACACACACACAAATCTATTTATCCAGTCATTTTACATCACTTAATTGTTTTTTTTTTTAAATACTTGATTTTAAGAAAATAGCTCATTAAAATTGCCACCATTACAACACAAGTTAAAAATGCTAACACATTTTGTACGAGAAAAGCACTGTAAAATATTACACAAATTATTTATTTTATGGTTTTGATTTTACTTCACTAACCTAATCACAAAGTAATCAATATAATTAGTTATACAACCATTCGAAAGGTTGAGGTCAGTATAAGATTGTTTTAATGAAACATTCCATATTATTATAATTATTATCATCAATGTTAAAAACGATTGTGCTGCTTAATATAAAACTATTATGCATGTTTTTCCAGCATTTTTACTGAACTTTTCTTAGAAACTTCAAAAGGGCAGCATTTATCTTTTGTAACATTGCAAATGTTATCTACTGTATAGTTTTAGATCAATTTAACGCAAGTATTAATTTTATATTAAGAAAATGTATCTGAGCCCAAGCTTTTGAATAATACTTGTATTACAATTGCGAATTGGAAGTTCAAAAACAGATATAGCAGTACAATAACAGAAACAGCAGTACATCTGCATGCATATCCATAGAAATAATTGTATATCATCATTACCAAATCAAGTACTGCATGGTATCCAGAATTCCAGTACATTATGTGCCATCCATCACTTCACGTCAATTATCTCTATTTAGTGAGAGCAGGAGTAATGCCCATGCCAAATGGTGCACTTTAACTCACAGCATCCACTTATTTCTCATAGATTAATGATGTGAGCTGCAAATTAAAAAGTGGAGGAAGTACATGGCCCATGGCTTTATGGTTTTAAAATGAGTTTATACAATCACACACACTTTTTTTTTTTAATACTAACCTTGTAATGCCTTGCAGTTTCGACATACTCATGTTGATGATTTCATTCACCCATCACCAGAGTGACACTTCAAATGCCTTCAAGAAAGAAAACTACCTTTTTGATTGTTCAACCTGAAGCTACACATCAAATCACGCCTTAAAATGATATATGAAGTTAATCCAGACATTTTTCTCTCCAGGAACAGCCTGAAGCTCCAAGATCTATACGGTCTTCTCAAGATCAACAGACCACAAATGCCTCAAATGGGAGTTTGTTTCAACAGCAGTATTTATGTGCAGGTCGTGTCTGCCTGCTTTTGCCACATTTGTGCACAATGCAATATACATCAGGCTGTTTGTGAACATTGTGTGGGCTGTGTCTGAGGCTGAGATGGGCCAAGTAATAACTAAGAGAAAACACATTTTGTCACCTTATACTAAAATGTATTTTTAGGTAGTGTGGGTTGGTAAATTCGCACTTTGTTGCAAAAAAAAAGACATTATAGTTGGCAAAGTGTTCTGTATTGCAGTGCCATTCTCATGTTTGAACCAATAGAAGCATAACAGCTATAAGAGCTGCAAATTTTATTTATCATTTTGTTCTTTTTTTTTTACAAAGAACACATAGTGGAAACTAAAATAGCCAGTGTTATTCTAGCATCACTGATGGAAATTAAAATATATTGTTTTATTTGAATGAAAATATGTTTTTAGTTACCGTTTTAGTTATTTTGTTATGTGTTTTTGACATTTTTATTAGCTTTTTTATGTCTATATAGTTTTATTATGTTTTATTTTTAGTTATTGTAGAACTTCAACTTAAAGGTAGGGTAGGCAATTTAGGAGAGGCTAGCAATAGCAAGCTAGCTTTGAAAGCATGAGATCCCACCCTCCCTTCAGAGCGTCTCCAAAGCCACGCCTCCATCAAAACACATGAACGCACACAGCAGAGTCTGCAAAGAGACGGCATTAAATTACCTCATTTCTCAAAGCACATTACAATATTAATAAACGTAAACAACTTAGAGCTCATACTTGTACCACCTGACTGCTGCAGATTCATTTCAGCGTTTATAGTTTTGACATAGAAACATAAATCTGAGTCCAAGGACGTAAACAGCTCCAGGAAGAACGTCACGGGTTGCCATCTCGTATATTACGGTTGTGGCATGGTGTGAACGCATCATAAGCTTGTTGTTTTGGTTCAGGAGTACTGTAAAAGGCGGCCGCTGTTTGTTTTCAGTGCTCTGTGACTGTCTGTGTAAAACTCTGTATAGTAGGGTTGGGCGGTATTACGGTAATATCGTATACCGCGGGGTCTTAAAATAGCAACGGTATCAGTTTCAATACCGTCATTACCGGCACTTATATATAATATATAAATATAATTTATTCAATGCCTAAAAATGCTTATGTAGTTGTCATTAAGTGACAGTGTGGAGGAGAAAGAGAAAGAGAGAGAGAGAGAGAGAGAGAGAGAGAAGGGAGAGTTGCAATAAAAAAGGTGACCGCGAGAGATGGAAACACCTCTAACCTAATGTCTCATCTCCGAAACAACCACCCACTCACTGCTGCGAGGATGCATTTTGCCCCGAGTTAGTTTATATTTGTTAAAATATTATGTTATTTTTTTTTACGTTGATAATGAAAAGTGAACAGCGCGAGTAAGATGGGATGCATCGGGAGTCAGACATTGACCACTTAATTAAGTTTCATTTTGTAAAAGGCCTTTCTTTAAAGTGAATTTCGTTTTGTATAAATTGTATCTTAATTTTAATCATTTTTTTATCAACCAATTGCCTGGATTTAAAATAAGAATCAAATATAGCAGACAACATAATCATGACAAGATCGTGCGCTGGCGCGCCGCGGTCACTTGCATTGAAATCTCATCATAAATTAACCGAAACTCAGTGTATGCCCCACAGACATGACAGATAGGCCTATATCTAAATAAAGCTTGAAATTTCATTAAACGAAACAATTCAAAATGAAAAGAAATAGGCCACTCGCTGATTATTTAATCCATGATGTGCATTTCTCTCTATGCGCGTTCATACGGAGATGGCGATCATCAAATTCATTAAACGAAACAATTCAAAACGAAACGAAATAGGCTAGCCTACTCTCTGATTATGCAATCCATGATGTGCATTTCTCTCTATCGTTCACTATGGAGATGGCGATTCGTCAATTTCTTTAAACGAAACAATTCAAAAGGAAAAGAAATATAGGAAGCATACTCTCTGATTAATCCATGATGTGTATTTGTCTAGGCGCGTTCACAACTGAGATACCAATCGTCAATTTCTTTAAACGAAACAATTCAAAACGAAAAGAAAAAGGCTAGCCTATACCTTCTGATTATGTAATCCATGATTTGCATTTCTCTATATATATGCGCGTTCGGAGATGGCGATCATCAACTTAATCTTTGACACTGACAGAAAAGTTGTATTAATAAAAATCAATGGACGCGTGTCACCGGATTTACAAATGCACTTCTTGCTTGTTGCTTGATAATTTAATTTAATTTAAATTAATTAATAAAATGAATACTTTAATTGTCATAATTAAAATAATTAAATATTATTAAGTGTCCGATTTTTGCTCATTTATAAATAGTATTTATATCTACCACCCCCTCAGCACCTGGGTTAATAAATTATTTGGCGCCACCATATTATAACGGCCCACGTATTAAAAATAGTCGAGTCTAAATAGGGTCCCGGCTCATAATTACATTTAATGCCGTCAGCCGGGATCAGACACAATGTGCACGGGTGGGTCTTGATTTTTGTTTTGATTTTTTTTTTTTTTTGCCCAATCTGGTATTCAGTTTCTGAACGGTGTAGGCACAAGCCAACAGTTTGGTGATGCTGTCTGAGCCTTATGTCATAATTTTTAATTAGTCACGGTAATACCGTATACCCCGGTAAAATAGGGAGGAGGTTCTACAGTATCAAAATTTGGATACCGCCCAAGGCTACTGTATAGTGTTACAAAACACGCTGATGACGTGTAATGTTTGCACGGAGGTCTGGAAATACGTTTGTTGACAGACAGGTAGGACATCCTATCGTTGCATTCGGACCAAATGCAACGATTGGACGAAATTTTTTCGGACCTGAGACTTCCACAGGAGATAGATGTACACGTTTTAATATTTAAAACACTTCTATTATAGATTGCTATCAGGATGTTTCAACCAGTATAACAAAAGTTTATAAAAAAATTGCCAACCCTACGTTTAAACTAAACAAAAATTAGAAATGTTTCCTTGGCAACTAACTGAAATAAAGTTTTTTATAATTTATTATATTTCAGTTAATGTTGGTTTTAATTTCAAATAATACTTTTTTAAGGTTTTAGTTATCAGTAATAACTATGATTTAACTAGCTGAAATAGCTGCAGGTTTATCTATCTATCTATCTATCTATCTATCTATCTATCTATCTATCTATCTATCTATCTATCTATCTATCTATCTATCTATCTATCTATCTATCTATCTATTTGTCTGTTTCACTTTATTTGGACCTTAGTTAAATACTGTACCTAAAGCTTTATTTATTTTTTAATTGTTTTATTTATTTGGACCTTGGTTAAATACTGTACCTAAAGCTTAATTTTTTATATATTATTACTGTTTTATTTATTTATTTATTTAACTTTATTTGAACCATGGTTAAATCTTTCTTTATCTATTTATTTATTCAACTAAAAACTAGTTATTAAAAACCAATAGGAAAACACATTCTAATTGTCTTGTGTCGTCTCATTCAGATATATAGTTTAGCCTATATACACTGGATCTTTGCCAACCCAAAACACTTGATCAATTTTACAATTTTAATGTATTTTAAATACCTACATATATCCTGTGACAATTATATATATATATACACACACATCTTGTACCATATATTACTAATGTGGCATTACATCAGACATCTAATGACATGAAAATCAGTTTTCTTGCCAGCTAGCATTAAATCTAAGTGTGCCAACTCAACAAAGGTCGACTTCACAAACAAATTGTCCAACATGGTGTTTGTTCAGTACACGGTTTGATTATCTCATTAATTAACTGAGCTGAATGCTAAATTAACATACTCTGTTAATTCAGGGTATAATTTGCATTACTGTCATTTCATCATTTAAAATGCAGCCACAAATTAAGTATTAAAAATTCGCCCTATAGGCAGAGTTTAAAATAAACAAATAAACTACTGCTTACTGGAGTGAAAAGCTAATATTTTCTTCCCCTAACATACTGTTCGCCCCATCTCATGTAAGAAAACCCCCCAAATATGTTTGTACAGTTCGTATGGCATCAGAAGTAATTGCAGTAATACAGACACATCCCACCCCCCAGCCCTGGAATTCATCATTAATGAGTTCAAAGGGACTTAAAGCTTATATAGCAATGACAACAGTCAGTAGTTGAGCGCCGGGCTGCTGTTTCTGCTTCACGGTTGCCTATTTCTTCAGTCCCTAATGTCTCCCTAACTGTAGCCATGACTGCAGGGTAAGAGACACAGAGGTGTCCTGTTGTTTGATATTCAGCGAGAGCAATGGGGCTGCGGTAATGGGGTGTGGAGCGGGGTTCGGGGAAGACCGTACGGTTTCAGACAGCTGAGAGAAAACAGAGGGAAGTCAAGATCCCTCATGTGTGTTTAAGACCGTAAAATGGGTCAAGACAAAGAGAAACTTACTAAACAGGAGGACTGAGTTAGAGAAGTACTGTTTACTGAAGATTATGTGTCGCTATAGGGCAAATATTAGAAAATGAAACATCCTATCATACAATAACAGGGTCATAGGATGTACTTTTGTGTGCATAACAGTCACTGCAATTACAGCAAATTACTATAATATTTTTACTCATGCTATGAAAAACATCAGTATTTGCTATAGGAAAACCATCATCAAAAACATCAGCACTATTCAGACAGAAATAGTTTTTTAAATGGCATCGGAGCTACCATTTTTAACATCAGACATTTGTGATTTCAAATAGTAATTTAGATGGGATTGGGATCTCAGTATTTTTTTTTTTAATAAGGTGTCTATTGTTTGGATGTGGTTGTTACATAAGGTTACATTACATGAATTTTATGAATACATGATCACACCTACTACTACAGCAGTCATCCCAAGATTGCACCGTCCTTGGATAAAACAATATTTTTAACAGATATCCGTGAACCAAAAACTGTTGTTTTACCCCAAAATGCTGGTAAAATGCTCTAAGTCCATTTTGAGGGTGCTGGACGAACGTATGGACGGACGTATGGATAAATGGCCGGATGGATGGCCTATTATCGACATGTTATTCACAAAATAATCAATAAATTTTTACTATATACACTACCGTTCAAAAGTTAAGGGTGAGGAAGATTTATTCTTTGAAATAAATTATTTTATTCAGCAAGGACGGATTAATTTAATGAAAAGTGAAAAAGACTTTTACATTGTAATAAAAAACATTTTAAAAAAATGCTGTCATTCTAAACTATCGATTCATCAAAGAATCCTAATAAAAATGTTTCAAGGTGTCTACAAAAATATTAAGCAGCACAGCTGTTTTCAACATTGATAATATGGATGCACCGATTGTTTTATTTTGAAAGCCGATAACCAATAAATTGTCTGATAAATCTAAATCCAAGTTTTTAAATATATATTTTTGAGCCTGATAACAAAAACAAAAGTCTCACCGTTAAAAGCCATGTCCCAAGCACACAATTATAATGTTCTGATTATAATTTTATGTAGCCTATATGACAGACTTGTGCTGCACATGTTGCACTTTACTGTATTTTCCTTTTTTGAAGTGATTCCAATTGCATTTAAAGCAATTCAGAACCATCATGATGAACAGTGCGCATCTGAATCGTCTGAGCTGATCAGCTTTAATATATCGGACATTTTTTATTGGGCCTCAGCCGATAACAATAATATTATGGCCGATATATTGTGCATCCCTTATTGATAATAATAATAATTACTTTTCTTTAGCTCCATATCAGCATATAAAAATGATTTCTGAAGAATCATCTGACACTGAAGACACTGAATAGAAATAGAAAACTTATTTTAAACTGTAAAAATATTTCACCATTTTACTTTTTATTGATGTTCAAATATAACAGTTATAACAACACATATAATCTGAATCGAATCCTTGAAAATAAGAATCAGTACTCAGTCCAAATAGGCAAACAACTAAAAAACGTATAAACACATAGGCTATAAACACTGTCTTTCTGTGTCCTAAATCCAACTAATTTGTGGTTGGATGACAAACAGACCACAGCTCAGACTTTAGTGCTTGACCTGTGTGAGCCGTAGTGCCGCAGTGTTTTTCACCTCTAGACATCGGCGTCTGCTCCTGCCCACACAGAAACAAGTCAAAGTGGAACAATGATCCGGCTCTAACTCCTGTCTAATGATGCCCGTCTGCTTGGAAACAGAGGAGAAGTTGATAAGAGAGGGCCACTTCTTCAGTCTCAAGTTCCATGCGTGTTATTTCAACTTCAGCTGTCACCATCAGTCAGCTTAGTTTTTGTTAAATTCATCCACCTGCTCCTCATCACAATCCTTCATAATCATCTCCCACCTCCATTAGTGTTGCCATGTGCGGCAAAGTAAAGAACCCACCGTGTATTCAAACTACATTTCACAAGATCACAATACAGAGTGCAAAACACACACAAAAAAAACGAACACTGTATGCTAACATATATCTTGTTTTATTGTTCTCACGTACAGTAATTGGATCCTTAATTTGCAGTTTTCTAAAGTAAACCAAATATAGGAGTACTACATTATAGGAGTACTGTATGCAAACTACTCTTGAGCTAAAACGTCAAGTATGTAAGAAATGAAATGTGCTTTTAAAATATAGCACATTAAAGCTTAATTTCCTGAAGGAAATAATAATAATAATAATAATAATAATAATTCATTACATTTATATAGCGCTTTTCTCGGCACTCAAAGCGCTTTACATAGAAGGGAGAATCTCCTCAACCACCACCAATGTGCAGCATTCACCTGGATGATGCGACGGCAGCCATATTGCGCCAGAACGCCCACCACACACCAGCTTACTGGTGGAGAGGAGACATAGTGATGAAGCCAATTGGTATATATATATATATATGTATATGTATATATATGGTATACATATATATATGGGGATGATTAGGAGGCCATGATGGACAGAGGCCACTGGGCAAATTTGGCCAGGATGCCGGGGTTACACCCCTACTCTTTCGAAAGAATACAAATAGTACTTGGAACGCAGAAAAAGACTAATATTAAAAGTTTTAGGTGAGGTTTCAGGCTTTGATTCTGTTGTCATAAAACACAGCATTGTCTTTGCAAGATAGAGTAAAAAAAAAAAGAAAACGTGAGAAATTGAAAATATTAATTTAAAAGAAGTCCAAAATTCGATCAAAAAGACAATGAGAGATTAAGTTTAAGTAATTTTAAATTGAGTATAGAAAATTCTAGAAAGTTTACAAAAACAAAAAGCTAATTTGCTGTTTAAACAGGAAGTTTGGGCGGGACATATTTGAAGGTCTCCCTTATTTCCTTTTCCTTTCCTTTTTTTTTTTTAAACAAATAGGCTTTAGTAACTTCACAGCCATCAACTGTGATATGCTACTTGCAGATAGTATCGGGGAGGGATTTTTTTTATAACTAGCATTTGATTGGACAAAAATCTGTACAGTGCAGGATGAGTCATCAGTAATTTTGGTATGTTTTTTCAGAAGAAAAAGACTGTAAATTGTATGCATACATCTGCTAAAGTCAATAGAGTGCTTCCTTGCAATCACTATAATAAATAGCTCAAAATAATATAGATGAGAAGAAACTTAAAAAGTTTGTGACTAAAGTTATGCAAGACATTCTTCTTAAACAGTAAACATCCATTGGGGAGGACAGAACCGCAAATCTGCTTTCACGATTATCTCTGTCTCACACAGCCGCTAAAGAAAATCTATACTTAGCATTCCAGACTCCATCTGTAAGCATTTTTCATACATTTTCATCATCTTCTCTCTTTCTATAGCCATCTCGTCCTCCATTCTCCACCTGTCCCCTTCAACATCTGGCGACGAGAACATTCTGCTGCTTCAGGAAACGGCAAATCTGTTCACAGTACCCTTGAGCGTGGCACATTAACCTTACCTCAAATCTCACCCACCCTCATCAGCCACCGTAAATGGAAATACACCGGGCGCAAATACAGGCATAATAAAGCTTGTATGAGTGCTTTTCGGTGAGAAAAAGAGGTGAAACTAAATGAAAATGATGTGACTATGGTGAAAAATGCAAAAGAATGGTTGTTTTCCAGTTCCAGGTAGGTAATGATGATGGTAAGGACATTCCACGCACCATCCATCTTTCCTGTATGACAGCATTGTATGCTGAAATCCTGTCAGTCCTGATGCATTCTGGGAATTTATGCAGTGGTATAGCTTCATAGAATGATTCCGCTGACTTGTCAAAATGTCACAGACTTCGCTGAAGCTCATTCACTCATATAACTTTAGCTGACTGACATGTTATTTCCAAAGTAGTTACCTACAAGACTTAGGTGATTTTTCAATGTCTAGACGATCAAACAGAGGCCTAATTAGTTAAAGGAATAGATCACTTAAAAATGGAAATGTATTCATCATTTACTCACCATCACGTTGTTTCAAACCTGTATGAATTTCTTTCTTCTGCTGAACACAAAACAAGATATTTTGAAGAATGTTGGTAACCAAACAGTTGATGTACTCCATTAACTTCCATAGAGAAAAAAATACTAAGGAAGTCAATGAGGTCCATCAACTGTTTGGTTACCGACATCTTCTTCAAAATATCTTCCTTTGTGTTCAGCAGAAGAAATTCATACAGGTTTGAAACAACTTGAGGGTGAGTAAATAAAGTAAGCGAACTATTTCTTTAACTACATAAACACCAGGCATACTAATTGGTCTGCGTTGCACTGAAACGGTTTACAAAATCTTCAACGTGCCTTGCCTCAAATGTAATGTTTTCGAAGTAATTCTACAGATGATCAACTGTCCGTTTCACAAGATACAGATTGGTTATACTCGGTTTGCTTGCATGGTAAACATCAATTTTGCAAGGAGATTAATCCAAGAGAGGTTGCGCTGGCTCCCAAAAAGCATATATCAAGCTCACCAGAGGAGGCTGAAGTAATTAAGTGAGTGAAGTTTCCTCAGGGAAGCTGAGAGGCTTTCATTACCCTTTCTGATTCATTGTCCAAACACAATATCAAACAGAGGAGAAGAGAGGGGAAGAGAACTCCGCCTTCGTTCTGAGGCAGGCCGGCTGTGATTGAGTCGGAGTGAGTGTGTAAATCTGGGTTTGGTATCTGACCTCTGGCTGGCTCGCCACTTTATTCCACTCTCTGGAACACTCCACAAGCTGTCAACATCCATGTCCACGTCAATCAACAACGCCGTCTTTGCCCTGGTCTCCCTTCAGTTCCCTGTGAAGAGCAGAGCTACTGCTCAGATTTAACTGCTTCACATAGCAGGAGATGTTGGAAAAACTGGGTGGATGATGATCAATCAGTCTAAACAAAATGAGAAATCTTTATTTTTATTTTTTTTATTGCACTATAGAAACTAAGGGTAATTGGGAATGCTGGGTCACGAAGGCCGACTCATCAACTAGTCATCCAAAAACTGACTATAGATGAATCATTTTCCCCTCTGTTTTTTTATAGATATTTTAGGTGGCAGTGCTTTAATTAGCATGCTAATTAAAATATTTAATTACTGTGCAAACTAAAATCTAAAGCGCAGGATGCTAATTAAAACACAGCTGCAAAAAGAAGAAAAAAAAAAACGAAAGAAAAAAAGAAATCACCTTCACAAATCAACTAGCTGGTTGCTGGATAACGGTCTAAGGGTTCCTCAAACATTTTGATGTCAAGAAATCCTAAAATGAAACAAAGACAGATAAATATTGAATGCTTTCACTTATACTGAGTGAAAAATTGGGTCATCTTGAATGATTGGCTTTTGCATATTGTTACAGTACAAAGCCTAAACAAATTATTAAAATATTAAACATATCTGGAAAAATATATAATGTTAGATGTGTAAACTTGAAGAGAAACATTTTTAATTAAATTTATATTTATTTGTATAGCACTTCTCAAAATAAATACAGTGAAAAAAACCTACATCAAATCAACCACTTATACTAAATGAGGCAAGGGTGTAGAGTTACATTCAAGATATTTTAAGGAATGAAGGTTTTTATTCCAAGTAAAAAACTTTTAAATATGATTTGATGATCAAAGATGAGTTTTAAGGGATACAATTATCGATTACAGGGGGACTTTAAGTATACCAATTTAGTATACCAAAAGCACAATTTATATTTATATGTATTTGTAGAATACTTAGCATAAAATAAAATTTATTTCAAATACGTTTTAGTGCATTTATTTTTCACTAGGGTATCCTTCCAAACCAGTTTAACAGTCCTCAAATATTTTTTTTTGCAAAACCATTTATCTACCTCTATGAAATAGAGGTGACGGGTAAGTGGTTAAAAAGTATAAAAAAACAATTTTTTTTAAATGAACGATCGTTTCGCTAGATAAGACCCTATTCCTCAGCTGGGATCGTGCAGAGCCCTTTGAAGCACTTCATAGCCCTTTGAAACTGCATTGATTTGGACTTCAAAACGTTGGTTGCAATTGAAGTCCATTGTGTAGAGAAAAATCCTGAAATGTTTTCCTCAAAAAACGTAATTTCTTTTCCACTGAAGAAAGAAAGACATGAACATCTTGGATGACATTGGGGTGAGTAAATTATCAGGAAATATTCATTTTGAGGTGAACTAATCCTTTAACTTACCCGTCACCTCTATTTACACATTATAAGCAGCAATGAAATCGGTTTATAAGGATAGAAAGCACCTGTTTTCAACTTCATATAGCATACGGAAAACTGAAAGAAAATGAAACCTGCTGAATAAACTCAGTACAGGAAGGGAACAAAAAACGCTACATTTCATCTTCTAAATTTGGTGCTCAATGGACCATAGAATACCTCTAATAAAACATGCAATTTAGAGCCACATCACTAAAATAATGGTGTGGCAGCTTCTGCTAGTAGAACGCTGTGAGGTCTGCAGGCGTGAGGTATGATAATGTGCCATGTGTAATATCAACGCAGCCGAGCCGTCAACAAACCGAAATTACATTTTGATTTGTGAGCTCCCTCAAACGCAGCTTGTATTCCCTTTGTGTGTATTTGTACAATCATTTGAAAGGCATTTCTTACAACCACTGCACAAATCATTTCTCCAATTACGATTCTTTATGATACATAAATGTGGAGCTTTCTGTGTTACTGAATTTTTTTTTCTTTTTTTTTTAGAGCCAAAATTCATTAGTCATTGGTTGCTATAGATTTTCTTGCAAAATGGTGCAAAAAAAGTGCATTTTTGTTTTTAATAATAATATTTATACATAGTATTGCTAGTACGATAGGATAGATGGATAGATGGATAGATGGATAGATGGATAGATGGATAGATGGATAGATGGATAGGTTGCTATTATTGGACAGGCAACAGGCACTAGACGCCATTAGCACTGTCCTTTTGTTTTTAAGGGGAAAAAAACAAAACACAAATCTCTTTTATCTCAGATCAGAGAATACAAGAAGACCAGCCGACCAACAGCTCTCTGCAAATCACAGCTTTTCAAAATGAATGACAGAATGAGAAAAACTGAAATAAAAAAGCTATCATACATATGAAGAGAAAACATGAGTCATTAAGTATTTTTAAAAAGCTAGACCAAACAAACGCACATACAACATTTGTAACAAGCAGGGACTATAAAGTACTACAACATTTGAACTATTACAATTAAGGCTAAGTAAATAAATAAATGATATACAGTACCTTTCAAAAGTTTGGGGTCGATTTATTAATGCTTTAGAAAGAAGTATCTTATGTTCACCAAGGCTGCATTTCTTTGATAAAAAATACTGTAAAAACATCAATATTGTGAAATATTTTTACAATAATTAAAATGTTTTATATTTTAATATATTTTAAAATGCAATTTATTTATCTGATAGCAAAGCTGAAATTCCAGTCTTCAGTGTCACACAATCCTTCAGATATCTTTCTAATATGCTGATTTGATGCTCAAGAAACATTTCTTATTTTTGATCAATGTTGAAAACCGTTGTGCCGCTTAATATTTGGGGGGGAAACACTGATACGTTATTTTTCATGAATAGAAAGTTCAAAAGAACATAATTTATTTTTAAATACACATATTTTAGAACATTATACATGTCTTTACTCACTGTCACTTTTAATTTAATGTAACTGTCAATTGACTTTACAATTTAATGGTTCCTTGCTCAACAAAACTATTCAAAATCTTAAAATTCTGTAGTGTACATATTTTGAACATCATTAAGAATGCACAATATATTGTTACAATATTGATTTTAATGTTGTGCCACTTATTGGACGTACAGTTATCCACAAGAAATTAAATAACGGATCATCCATGATTTTTTTTTAATTAGTTTACCAGAGTGGGCAATAAACATGGAACACCACACACACACACACGCACGCATGCACACACAATATATGAACAACAAATACCAAATATATGGCATTATGGAATGCTAGTCAGTTTCTAGTGAACACAAGGCATGAGTGAGAAGGCTTTCGGAACGAGGGAAGACTCGGCAGATGGCGCGGATGCATTGGGTCTGCGGAGAGACATATGGTGTGATGCACTGATGAAGAGCCTGGAGAAGAGAAGTGTGAAAGCATCGATGCTTTGAGGCCCTCGGAGAGCCAAAGCAACCAGTTTCACCACAACTGGACACAACTGATTATGAGGAATATTATATAGCATGTGATGATAGAAAATGGGACATGGGTGCAACATCCTTGAGCCTCCATTTCTTAAAAACGGCTACCTTCTTAATTATTCTCCACTAAGATCAAAAGCAGTGGCTGTGATTGATAACAGCCTCAATCCAGATGATGTAAAAAGCTGTTAAGAAAATATAATCAGCTGCGAGTAAAGCGATGAGACTCTTGATCTCACCCTTAGAAGTGAATAGCTTGACAGTAACCTGTATCACCTTCATCAAATGTTTCAATAGAGCTACAATCAGAATCTTTTCTCAAAGTTGTCTTAACTAGTCAAGTCTAACTATATATGTAAAACCGCTCCGCATATGTATACTTCAGCCTCTCTTCTCAGGGTTGTTGAATGTCAGAGTAATTCAGCATACTGTTGTAGGTTGACATATGAAAGTTGCTGCCTCTCTAATAAGGACACATGAGATTTGACTGCCATGCATAAACCATTGCGGTTTATTTTGAATATTCATACCTCTCTGAAGTGTATTAACACATCCCTCTCCTGTTAATTGTCAGTCTAACTCTCTCTGTCATTTAAAACAGGTTCTAATTTCTGAATAAATAAGCGAGGAAAGACAACCGAAGAAAGTTAGTGCGAGAAAAGGAACAGTGGGATATGTCTGACTGAATTTGTTGAACAAACGTTCATCTAGACAAAGAAAGGGTTAAATATTTATCCATCTATGCTTCTCGCTGCACAGTCCTGGTGGGTCTGAATAATGCAGACAGTGAGAAAACCATTCTGGAACATTCTAGTGGACAAATCCATCAATATTTACCCAGCAGATGCATCTGTCAACAGGACCTGCGATGGAAACAAAGCAGGCCAACATGATTCAGCGTTCTCATTGGCTGGGAAATATCTGTTTGCGAGTACCAGGATGGAAAGGCGGCGAAAGTAATGATTAACATTTATTTTCCTTTCATGTCAGAAGACGGTGTTCTGGGAATGGGGGTTATACTGGAACCTGCGTCGTATTTATTTTTTAAAGATATAAAGAGCCCCTCTCTGAGGCGAATTCACAGTTGATTACAGGTGTTGAAATCTTCTTGTTTTCTAGCCAAAAATGAGGAACCTCTCCAATTCCCCAACCCTTCAATCTTGGGCGGATCTCTTCCTCTTAAATAGGACAAGAGCACGGTGGAGATAGTACGAGAGAGTCTTTCTACGGTTGAGCTATGCAACCACTCTCGCTTTGATTTATTGTTCCGTCTCTTTAAAAGTTCCCACCTTATCGTCCAATCAGAAGTCAGCGGCAGCATATTTAGCTATGCTGTGTGACCCCACTTTCAGTTTTCTCTATCTTACCCCTCCTCTATCTTTCTTGCCCTCTTTCACACTCACTTTATCTTTCGTCTTCTCTCTCATTGTTCCTTAGTGTATGTGTGTGTGTGTGTGTGTGTGTGTGTGTGTGTGTTGGCAGCAAGCAGAGCTGCATAATCGAGTGGCGGTTGGTGACTGATGAAGGCAGCATCAGACTTGCCCCCTTTGACAGTCAGATTACTTAACGGCACAGGGGGTTGTTTAAAATGGACAGCCCCCCCGCCATCAGTGCCAAACACAGGACCAACTTTGGGACCAGGTGTTGGATCATTAGTGTCACAGCCTGCAGTCAGTCAACAAGTAAAGCAGAGCGTCAACAGAGAAACTCACCACCCCCTTTTACATTTATCCAGTCACATTGTCTTTTCATCCTTTTTTCCCTTTAGCTGGATGAAAAAGTGTTTCTCCACTCTTCTTCCACAGAAAAACAGAGCTACGAGCCAGTACAATGAATTCCTCCTACTATCTTAAAGGCATAGTTTACTTAAAATTTGACAGTGCAATCTTTATTTCCACACTCTTGTGTCTTTTGAAACCTGTACGACTTTCTATCTTCTGTGGAACACAAAAGGAGATGTTCAGCAGTGTCCAGGATGATCTTTTCCATACAGTGGAAGTGAATGGTGACCATGACTGTCAAGCAATATTTTAATAATTCCTGAATAAGGATTCAAAATTGTGTTTGTTTCTCAGACAAAGTTATCAAATTCGGAAGACTCTGAATACAGCGAATTGGTCATGCAGCTTTAATGATAACTTTAATGATAAGCTTTATGGACTTGAAAGCACTTGGTCCCCACTCACTTACATTGAAAGCAGGGTTACCATTCTGCTGAACATCTACTTCTGTGTTGAACGGATGAAAGAAAGTCATCTGTTTTTGAACAACATGAAGGTGAGAAAATAAGTAAATGAGTGAACTGAATAAAATTTTTTTGGGTGAACTATAATTTAAGACAGGGCCATTATGGTCATATAGACATTGGTGCTGTTGTTAACTAAAACTAAAAAAAATGTTTTTGATTAATAAAATAAACTAAAATAAAAGTAAATAAAAGTAAAATTAGAAATGTTGCCTTGGTAATTAACTGATTTTTTTTTTCATTTTAAGCAAATTACTAAAACTAAAACTGAAATAAAATAAATTAAAGTTAAATAGAAATATAAATAAAAAAAATAATAAAAATGACAAAAGCACATAACAAAAGTAATCTCAAAATATGAATAAATATATAACAGCATATAAATACTACTAAAATAACACGGCACAATACGCATTGCATTGCTTCTTAAAATTAATTTAGAACAATCAAATGTTTAAAACTATTATTTAAAATTTAAATAAATAACATTTATTCTTAATAAACTCACTAATAAAAGTCAAAAAGAACAATAATGATAATAAAGCTGACGGGCGAACAAGCCAAAACAGGAAGAGCATAAAGATGCAGCATCTTTTCAACACTTTGGCATATTGCAAGAAACTCAAAAAACAAAAACAACCTTTAAAAGCATCTTTACTGTGGGTGAGGAGCACTAAACCGCAGAGCTTAAATTGAGCTGTCAGCTGAATTGCCGCATGGGTAAGTGGGCCCAACTGTGAGGTGGCATCTCTGCACTGGGGAGAACAGCTCACTGCACTATTGAAGTCACAGAAATCCTTCACGTCTCGCTTGGTCGCTTCGTACATGTCACCTGGGCCCGGTCCTGCCCTATCCCACAGGAACCAGGCTGAAACACTCAATGTGCAGGGGTTGGAAATGCCATCGAAGCGTGTTCCAAATCGAGTCGGAAAAACAGATGTCATTGTCTCACTCGCAACGTTTGATATGAGACGGCACCTAGTTCGGATTCAAACTCTTATGAACAGCAAACCCCATTTGAATGTAAACATTTAATCACAGACATTAAAGGCCGAAGAGCTGGACATGGAACACTAAAGCCTGTTGTGTACAGTGAGATAAGCTGGAGATTACAGCTGTGAGCCTCTGGAAAGCATCCAGCTTCTCTCACACATGAAACTGAATGTGGTTTAGAAGACTGGCGCTAACAGATTTAAGTTCACCTCTTGGATTTAGCTCGGGCTGCACCGGTACATCACAGACATAGGGCCCTATCATACACCCGGCGCGATGCAGCGCCAGGCGCGACGCAAGTGTTTTATGCTAGATTCAGCCCGACGCAGTTATCATTTTCACGTCCTGCGCCACGTTGTTTAACCTGTTAAGCTTCACCAGAGCGCGGGCGCTCTGAAGCGTTTTTTTTTTTAAATAGTTCAAAGTTACTATCATATTTAATGTTATTAACTTGACAAACTTTACATCATTAAAAAGTTATATGACTCAAGTTTCAGTATTTGACCACTATTGTATTCTGAGAAACTTAGTGACAGTTATATCTTAATTTGTGTCAGGAGTTATGAAATTAAAAAATGAGTCGTTACCTTTAATATGAATTATGAGCGTCAGCTGCTCTCATTGAGAAAAAAACTCCTGTGCGATCGTCATGACAGCGCTTGACAAAACAACGTCCCTCAGGACTTTTAGCTCAAACATGTGCAGATTTGGAGAAATATTGATAGATTCTCATAGGTTTACATCATATTTCTATAGACAGGAATAATATTTATTGAATTTATACCCAAATGCGTCGATGTAATCATTATGAGCGCTGTATACTCTGATGTACTGTGTTTTCAATTCATACTGGCAGTCTGAGGGCGCTGTGTGCACAGTAAAGTCCATTTATGGATCACATGAAGAAGAGCCATGATCATGTGACATTCAGGAAGTCCTGACACAACAAAGCTATCAGAGATCGCTGTAAAGTGCAGATAAAGATGTTTTGAAGACAATAAACATGATTGCAATGATATTTGATTTACCTGTGTTCTTCGAGCCATGTCAGGTATTTTCATAATAATAGATTATATGTATAATGTAATGCTAATCGATATAGACTTTCACAATGTGCAAAATACAATAAAATAGTATATTTTCTATCAGATTTTTTTATCTGAAGCCAAATCAGATCACAGAAAGTTATTTAAAACACTCGATTTGCACTATAAAGTAAGTTTGGCGCACAAACATGATTTTAATCTCATAAATTGTCGTGTATTGATGCTGTGCTAAGCTAACATGCTAGCTAGCTCTGTGCACCTTCTAGGCTGCGACCTAAATTCGCTGTAATTATGATTTTTTCTAAATAAGAATGCTTACTGAAATGTTTCTTTTTTCAAAAAGGGCATTTGATACAGTTTCACTGTGAAGTGAGAACTTTTATAAAAGAAATGAGGGATTGAAACAGTGTGAATTGCTAGTCGTTAGTAATTATAATGCAGACAAAAGAAAAGCATATTTAGATCCATAACCAGGCTGGAGAGGTGTGAATATGTGCAGGGGAGACTGAGACTGAATGGGGCTCGTTTTGCACCACAAAAACAATAGAGGCACTGAATAGATGCTTATAAGATGACAATAAACACCAGTTTGCATTTTAGAGTCTAATCAAAATAAAGTCAAATGACATGATCTTGAAAAACATTGAACTAAATACAGAGTTTTAGACTTATCTTCAGATTTTAAATAGAACATGGTCAGACATGTGGCTTTAGCTGCAGTGCATTTCTAGATTGATACAATGCCAACTTCAATTTTATTTTCATGAAGATGTTTCATAAAAATAAATGTATAATAACTTTACAAAACTTTGAAGCTATTTATAACTTTTTTTTTTTATTATGACAATAATTAATTCTACATTTACAATAAACTTCCAGGTGTCAGCTTTCAAATGAGATCTTACTTGTGCTTTTAGTACAAAGGGTTCATGAACTGTATCTGTTTCAGTTTGGGTATGCCATATCTGGGGATTTTTCAAAAATGGGGTTGCAGCTTAACAGGTTAAATAGCAAATGCATTTTCACCCATTTGTGGGCCCATGGGCGTGCTGGTCTGAAAACGAGGTGTGTTCAGGCGCATTGTTGGCACGTTGCTATTTTGAGGCAACTGAAATAGAAACCTGGTCTAAAGTCAATGGTGCCTATAGGCGGTTCCACAACGCGCGTACACTTTATCCTATATGTGCATGCTTTAATCTCGGCACGAGCAGATCCGCTTCCTCGCTAGAGAAGCGTTCAGTTTTTCCGCTTTCAAATTTTTTCGCTTTCAAATCCGCCATGGCGCGAGCAGAACTGTCTTTTAAAGGGAATGAGAGATGAGACTCTGATTGGTTTATTGCACGTTACACTCAAAACACACCCATTATTCATTAAGAGAATAGAAACAACCCTTTTTAGACCACGCCAAACATTTTTCCCGTCGTTAAACTAGCAAAAGTGTATTTAAACTAGCAAAAGTGCGCTTAGATCGTTAAAATAGGGCCCATTGCGGTCATCAACTGATATGCCACATACAAAATGTGATTGTCTCTAGAAACAGAAGCTCACAATAAAAAGGCTTGGAAGAAAACAAACATGAGCATGCATTGATAACACATCATGGGAGCAACAAACCATGTAAAACAAAAGAGAAGCAGAATAAATAAGAGACCTTCTGTTTTGTTGACCCTTGAAGGCATGTCCACCAGAATAAAAGCATAAACATCAATGAAATTTGTGTTCTGCGTTCTCATTGGTTAATTTTAGTCCTCATGCCCCAGCTCACTGCGTGGGAGGCCAGATCTTGCATACAAGCACCGATCGAGTTAACAAATAAACATTACCTCATTAGCATGTTATCAATGAAGTGTTACTCATGCAATCACATTGCTGACACTGAAATCTATTAGAGGGACAACAGCACTACATCTAGACAATTACTAGCAAGCTGTTTGTAATGAGGAAGACACTTACTGAGTCTCTTGGCGGCCTCCAGGGCTTCAGAGGCGGTGTCAGCCACAAAGAACCGCTGTACGGTCACGCCACTGTCCTGCATCAGCTTCTTGCTCTGGTACTCCTGCAGGTTCAGCCATCTTCTGGGGCTCAGCCTCGCTAGCTAAAAACACAGAGTATGGTTTCATTAACAGGGCCGTCGTCAATAAAACATATGATATGATTTTTTTTTTACGTGAATTCGATGCGTTGACCAACATAATGCCGCTTGGTTTGAATGTGACTTTTTTGTGAGCGGTGCTTCATGCATCACTACACTACTGTTAGTGGACTATGAACCTTTTTCTAGGTATGCTAATGCGACCACGCCTTTCGACTATTTAAATAAAATATATGATATGAACCTTTTGATCAAAGGAATTTGAAGGGAAGCGTCTGTTCTGTCATATGTAGTAACGATACATGACAATTTAGTAATCAAAGTTCAACAGAGAATTTTTTTTTTAATATATAACATTATTGTGTAGATTCTATTAAATAACAGTTTTATTATTTGTCTTGCATTTTTTTTTATTATATAGTAATATTTTTACAATCTAATTTAATTTTGCTTGTTTGTTTTTGAAATTTTACGATTTAGTTATAGTCAACAAATAAATGTTTTTAATATATGACAATTGTGTAGCTTCTATTCAAGAATATAATTTGTATTATATTTTTATTACACTATTATTATTATTATATGGTAATATTTTAAAAACTCATTTGATTTAGTTTGCTTGTTTATTTTTTTTTACAATTTTACGATTAAGTTATTAAAGTTCAACAAAGAAATGTTTTTAATATTACATAATTGTGTAGATTCTATTTGAGAATGTCATGGTTACATTTTTATCACACTATTATTATGCAGTAATATTTTTTAAACTTCATTTGATTTTGCTTGTTTTTTTTTTGGAATTTTTTAAATTTTACGATTTAGTTATCAAAGTTCAACAAAGAAATGTTTTAAAATATTACATAATTGTGTAGATTCTATTAGAGAATATATATTTTTAGTACACTATTATTATTATAATATAGTAATATTTTTATTGCATGTTTGTTTTTAGAATTTGATGGATACAAACCAAGTGTCTAAGAGTACGTTTACACAACAATGATGCATTTAAAAACTTAAACGTTTTTGCCTATATGAACACGTAATACACATGTGTGTGACATCACTGTTTTCACAAATTTGGCAATTACGGCATCGTTTTCAAAACGTGCACTTTGAAAACCATTTTCAAAAGTTTGCATTTTCAGCCTCCCAAAACGTCATTGTCGTGTAAATGAACGGCCAAAACGCCTAAAAAGTTTGCAGTATTTAGTTGAAAACGATATTGTGTATCAGCCCCTAAAAGTGCAGTCACAATTATATCATTGCCCAGCAAAACACATGGACACACAGGATATAGCATCATTCTGTTCTGCCATTACCATGACTACACATCAAATAGGTTTATTGAATTCATTTTTTTCAAGCACATCTTTGAAGTCATTTCACAACAGACATCCACTGTAATAAAGCGGCTTCAAGTCTCGTCTCTTCATTCATGTCTTGGCTTCCATTCAGGCTAAGATTTCTAATCATTGCAGCTCAGCACTAGGTTAATATTCACACATATTCAAGACCACGTCCTTTGATGAGTATTCAATGTGTAGTTAACAACCCATAAGACACTCATTAAATAGACAATTCCCCATTATTCACCACTGTAGAATGAGTAAAACAGGTTATCAGAGCAGCACAGTGTTAAATCCAGTCAAGTATCTATTAAGTCATGATTTGGAACAACTCTCTATGGCTTCTACTAATTGAGCGTCTATGTGTCTCCATGGAGAATAATGAAGGTGGCCACCAAAGCAGGCAGGCTGTGGAAGAACACTGGGGAAGCGTGCACTCAGAAGTGCATACTTATTTAAACATAATGAGACATCATCACTAACAGGTTAAGCAACAATACAAGGAAAATGTAATGTCGTGCATTTATACAGCAAAATGTGGACTTCCGCTCTAGAGTTATTTTTTTTAGTTGACAGCTATGGGCATAGGTATAAATGTGACATTACTGTACGTGGCATATTGTTTACAAGCTGTTTTGTAAGCTTTGTAAAAGTGTGTAAGCCTCCAACCACTCACTAACTTAATCACTTGCTCTCTGATAAGAGTCGGATGATGCACTACTCTCATTCTCGGCAGTGTTCTTCTCAACGCCTGCATTTCATCATTTCACTGAAATACATCACAGTACGCTTTGACTGCTGCATGGGCTACACTGAATTATATTTTTCATCATATCATTGCATTTGGTGCTCAGCACATTTGTCATTAAGAAAACGGATCGCAAAAGCATTCGGTTGGTAAGTCAAAATTGTAATACTGCGATGACAATTTCCAGACGTTGTATGGATTGTACAATAAACGTTCACACTCTCAAGCACAGAATATGGCATCTGTAATAGACTGGGTTGTGGAACCAATTTCTTGTATTCCTATAAAAATTAAAAATAACAATAAATCACTAACGGAAAAAATGGCAAGTTTCCATATTTTGAGACCATGCCCCGTTGTGGTGATATTGTATTATTTTAAATATCTTGGTATTTAAAGGTGTGTGTGTGTGTGTGATATTATAAATGAAATAATAAACACATTATCATGATGGTGATATTGTACTCTAATTATTTACATTTTCAAGGTATTTAAAATGTAAATAATTAATGTCAGTGACATAATAATGGCAATAATATGTATAAATAAATAAACATGAAAAAAAGTTATGACAGCTACAATCACCATGGCATACAATGATATCATAATCTGTTACATGTATAATAATGGCAACAAACAATAAACACATAAATAATAATTTATTTATTAATAAGAAATAAATAAATACTTACTTTTTAAAATTATATTAATGATTATTTATTTTATTTTTTTAAATGGTTTGGAAGACAAGATTTTGTTGACAAATGTTATATATACCTGAACATTTTTAGCTTTGGTAAAACAATAATGTGACAATCCAAGTCATAAATGAACATTCCCATAATTAACATGAGATAAAGGATAAAGCAAGTCTGGTAACCCTTTACAATAAAGTTCAATTCGATGCAAACATATCTCTCCACAAGACTTGGACTAAACCGTTCGATTCTACATATCAGTTTTACGACACCTTTATGATCTTTTGGATCTTCTAAGTTTGGGTTACCTAGATTTCCAACAAATATCATTTTATATAGCATCTTCTTAGTCCTCTGAGGGTCATTCCTAATGGCCGTGGTGTAGCATTCAATGCATATTTGTACCTCTGTATGGGGCTGGATGGCCACATTTAAAACTGGAAATAGCTCCCTGTTGTACAAGCTAGCTGTTGTTAACATAGCTACTTATGCACAAAGAGTTCAGTGGAAGGACATTGGGTAATAAAGCTGCCTTGCACATGAATCTAAGCATACCTTGTGCTTTAATGCTCCTGATCTGTTGTGTGTGATGTCACAAATATGGTGACTTTGTAATATAGTGACAAAACACGAAGTTGTGGATCTCCTGAAAAGTTTCTGATTCCCCACACAGTTGCAGGTTTTTATAGACTTCACAGACGAGGGTTCATTTTCTGACTGTTCAGACCACAATGGGTTTTTACGGTTCACTGCTTTTTATTAATACATGTGGGAAATAAGTGCCGTTTTCTCAACAGATTATGCTTTATTGCATCAACAATATATAAGGTGTGCTATACATAAACAAAAAATATTAATAAAGAGACATGAGAGATGGTGACAGAGACAATTCTGAAAGGGTGGGTTCTTTCAGAAAAAGAAAACAGGTGAGTGATAAAATGGACGATACCTTCCATTCGGTTTTTTATGTTAAGCTAATAGGCTAAGCTGTTAATGTGTTAACTGAAAACACAAAGAACGGGAAATGTTTAGTTTGACATTTTTAGCTTTGGTAATACAGTATAATGTGATTATAATTTTATTTATAAAGACAGTCCACTTCGTGTATACAGACAGGAGCCATCTTTGGAAAACAGTCTCGACAAGTCAAACCACGAACGACGTGCTAAGTGAGCAGAACTGTATGAAGTTCAGTGAACTTCTGAACTGTATGAATGGCGTTCGTGGTTTGACTAGTCGAGACTGTTTTCCAAAGATGGCTCCTGTCTGTATACACGAAGTGGACTGTCTTTATAAAATATCTTCTTATTAAACGGTCTGTACACTTACAAAGTTCTCAATGCTTCGTTTTGCATGTAGGGACCCTCATTATGTTACTGTGTTCGTGTGGGGCTATTTTGAGCCTTGTTAGTGGTATAAACTAGCGATTTCTTTTTACTTATTAAATGCCCCCATTACTAGCATTATACGTTAAACAGTTTTTAGAGATAAAACTCTTTACATTCGATTATCATGAAAACAAATCTCAGAGAACGGTTGACTAGGTACCAATGTTTTATTAGACCAAAGGTTCATTTTGCGCCGGAGTTCTCCTTTAAGCAGGCAGTCTAATGAGTGCTCCATTTATGTCATCTGCTCTTTTAAATGCTCGAGCTCTTTAAGGTCGAGTGGACTCTGATTGGCTGTTAATGTTTTTATTGTTTATTAGATGGAATGAGTTTCTATCGTTTCTATTCAGGAACAGAAAAGAGCACCCATAAAAAGCTGTCTCCCAAACTATCCTCAGATTCACAACCTTGTGTCAGTCAAAGACAAGGAAAGCAAACTCTGGCATCAGATTCCAGGTGTCAGGTGTATGAACATCTAAATCTGGATTCTAATGAGAAAAATTATAAGTTTTAAAAATATCAACTTGAAAGTCTGGATCTGAGGCCATGATATTTGCCTACCAGTAATATTTGTTGCGTTTCTGTCTGTCAGGTGTTTTTGGCGTTCCCGCTTCTGGCCCAGCTTGATTACCCGGACTGTGGAAGTGCCAAAAGAGCTCCATGGCAACCTCTTTGCAAATGTTAGCGGTAATTGTTTTCTTTCCCCCCCATGCTATATTTAGCCGGAGCCCATTTTTGTAGCTTTACAGGTTATTAGTTCACTCAAGGGCAAAGGGTGGTTGAGGTGCATCGGGGCCGAGAGGTGGGCTTCAGGGGCGCGAGTGCGGAGCTCCGGGAAGAGGACGGCAGGTGTCTGATCTCCCCTGAGACTCTGCCTCAACAGTAATTATCTTCATCAGCACTCTGGAGACACCCCCAGTTAAATACCAACACACACACACACACACACACAAGCACAGCTTTCTACACCAAACAAACACACATGCAGTTGAAGGCTCCAAAATACAATAACACATGCTTAAAAAAAAGCATGCTTAAAAACACAAATACACACAGACACACACACACACACACATATACATATATATATACAGGGCCGGCTCTAGCCCTTTGGTTGCCCTAGGCGAGATTGATTTTTGCGCCCCAAACTTCAACAAGCAAACTATGACGTGAACTGTAATAAATTGTTTACACAAATGCTACAAAGAACGTTCAAGGATATTTCAATCATTGTACAAATTTGTATAAATTGTACGAATATATATTTATCTGACCATGTAACTTGTAGTAGATAAATGACAATTACTACCACCACTACTATTATTACTAATCTATTAGGCTGCTTCAAGGCTAGGGGGGTTCGGGGGCATGCTCCCCCGTAAGAAAATGTTGGGCATTTTAATGTTAAATTCATCAATCTGGTGCACTTTGAGAGTTCAAAATTAAAAGTTCCAACCCATATTCAGTGTTCAAATTAAACAAAGAAAAATTCAAACCTCTTTTAGTAAGTGTCTGTCTACATTACATAATAATAGTTATAATATTAATCCCATGATAATACCCATATATTGTAAAACAATGCACTGAAAAATAAAGGAAACTTTCATAAGTTTTGTACTAATTTATACTAATAGAAAGAGTATTTTCTAAACTTCACATTAAAGATGTGATTGGGCCAGCCCAGTGTCAATCAAAAAAACAACCATTGGGCCGCTGATATACGCGTTTCATGCGGTGTCAGAAAAAAAGCTAACGCTGACTTTTTTTTTACCAATGCATTACACCAGAACTAACCCAGCCCCGCCGATTAAGCAAAACGAATGGGCTATTTCTATTTTAGCCCCCGGCCACTTTTTTGCTTTATCCATCTTTTTGAGGGCGCCTACTCCTCATAAATCTTATGAGGGCGCCTACTCCGCTACACATACCGGTATACCCACTTTTTGCGCCACTGGCAGGCTTATGTGCCGGCACGGGGCTGAGTCCCGGAGAGCCCCGGCCCAATTTAACCACTGGCTGTGAGCTTGATTATATAGTCTACATACTCTGCTTTGGGCCCGTTTTTCTTCCTCCTCCTTCCTTCGTTTTCGGAAAGCCGATCCCGATGGCTTGGGTGTTCTTTTCATAATAAAAGATTATATAATATATGATCATTTATAGCCTACAACCACCAAGGGGCGTTTAAAGCGCTGAAACCAGCTGTCAGATGTTTTCGCGCCACTCCTGGTTGCTGAGCAACGCGCGTGAGTTTGACAGCTGTCTGTCAGAGTGACTCAGTCGTTTTTTAGGATTGTATAATCTAGTAAAAGAAATGGACAAATACAAGCAGTGTGTGGACAGGGCACAGTAAAAGTGTACAGCGTGTGCGCAGCTTTCATAATACGATACATACATTTAATTAACTTTTTTTTTTAAATTCTGCAATTTTGCGCCCCGTCCAGCAGATGGCGCCCCAGGCGGCCGCCTGTGTCGCCTGTCGGCAAAGCCGGCCCTGTATATATATACTGTATCAGTGTTTCCGCTACATTCATTCTGCCGTGGCGGGGCGCCACACCTAAAATCATCCCGCCACGGCTGCAGCTTCTCCGTGAGAGGTCCGATATTGTGCATACTATTATGTTATTGTTAAGCTAAAGGCATAACAACATTGTTAAGCACAATCAAGTTTATTCCAAGACTTCTAAAGTCATTCAATAGCATAATGTGATGTAAAATTAATATTTAAGTCATTAAGTTAAAGTTAATGGAAACTCATCTCTTCTCAGTCAGCATTCAAACAGCGCGCCGCGTTCGGTTACGACAGTAACAGGACCCCACTGCACAATGTGACGTTAGAGTGACGTCTTTTCTATGCAATTTTTGGACGTCCAATTTCGGTCCACTAAAGGGGTTGTTTTGTAACGCCTGGCGACATCTTTATTCGACGTCTTTTGCACGTCGAATATTGACGTCGGTGGGACCAAATGTGGTCGTTTGTGGACGTCTTTTCAACATCAAATTTAGTATCTTCTATAACTTCTATAACTGTAGTCCCGTGTTTCAAAAAGGTAGAGGACATTTTTAAAGGATGTTATCTGTACCATGTATTTATATTTATGCATTTGGCAGATGGTTTTATCCACAGTGACTTACACATTTACATTCCTGCTTTCCCTGGGAATCAAACCCATGATCTAAGCATTGCACTAGGTGGCTGTTTCACAAGCGCCAACGCTCTACTGTTTGAGCTACAGCATTACACCTTTGTATGTGTCAATTACCACCTTCTGCTTGAGACAATCAAATGCAGTTTTTGGAAAACTATCTTAAATAATTATAAATAATCTGTATTCATATGTATTAATCATGTTGATAACAACAATGTTGATATTTGTAAATAAAAAAAATATTGCATTTTAATCATGTAAATTTCCTGCACCTGTAATAGACATCCAAATGAGGTCCAAAAAAATTACAGTTCAACGGTCAAATGTTGAACGTCAACATGACGTCCAAATTGGGTCATGGTTGGACGTCCAAATAGTGGACCTAGTTTGGACGTCGAATAGATGTCCAGAATTGGTCATGGACCGACGGACCCAATATAGACATGATCTGCACGTCTATCCGACGTCCAGTGTTTAGTGGGACGACACACTGTTCAAGATCAATGTTCCCATTATTATACATTATTTGTAGATAAAGGTCTATGGTTTGCAAAAATTGCCTTTATCTTGCTGGTCTGGAGTTTATTGCCCTTTCTAAATCATATTCCTTTCTCCAGGGTGTCTGTTAGATGCACTGGAGTAGAGAGCGCTATGAATTGTTAGATTACAGCACTGGAGTAGAGAGCGCTATGAATTGTTCTTCATGCGCACTGTAACTGACATTTAAAACTCTTAAAAGAAAAGGCTCAATAAACTGTTGGATAGATAGAATACACTAAGCATAGATAGATATAATCTTTTCTGTTCGCTTTGTGCTTTGAACTTCTCAATGCGAAGCGCTGCGCGCTGTGACTTCGCGTTGCTTCAAGTGCATCATTCTGCGCACGGGATGCGCATAATCGCTTTGCCGCTCTTATTGGAGCCTTTCATATTATAATACTTAGGGGAGGTTTCAACACCTGGGGCAAGGGGGCGTGGCCTATGGGAATATCACTCATGGGCCACGCCCCCTCCCCCTGGGGAAATAGGCCTGCCACCACAGCTGGAAAAAATCCTAGAGGAAACACTGTGTATATAACCGAATATATATAGAAACAGAAAAGATGCACTCATATAGAAAAACAATACAAATAGTCTGGCATGTCGTTACTATTATTTACCAAAGAATCATTTATTTGTGGTGGAATTGGGCTTTCATAATAGTACGCTTTAGTATAATGTGGCTGACTTATATGTGTGACATGCAAAATATTGTCGCACTATAAGCTAAATCTCCTTCAACATACTAATTGATAGCTAAATCTAAATCAAATTTACCCTCATGAAGTGACAGGAAAGCAACAAAAGCTCACCACCATAAAAGCCAACACCAACACAAAACCCTATATATATTTTTTTTTCTTTCTCCATGAATAATCAAGCCAATATTTTCAAATTCAAAGAATAACACAAATTTTCAAGCGATGTTTGGTTAAAGTGTTGCTTTTGGCAAGCATGAAGCAACATCCATGACATTCTGCATTGATTGTTTCATGTCAATCTGCATGAAATCTTTCAACAGCTCAAAGCAGTCCTACAATTTTAGCATCTCATCAAGCATTAATTATAATAATAATAAAAGTTTGTCACATTTACATAGCGCTTTTTCTTGACACTCAAAGCGCTATGCATATGGAAGGGGGGAATCTCCTCGACCACCACCAACGTGCAGCATCCACCTGGATGATGCGACGGCAGCCATTTTGCACCAGAACGCCCACATCTTAAGAGGCTAAGATGATGGACAGAGGCCAATGAGCAAATTTGGCCAAGATACCGGGGTTAAACCCCTACTCTTTTTCGAAGGACATCCTGGGATTTCGAATGACCACAGAGAGTTAGGACCTCGGTTTAACAGCCTCACTAACACCTCCTCCAGCAGCTACATAGTTTTCCCAGGAAGTTTCCGACAGGTACTGACCAAGCTCAACCCTGCTTAGCTTCAGTGGGCAATGAACTTATTCACTTTACTGACCTAAACAGAAACATTTGCTTTTCTTCTTCAGATGGTATCCCTTATCAGGATTGAAAGACATAGCTTCTCTGGATCATCTGGGAGTCCAGATGTCTCTTAAGGACATGGTGACCCACATCAGATCTTGACTTATCGGTTGTCCTCACACAAAGGTGAGAGGACGAAGGCAAGCTGTGGCAGCAGTTGCATCAAATTCAACAGGATAGCAGATGCTCCGTAAGGACCCCACACCAACCTTAGAAAGTCGGGGACAAAGTTAAGGTTGCCTTCCTTAACATAAGCCTATGTCTTCCTCGATAACATTTATTTGATAAAAGTAATGAAATGTATGGTAGGTCTGCACGATTAATCGAAATAAAACAGAAAGTCTGATATAGCTTAGTGCTCTTTCGTGGTGTGCTTGTATTGTGCACGAGGGTTAGAGATCTTTAGATTTGAGAGTACAAAACTCCATTGGAAAGAAAGGGCCACTGCAGTGCAGTAATGAAGTCTATGCTAATCCAGCTGGATATATGAAAGTAATACACGCACACTTCAGACGAAGGGGGAAAAAACACTCCAAAGTGCTGGAGAGGGTCTGTCGCTCTTGAATGTAATAGACTCCTGGATCAGTCATTGCTCTTATAACCCTATTCTGATACCGGCACTGCTGCTCATTAACAGTGACAGATAAGAAAAACAGCATTTTGAATTGTGTTTGGGTGGTGTGTGTACTAAACGTGGTGGAGTGGCATGGGGAGCAAGTAAACACTGAATTTTAAATATCACCAGCATATTATGTTAAAGACAACGTACTGTAAACAACATTTAACATCAATAATATAACATTTCCAAGTCAAACAGGATTATTAGTGGGCTTTATCGGGATGTGAAAAGTATGCTATAATAAGAGATTAATTACAGCAATATAGACATTTTGGTTGTTACCGATACAAATACATTTTGTTTTGCCAAAAAAAAAAAAAAAACTAGAAAAAAATATTTAAAAAAACTAGAAAAAAGTTTTTAAAAATTGTTTACTTTTCTCGTTAGATTTTAGGAAACTTTGTTTTGTATATGCATTTAGGGATGCATATAATGTATATTAAAATTCTAGGCGATACCAATTACTGTCAATAACCAACAAATGACTGATAATAAAATCTAAATAAATCTATATAAAAAGACCTACATAAATTAAAAACAAAACACTAAAAACTAAAATCAATCATCAAAAGACATTAAGAGGCATCACATTATTATAAGCAAGTGCCATATGGATATTCATTTTGAGATTTATTAAATTAATAACGTGCACACCTATTATCTCATTTTTCTCTACCTGATTGGATTTGGTAACATCAAAAGTAAAATATTTTCAGAGGTGGAGAAAGTTATTTTGATAAATTCTTTGCACTCATGAATCATACATAAGACTGAATATGGATTTTAAATGTTAATATAACCGGTTTTGATTCCATGTCATCTTTAACTACATTAATAGTCTGCCTGACCATATGCACCATTACCAATGCACAACAAACTGAAAGCAAACAGCTGCTTTAGAGATCCAACCTCGTAGCGTCTCGCCGGGAAGACATTAAGAGTTAGAGTAATTCAGGAGGATGTTTAAGCATACCTGACAGATAAGCGGGGGGGACACATCGCAAAAAGAATATAAGAAAGAAAGAAATCAACATCTGTTCTTAAAAAACCCACAAAAGAGGAATCACATGCAATTACTCATCCACTAAACATGAAATCTGCTGGGGTTTTCACAGAGTTTACAAACAGACAAAAAATATTACAGAATTGCTCAATGTGCCAAAACCCCAGACAGCGCAGGCGAATCAATGTAGACTACATTCAGCCCTTCAGTACAACATTAGTCTGCTCTCCGCATTAGCATGACTTAGACATTAGGCCACTTCATCAGCAAGACAGAGAGAGAGGAAATCTCAAGTCGATGAAGGATTGATTCCTAAAAGACTTCTTGCGGGAAGACAAAAAGAAAAGAGTAGTGCAACACAACTGCTTTCCTCACTGGGGAGAATTAGTCCTATATTCGCATATTCATGAGGGGATATTTACAAATCTGTATTGACCAATCCAATTCCTTTGGGAGAAGGGAGAGGAGCTTAGGAGCTCAAACAAGGAGATTTTCTGAGGACAGGATTATGAGAGCTTTTCTTGAGGTCTTTCAGAGGGCAATGCTGTTTCATTGTGCATAATAAAAAAACATGACATCAGACAGAGAATTTTTCATGCGTTTCCATGGCATAAAAATTGTAAAATGCATTTATAGTTTGTATAAATCACTCCATAATGTACATTCAAGACCTACTGTATTTGCCATATCAAAACCTCTTTTTCCCTGGGTTAAAAAAACACCTGCATAAGTATATAGGGGCGATGACTTAATATAAGATAATACAACAGTAAATATCAGTGTTATTATTTACAACTAAAATGTAAACTATTCAAACATTTTAAGTTGGAAGTAGAATTACTCAAATTTAGGGTACGTTTACACAACAACGATGTTCTAAAAACGATGAGTTTTCACCCACTTTGCGTTTTCAGGGCCCAAAAATATCCTCATGTAAATGAACGGCAAAAATGCATAAAAAGTTCAGGGTTTTTTTTTTTAACAATGCTCTGTAAATGGCCCCTAAAACTGAAAAAAAAGCAAATATCACAAAATATATCCGTAATTTTCCTGAAATTTCACTCCAAATATTTCATTTGTATCACATCAATAATATCTTTAATCGATAATTTACTGACTCTAAAATATAAAGTGTTTGTTATTTTTAACGATGGATTAGAACAAATGTTAATATTATAATCATTACATAATCTGTACAAAAAGTACAAATACACAATTAAAAGCTGCGTTAATATAAGACTAAAAACATTGGGGGGAGGGGGAGAGGGGAACATTTTACTTCAATGAACTTTACTTCTTTTACTTCAACTCAAAAAATTCTAGGGCTGCCAATAATTATTAACAAGTCATTCTTTTGATTTTTGCGGGTTTTTTGAATGAAATATCAATAGGAGAAACAATGCAGATTTCATTTTTACAGCCATCTTTGACAAGATTCACCAGGGGTGCCAATAATTCTGACCACAACTGTGGAATTTCTACCTGTTGCTCAATTAGTTGCACAGAAAACCAACTGGACCTACTCTGCATTATATGTTAATTCTTTCCCTAATTATCAGCATCTGATGCTTCGACAAACAGTATTTACAGAGCGGCCCAGTCGACTGTATCGGATCCTTCACAGCGCAGTCACAGGCCAGCAGTCTCCGGGGGTTAAAACCCTCATTACTAGTCATAGCTCTGCCCTAAAACCTTTGAAATGACTCTTCATAATTAGCACCTCCAAATGGCCTCACATTTAATTAACTTGTGGAATCCTTGAGGGGAGTTTTGATTTAAGAAATTAACACATTTTCCCATTCCTGATAGTAACTAATTGGTTTACTTTATTCAGAAACGATAGCTGCCATTAATCGTGAATAATACAATATGGGTATTAAAATGGTCCCAATCAACGAAACAGATGCACATAAAGTTGTTGATAAATCGGGGTTCATAATAATGTAAGATCATCAGATTTAATAAGGTCTATTTACATCGTTTCAGCATTTGCACAAACTAGAAAAAAACATGCTTACAGGAACAAACGGTGAAAATATTTTAATTTAGAACGTCAATATTCTTTCATAGTCACAATATTGCATAATGAAGAAATGATTTAATTAGCTCGTGCTGGGGGGGAAAAAAAAGTCAAAGTCATTCGTGATCTCTGAATGCTCTCAGCTCTAGTCGGGTTTTACCGTTTGACATCGTTCAACAAGGTCAGGTGAGCACTGGATGAGCAGAAGCTTTTGACAAGTCGACAAGAGAACTCCGTTAGGCCGTGACGTGTGTGTGTGTAAGCAGAGCCGAGTTAGGGAGAGCCAGCAGAGCATGCCAAAGGATTTAGATCGCAGAGATTTGCATCATGGGATACGCTTTTTGCTTAATCTCCTAAAGACAGACACGGGCTGAAGGTGAAGGCAACTCTCTGCAGATATGAATTTAGCAATTAGCATAGTTAATAAGGAACATCCTTCAGAGGAGAGAAGTCTGGAAGAGTGAGGTCAAGTCGGTGGGCAAACGGAAGTGGGCGAAGACAGTGGCTGTGTCCAAAATCTCCACTCAAACCACTACTCCCTAACCCCTATGTAGGGGGGAGGGAGTAGTGCACTATATAGTGAGCTCACCAGCATAATAGAAACACCACTTTCGGACACTACTCGATCGTCTCTCGGCGCCTTTGATTACGTCATCGCACTATTTAAACGCGCCATCATCTGTCAGCTGGTGCCGAGCCAGCTCTGGGCTAAATAGATTTTTTTTTAATAAATACATTACATTATATTGAGCTTATTTCTCCAAAATTGTCAAATTAAAAGTCATTTCTGGCCGTTTCTGTTATAATGCGTTACTCAACACATGATTATAACTTATAAACATAAATAAAAGAACATAACTTACAATTGTCGCGCTGCTCTCCTTGTCGTCCATCCGCCATTTTTATGATCAGCGCAATGCATGATGGTATGTAGGGCTTGGGTTAGTGACCATCGGTTGTACACTACTTGTCAAAATTAGGGCTGTAACGATACGCGATATAAAATCGAAATCGCGATACTCAGGTCCACGATCCTGTATCGCGATGTGAGAAGGCAGAATCGCGATCACACCCCTTCCAACTCCCAGAGTTATCCTTCCTGTCCAGAACCAGGGCTCGAATTTCGGCGCGGGTATTGCGCATAATTCTAATCAGTCCCGCAGGTCTCCCATTTATAATGCGGGAAATTCCCGCAATCGTAATCCACACAGATAATAAAATCAAATCATTCTTTTAACAACTATCTGCCAGACGCAATTTCACAAACAGCGTGAGTGGTCAGCGGTGCCGCGCGCGTCTTCTATCTCTTCTCTCATAATGTGTTGTGCAAGGCAGGCGCTGCATGCGGCGATAATACACACTCGCCTTTTGGAGTCGGGACCATAGACTGTAAAAGTCTTTTTAAGTCTTACCAGTTTAAACATTCAAGCAATTTTACACTAATCAGTGCTCGCGCGCTCTCTGAGAGATTATTTTCTATGCGCACATTCATAGAAAATCCGCCTCAAAAACAGCTGGCCAGTAACTATTTTTCGCGGATTATATTGCTTTAACACGCAAAATTGTCAATTTCGGTCTTTGTGAGTAGGCTATACTCTAAACCAGTGTTGGGGGTAACGCGTTACAAGTAACGTGCGTTACGTAATAATATTACTTTTCTGGAGTAACGAGTAAAGTAATGCATTACTTTATAAATTTACACATTAATATTCGAGTTACTTTTTTTAAAAAGTAATGCGAGTTACTTTTCAGTTTAATTAATTTGCATTAAAAAAATGGGGTTGTTGACGTGGGGGTTGGACTATACTGCGAAACAGTACTGGAAACTTGGGATGTCTGGGATTACAGTACACTGGATAGATCCTGCTACTCTGCATCGCAAAAAAGCTGCAATCGCCTGCAGACGATTTCGTGGGAGACACACGTACGATACCATCGCAGCGGAGTTTGAGCAAATTCACAGCTCATATGCTCTTTGTGGTAAGATAACTGCCACGGTCACTGACAATGGCTCGAACTTTGTGAAAGCATTCAGAATGTTTCAAGCTGATGATGAATGAAACAGAGAATGATGAAGACGAGGTCAGTTTTACGGACTTGCACGCAGTTTTACGAGATGACATTGAGTCCAGCGAACGGTATGTTCTCCCTCTATCACCGGTGAAAGCTGACATCTGTTTAATTGGTGATGTTGTTTGTTCTCAAGTATCATCTTATTGTCCTCTAATAAGTTAATAAAACATTTGAAATGTTTGAGATATGTCTTTACCCTAATATAATGGCAATTTGCTAGTATTACACTCCTTATTATTACAATTTAGGGCTGCACGATATTGGGAAAAAATCACATTGCGATATTTTATTTTTCTGCGATATATATCGCGATATTAAAACAATTTCACCAGATGACTTTATTAGCTCTCTTTGGAAAGAATGAATCATCTGAATGACTGGGGTGATTTTGTAATGGAGTAAATCTGCATAGCAACTATTATAGTTAACTAATGTAGTTAACTAGAGTTTAATAAATGGAACCTTATTGTAAAGTGTTACCGATTTGTTATGTCTCGTGAGTTCAGTGTTGGACAGATCAGTTGTTTTAACCATTCATTAAAGTGAATCGGTTCAAACTCAAAGGAGTCATTAGTTCGCGAATTGGAGGTGTAATTACGGACCACGGCAGACGTTGTGTGATTATCCCGCCAGATTAGAACATATCACACAAGATTGGTCTCAACACAGAAAACATTTCATCACTGGATAGACTTTTTTTTGTTTTGTTTATTGAAAGTGTGGTTTATCTGAATGTGTGGAACGCTTTTCAGAGAATATTTTTTTTAGCACAATTCACAACCAGTAGTTCAGGAAAAAAATATATCCGAATGCTTCACGTGAAACTTCGTTCTTCCGACCTTTTACCATTGTGTATTCTCAAAGATATTCAGTCAACTCAATTCATTAATATGCGTGAGTGAGGGAGGGAGAGAGAGAGAGAGCAAGACAGTTTGAAAACGGTGAGAGTGCGCGCGCGCGACCGCGGCTCTCTCTCTCTGCTCGTTCTTTCAGTTTAACAAGCGCAGTCAGTCAGTCCACTCACCGGTCAAATAAGGCTTTGGCGGGACATAAATACGCTTTGGCGGCCGCCAAAAAATGTTTAATGCAGGAAGGGCATTCTAACTTTATTTTGAATTCTCATGTTCGTTCAAGCTCAGAAACAAGAGAAAGACCACGATCTTTGTGTCTGCCCGGCTCACAGAAAACAACGCACAAGTTCCAGTCTTTTTACGCTTGATGTTTAAACTGGACTTAAAAACACATGCAAATGATAAACTTTCACTATATTATGGTTAAACTTTGCAATTAATCCGCGAATCGCAAGCGTTACGGGCCGGGGAGCTGCTGGCCCGTACTGATCATGAATCACAGATCAACTACGATCCCTAAGGCTTACATCGCAACATCCTGCGATGTGACTATCCTGGATGCGCACATCGCGATATCGATGTTAAAACGACACATCGTGCAGCCCTATTACAATTGATAGTGAATTAACTTTATATAGTCTACCCACACAAAAAGTTAAAAAAAACTTTACTTTCCATAATCTGTAATGTTTATTGATATTTTATATAGCATGCATAGCTCTGGGATCAGGAAGATCTCCGAATATAATATTATTCTATATTATTATTCAATATATATGTGTTTTTAAAAGAACATTAAGGTGCTTATATAGGCTGTTGTTGAATATATTACTGCTTTAAACACTAGTACAATAACTTCTCAGTCGAAAAAACACCTGTAAGACCTGAGAGAGATCAAGCCTCAATCAGGTAAGAAAAAGTAACGCAAAAGTAACGCAAAAGTAACGTAACACATTACTTTCCATAAAAAGTAACTAAGTAACGCAATTAGTTACTTTTTTGGTGAGTAACTAAATATTGTAATGCATTACTTTTAAAAGTAACTTTCCCCAACACTGCTCTAAACATAGTCGGTTTTGTCTTTAATAGGCATAAAACGCATGCCAGTATAATGAACACAGGATCCGTGCACTAGCTCTTAAAGTGACGGAAGCCATATGTGTCTGTCATTAATTTTGTTGTCAAAAAAACAAAAGACGGCTTTAAGTTAAAGGAATCAGGATTAATAGCCTATGCATTTAATTTATTCAGGACTAAAATACTACCCAGTGTTATTTTCCATTTGATTACTTTATTCAGTTTCTGTATGTGAATACTAGTGTTAGACCTATTCAAAAACTTTTCTCTTTAATTGTCTTTATTTGTATCTTTATTCTATTGTATTTATTTGGCTACTTTTTTCAATTTAATTAAACAATTTAAATCAAGCTTCCTTGTGATGTGTAAATTCTTAACAACAATATTACCCCATTGTAAAAATGCAATGAGCGTAAACATTTAGGCAAGATAAATGTAATAATTTTGTATGGAAAAAATTTTCTTCTCTCAAAATCTCTTTTTTTCACCACAAGCCCCGCCCCCTCAAGCCCCGCCCCCGTGATAGAATCGCGATACGAATCGAATCGTGGGTCAAAAATCGTGATACGAATCGAATCGTAGGTTTGGTGTATCGTTACAGCCCTAGTCAAAATGCATTCTGGGATACATTGAGTGGACTATTTAGGGTATAATAATCATCACTATACATTCAGACAGCACTACAAAATGGCGAGCTCACTATAAAGTCCACTATATAGTGAGTCGTGGGAGATTTCGGACACAGCCAGTGACTGAATCGTTAACAACATTAAAAGAAGAATTCATACATGTCCCCATGTAACTTTCTTTCTTTCATGCTCAATGTTTTTGCAATAACAATGAACTTTGAAAGAACTGGAGCTTTCAAGCTGCATAAAGGATGCAAAAGTTCTATAAAAGTGGTCTATGTGACTCAACAGCTACAGTACCGGTCACGAGTTATGTTTTAAAAAAAAGATGATTATTATGCTCATCATGGCTGTGTTTAACCTATCTAAAACACAGTAATATTGTGAAATAGCTGTTTTACACTTTAATTTATTTTAAAATGTAATTTATTCCTCTGAAGGCAAAGCTGAGTTCTCAGCATCATTACATTCAGTGTCACATGATCCTTCAGAAATCATTCTAATATGCCGATTTGCTGCTCAAGAAACATTTCTGATTATTATCAATGTTGAAAACCGTTGTGCTGCTTAATATTTGTGGAAACTACAGAAGTCAACATTTGAAGTGGATCCAAACCTTTCATCATTCAAAGTTATACATTTTGAACAATTCCCGTTCTTGTCTTAGGACAACTTTGATGAACTTTTTTTGATGCACTTCAAATGTTTGGGTTTATTTGGGATAATTTTGTAACAAAATATTTTTATTCAGCAAGGACGCATTCAATTGATAAAACATGACACTAAAGGCCTTTATAATTTTACAAAAGATTTCATTTTCAAATAAATACTAATCATTCATCAAAGAATATTCATCAAAGAATCATGAAAAGGTGGTTTCCACAAAAATATTTTGAAAGTTTTCAACATTGAAAACAATAAGAACCATTATTAATAATTGAGCAGTGAACCAGCATATTATAATAAGTGTTCCAAGTCTTCTGAAGCCATACCATAATTTAATGTGAGAAACAAGCTGAAATTAAAATGATTTACTGATAAACCTTGAGATTTACTCTAGATGTTTATTCATGGGAGAAACAGCACCGAATCCTTCTTTTGACTGAATCTGCTGATGTGATGCACTAAACCGGTCTGAATGTTTCGTTCATAAATCAGATTGATATGATTTCCAGGTTCAACTCACTCAATGATACGGTCATGGTGTTTGTGTCAATAACATACATTTCAGCCTGTTTCTCACAAAGATTACTTTTATTATGTGTTTACGGTGTTCAGTTCTTTTTGAAGCTTGAAAGCTTCAGTTCCCGTGTATTGTAACTGCATGAACAAAAGCAACCAAAGTTAAGAAACCTTTCTGTTCAATGGAAGAAGGAAAGTCAAGTTTCTAACAACATATGAGTATCAATGACAGAATTTGAAAAACGAGTGAATAAACAACATTTAAACTGTTCTTCAGCTTTATGCCTTAAAATGAGCCTTTGAACATCCATGGGAACACAAAACAACTGAATAAATATCAAGATAGACAGACTTTCAAAGTTTTTTCACAACTGTCATTGAAGCAGCAGGGCTAACATACTGTATAACAACTTTTAATTTCCTGTAACACTAAATACCGCCTCATTATAATCATCATCACAGAAGAATTATCCCAAATGGACCGGAATACGAGTCCCATAGGAGCTCAAAAGAGGCATCTCTCCTTCAAAAGACAGCCGAAAAGAACTCTAAATGATTGCTGCCTTCCTAAATTATTGAAAAAGCCTAAACAGCCCTCATGAGCAACAGAAATGGCTATTAACCTTGGCGGAACGATATTCAAATCCGGTTACAGCAAACTTGCTCTACTGTATCCCTGGCGGCCAGGAAATGTAAATGTGTTCTCGCTGTGGACAGATGGGAGAAACGCAAGCTGTTTGAAGTTCTTGCACCAGAGGAGTCGCACCCACCCACCCCTCGTTTCAAATATTCAGCATGCAGACTCATCCAGCAGACTCCCCTGGTCCTGTTTCGACACTCCGGTCGAGCTTTTCAAGCTGCCGCAGCATTGTGAGGCGAATGAGCTTTGACGTCTTCAATCTTTGCGTAAAGATTTTTCTCCGCCCCAGTGAACGAACGCACCGGCAAATGTTCCTTTAAGTTTGGAGATGCAGCCGTGGCGCGGTGAGGGTTGTGCTGGGGAAAACAGCTCTGGGATTATCTCTACGTCCAGACAGGAATTTCTCAGGCAGCGTTGGTGTTATCAGCCATCGCCTGTCTTAAATTGTCTCTGTCTATTTTTTTTTATTTTTTTTTGGCATTGTCATCATTGACAAGCCATCTCTAATTTTCGAGCTGTCATAAAAGATGGGAGTGAATTGCCGTGATACCTACCTGCCAGTCACGGGCCCCGAGCTCCACTAGAGCGGACTGGCAGCAGGCTAATCACTGCCTCTTATCTCTGTGGTAAAAGTCCAAAAAACTGATTCTGTAAAACCTCAAGGCACTCGGTTCAAAGAAACCTGAGTGCGCAGTTTTGTGCACTTGGCGAGGACACATGCAAACTTGGACCAATTTGATTTGACTCTGATTTACAGTTCCAATTTGATTCAATTGGTTATATTTAGGTATTTTTCTTAATTATACAGGGAACCTTCAAATATTGTACATTATGAAAATTCTGATCCATTATTAATAATTTAACACAAACAATAATTGACAATAGCTGAAGACCCAAACACCAGATTCAATTGATTTCTGAAGGATCAGACTGGAGTAATGGCTGCTGAAAATTCATTTTTATCAGCATTACTGTTATTTTAATTAAATCAATGATAAATGCAGCCTTGAGACTTCTTTCAAAAACATGTTTAAAAATCTTGATTATTGGTAGTGGGTTTATAATGTGCTAAATTATTAAAACACTTCCGTTATGATTTTAACAATCGTTTTCATGGCCGTTAAAATGAAGATCCGATTAATCAAAAATGTAGATTTTTACCCAGGCGTAGTGCAAAATTCGAAGCATGCAAGTCACTGATTAATAAAAACAGCTCATTGATCGCTGTCAGGAACTGGCTGACAGCCAGACTCCTAAGGAGATGGTGAAACATGGATTTGATCCAAACGCGAGAAGTCCAAACTGAGAGAAAAAATGGAAAAAGCTGCTCTAATCTACATCTCATTAGTGTCTGAATCACATCTTGACATCTGTGCTTTAAAACGTGCTTTTTGAATTACTTCTGACCTTCACACCCACAATTTAGAGGTCCTTTTCATCTCTACAAATAGTTGCGATAAACCTATGCATTAAAGATCTATTACCATAAAGATGTCACTATTCATTGATACCAAAAAATTCTTAAATAAGTCATTTCAATAAAGATAATATAAGTGCACTTGGCACTATGTACTTTCTCATTAGAGCAGGTCCCCTCTCTCAGATGGATGAGGCTTGTGCCCTGTTTCAGCGGGTAGCATCTCATTATACAACCGAAATGAAAATATATGCTAGCTAAGCACTCTGCATGCACTACTAAACCACATCTTATGGCAGCAGAGTGGACCGCACGAGGTAATGAAGTGATGCCTTATACACTAAATTGGTGTTGATCCAATGTCATTTTCCTGCATAAAACCTCTCTATATTACTTTTGAAACTCCACCTCAGGGACAAAATGAATAATAATAAGGTCAGAAAGTAACAGATAGTAGAAATTGAGCATTTAGTTAAAAAATTATTTAAACAGACTTTCATGATGACATCAATGCTACGTGTCCTGCATTCTGGGAGCTGGGTCAATAAATTGACTGCAATCCAGTCGCAAAATCAGGTCAGTCAGTGCTTCGACTAGCTGTGTGTGCTAAAGTCACTGGAAATATGCTTTTTAAGGCAATCCTTGTTCTGTGTACAAACTGGTGTAAAGATTTATGAGATGGCGTGCGTTTTTGTGAAGTAATTCAAGAAAAAAGTTGTTTTAGGACTGTATTGATGCCTTAAGGAAACAGATGTGACATCTGTGGTGTTCAAAGAGGTATATTGTGAAGCCAATAATGTGTAAACAGAATTGTGCTATTAAATGCCAGCTGCTGTTATTTTCAGATTCCCATATATAACCAAACCGATATTTATGATTATTTTATCATCATTGCGATACTACTATTATAGTATTTATTAATAGTTTGAATTAGCGTTGTCACTGTACCAAAATTTTAGTAGTCAGTACCAATACCAGTACAATTTCCAATTTGGTACCAGAGCAAAAACGAAGTAGGCTACTTTAAAAAAGTTTGTCCCGTTTTGTCTCGTCCGTTGGTTATCACTGTCAATTACAGCAGTTTCCGATTCAATCGTGCATTTATATATGGTTGTCAATCCAGAAACTTTGCAGTCAATCTTGTATTCAGATTGTGAATAAACAAAGCAAGAGATAAGCCATCCCTTTATAATCATAAGGCTCTCGTGTCAAGCACAAGCTCACTGAATACTGCGAAAATAAAAAAAGCTGTCTTAATTGTACAATGAATCTCTTATTTACATTGTTTACACTTTGTAGGTTATAATGAAAGAATTCGCAAGAGTGAGCGCCTCCTGGATAGTACACCCACAAATGAAAAGTCTGTCATGTCATAATTTGCTCACCCTCAAGTTATTTCTTTAGCTGAAGAACAACTTATGGGAGAGTCAACTATGACAGAATTGAACATTTTAGAGGAACTATACCTTTAAGATTCTGACTAACTTACTGACTAGCTCTGATAGGCCACTGGTTCACGCACTCAACAGATACTATAGTGATTGATTGATTGGCTACAATGGTCAATGCTTGTAAAAACATGCCATAAATAAATGATGCTCAGAGAGCGCTCAATCAAACACGAACAAGAGCGTTTGAAAGCAGTGTCTATATCAGCCGAATATGTCTGGTACTCTGTACTACTGGTATTGGTATTGGTACTGGTACAGAAATGCTGGTACCGTGACCATCAACATTTTTTACTAATGGTAAGTTTGACAACTCTAGCCTAAACTGAAACCAAAAATTCCGGATGCACTTGGTCCAAAACCGAAAAAAAAATAATAATAATTATTTAAATTAAATAAATCAAAAGCGTATTTAATAATCAACTCTCAACAAGCTAAAACAAACATTTAAAAAGCACATAAGGCTGTTTTTGTATCAACGTTTTAATAACAGAACTGTTTTTAGTTTGTTTATGTAGTATAAACATTTAAACGACAATAAATGGTAATAACTTGTTTTCATGATAGATTTATTCAAACGTGCATTAAATATGAACGAATATGAATACAGTGCATATATTTTGCAAAATGCTCTTCTCTAGTTATTTTTCTAGCTAACTGTAATAAGTTTATGAATGTTGAATAGCTTTCTTGAGGTTTCATTTTGTAATGTTAAGTGAGGGTGTATAGCTTAAAGGCTGTTTTATTTACGTCTTTCTCCCCAGTTAAAACACTGATTGATAACAGGATCCATTTTGGTTAGTTGTAATGTATCTTTCAACATACTGATGTCACATTAAAGAGCACCAAATGACATTTATTGTTTCAATTTCGTAATAAAATCAACACAATTTTGAAGGTAAAACTTTGCTACATATCACAAGTAACAAAGCACAAAGCTTTTCGCGATTATTGGATGGCTGGCGCGCTACAAATGTTCCGTGAAGTTTTGCTCACATCATCGCAGACTAAAAGATTTTAAATTTAAGAAACCATATCCTTACCGAATAAAATCAAGAAATTAATATTGTAAATCTAGTGTGTCCAGACAGTTGACATGTTTAACTGTTGTAGCTTGTCCATGTTGTGTGCATATAATAGACGCTGAACACAGTCAAAATTTGCTTTCGGTCATGATTTCGGCCAACCAAAACCATTTCGGCCTGAAACCGTAACAGACATTTCAGTGCATCCCAAGTAAAAAAAAAAAAGTATGTCTACTAGAATATATAATGATATATATCTATTTTTAATATGCAGTAGATAGAAAGTTTTATTCATTTTTATTGTAGTTTTCTTTTTAGTACAATAAGTTAAACTAAATTAGAATGATACATTTTTTTTTTGGCAACTATCTAAAATAAACAAATATATATATATTGTTTTTTTTAAGATAATGTTTATTTTATTTCAAGTACCTTTTTCTTTATTGGTGTGGTTTTCATATTAGTTTTAGTAACTATAATAACCCTGCCTTCAAGGTCAATTATATTTGTGCATGCCTTATACTTTGAGGGCAAGCCTCTGTCAAGCAACATTTGTGCCAAGAGTCCCTGAACTATTTAGGGATATCAGTCAGGATTAAAACAGAATAGCTCAGCTCAGATCTATTCAATGACCTACTTGAAACTTTTCTTCTGAGTTTTGTTCTATAATGTCAAAATATAGCCTCCAACTTTCCATTTGACTGAATTTCCGTTGAAACTGCACTGTTGATCTACTTTGTCCTGTTGTCCTGCTTTACGGTCTGTATGCGCACAGGAAACTTTCAGAGCAAACAAAAGCACAAGGTACACAACAAGTCAGGTGACACCCAAAATGAAGAAACATTGAAAATCTCTTCATGTTGCAAGACCAAAAGAGGAACAAGAAAATCTGCAAAAAAAAACCTTAATATTGCAATTATGACAGCAGGAAAATCTGTGTACAGCTAAGATAAATATTCAAATTGACCTTTAAACTTTGCCTTAGAGTGACAGCAAACTGCTATTGGCCAGCTCAGCAAAAAGTGTTTCATCACTGATGGGTCAAAGGCTGAAAGATTGACGTGATTCTGGCCTACTTCTCATTGACTGAACGAATAGAGGACAAACCTGAAGGTGAATCAATCATTCCTAGTGAAGACTTGTGGCAAAAAAAGCAAAAAGCCCCCAAAACATTCACATGCATCACCTTTCAAATCAGTGTTCCAGGAATTATATAGCAAGCTAATGTACACTATTATTACCGAACGTGATTCAATTTCTTGGTCAGACTATTTAAAAGTGAATATTTTGAATAGAATCAGATTAGAAACTTCGCTTAGATCATATCTAGAACAGAATCATTAGATTTGAAACTTCAGAACAGAATCTTTCAAACAGAAAAATCAGAATAGAGTATAATCTCTGTCTAAATTATTTGCAAAACACTAATCAGACTGCATTGAAGGTCATGCAGTGTTTTATAAACGAATACATTTGCTGACGTCAGTTATCAAATATCTTGTATAAGGTTAAAGTTCAGAAATAAGACAAATTGAACAATAAATTAATCATTCTCCAAAGAATCCCAGATGGACGGATGGACCATCTAATGTGTCATTCTACTAAAGCATGTATTCAGACCGCTAGTTAAATAATTAAGCAATAAAACGATGCCGGGTTAAATCAGTATGTGCATTATGTGCAGAATAAATCATCATGTCTGGCGCTATAAACGAACAGACAGCAGCTGCATTACACAGTACTCAGTACTCAGTTCTTCTTCTGGTCACATCACGCACTGGAGGATAAACGTACAGATCAGCGATCTGTTACCTGGTTTCTGCTCAAAAGCAGTTGTTTAGTGCTCGCAGCTCGGAGTCCTCGCACAGCCGCCTGACATGCCATGGATGCCGCCATGTTGAACCGGAAGTTAGTCCTGCAGCGCTGACACGTGTGTGAGGAGTGACAGTGAGCGTTGGCTGACTTTTGCAATGTTGTATTCATACTCAGAAACCCGTGATTCAACCAAAGAACAAGGTTGGATTATTTACACAACATTATCTCCTTAACCTCCATGTAGCCGATAGGACAAAAGTTCATTTGCACACATAAATATATGCATGTAAATGTGCAATATGCTATATTAATCTATTCTTACAGTGTTGTCATTTTTATATGAATAAAATATTACAATTAAAAATGGAATTTTGTAGGCTAAAATATATGAATATAATTAAATACACCCCCATTCATCCAAAATATGACAGGATATAAAAATCTATAAATATTCAATAATATTTTTCAATTTATTTTGGTTTTTCATTTATTTTTGTTTAGTATTGCTAAAAAGTGATCTTGTATTAGCATTTTCAAAAAGTATTGCCAACAAAAAGTGTGAATGGTGGTATATATATATATATATATATATATATATATATATATATATATATATATATATATATATATATATATATATATATATATAATTATTGCCAAAAAAATGTGCTTTATAAATACATTAAAATATAAAACATGTATGCATTTATTATGTAATGTAATATTATAATTTGCATTAACATTGTTATGGGATAAAATGTGAATAGCTGTTGAATAATAAAATATAATATTTAATGGTATTATATGCCCGAAATAAAAATGCCAGCCTATAAAAATCTATCAAATCTATGCCAGCCTATAAAAATCTCTTTAATATTTTCCACAGGTTCTGAAAGGGCTATGTAAACTTTTGAGCAGCACTTTGTGTGTGTGTGTGTGTGTGTGTGTGTGTGTGTGTGTGTGTGTGTGTGTTATATTAAAATTTTCATATATATATATATATATATATATATATATATATATATATATATATATATATATATATATATATATATAATAGAATCATTTTTTTTTTTTCGTTTTAGAATTATTGCCAAAAAGTGTGCTCGTTAATGTATTTGGTTTGTCATTATTCTTTTATTATATATAATCATACAGATAAAATATAGACATGTGTATTTAGAAGTAAGACACACATATATATAGACATGTAAGAATTAAGTTTGTGTCTGATTTTATTTGTTTAATCTTGTTTTAATGCTATTCAATCTAGTGTCTGTCTGTGTCTTTAGGTCATATACTATTCAATGCCAAATCCTTACATCATGTCTCCACTAATCAAACAACACAACAGATAAAGGAATCATCACACAAAAGGATCTTTTTGGGGATTCCATGATGGGTTGGATCGGCTCCATATCAAGTCCCCAAATTGTGGTGTGTTTCCTTGGCATTGATCAAAGTGAGGAGGTTGGATTCTCTCTCACAAATACACACAATCTATCTATCTATCTTTTCTACTCTCTTCTCTCTTCTCTAAAAGCACTCATTACTCTCTGACACCGTGAAAGGGCAGGAAGGGCAAAATGATCATAAAAAGCTGTGATTATGACAGAGAGACATTTGCTTTAAACTGATGTGTGTCAGCAGAAACCCATTCAGAGAGGATGATGAACTACTCCTGAAGAACATGAAAGCATCTCTCCCTCCCCCCCTTATTTATTTTTCTTTTGTTTAAACAAGCCTCTGCCCCTTCAATACATTCAAACCAAAACATGCAGCTCAGGACATATCGACATTTTGCAATGGCAGAAAAGCCATTTTTTTAAAGCGTGCATTTATTTCAAACAAAGATTATGGAAAAACGTGCCTGTGGCGACATTTCTGCACAAAAAGTTGATTCTTGCATGTCTCACGACACTTTCAAAGTGAAATGTCCAGTGAGTGACGCTAGTTCAGTTTTATCCAAAACAGATGAACGTGAATCTGGCCGTTTTATTTTGTTGTATGTATTTTGGTAGTTTAGAAATGTCCGCTGAGTGGCAAAAAAGTTTAATGCTCTATCGTGTTTGATTAAAATGTACACCGCCAACATTAAACCTTATTCTAAACCTAACCAAAAAGCAAACATTAGATAAAAAAAAAAACATTGGCTGAAGCAACCATGCCATTTTAGATTGCGTCTTTGAGCTCTTTTATTGTGATTCCGACTCCGCATTAGAATGTATATATTAATCAGTGTAAAGTTTACTATGTCAGAAAAGATATATACAGAGCTGGGGCCGGTTTCACAAAGATAGACTTTGACTATGGCTTAGATATAGTAGATAGTCAGACTTCAGATAGACATCTAAATCAGACCGTTGCACAAAGCACGTAAGTTTTAAATATTCTAACTGACCCCCAAGCGTGAGTTTTTCAAGGCGACCGTTATTTAGAACTTGTCACTTTAATGTTTCCATGGTGACGCGTCCAGTGGCGGCCTTAAGCATCTGGGGGCCCGTTTCAATAACTAATATGGGGCCCTACCCACATAAAACATAAACATAATAGAGCATAAAAAGCAAGGATTCCTGTTGGTTTGTATCAATGGTATATTATTTTATTACGTGCACTTTCAGCTTCATAAACAGGCAGCTCAACATAGAAATAATCAATCCTTATTTGATTAAAACTATATATAATTATACAGAGTTTTACGTTGGAATAAGCCTCGCCCTTTCACGCAGGGTAACTTCACTTTTGGTAGACTGAAGCTTGTCTTTTGTTGTCCGATATCTTTCGTTTTTCAGCACCACTGGCATATGTACGTTTCATTTCCTCTTAAAATTCTTTTCCTGCTAAAAATAAGATTTTACCCTAACGGCAAAAAAGTCAAAGCTATAAAAACTAACGATGTTACACTTCAGATCCAACCCGTTCGCAGGGGTGGTAAACGTCGCCATGGTAACCGCGAGTTCGACCGATCAGAGATATCAGTGTTTTGCTTAGAATTGTGGGTAGTGTAGTATTTCTCCAGAAGATCGCAAATAACAAGGTTGATTTCATACCTTGTGGCTTTTATAGAAGCAGAAACTTTCGTTTCACAACCTCGTAGTCAATCTATCTTGAATGGTTTAGACATTATGGCTGAAAATCAATATCCTACGGAGAAAATGAATGGGATATTTTGCTGGTCTGTGGAGATGTGGGGGCCCCCTTGGAGGGCGGGGCCTGTTTCAATTGAAACGGGTGAAACATAGGTAAGGCCGCCCCTGGACGCGTCATTGCTTGTCACGTGACACAGCGCACCCACAACACAGCGCTGAATGAATGATGATCTGCTTTTATGTCATTTTTCCTTTTTTATGAAAAATATTCACAAATGTATTAGCTATACCAGGAAACACTGATATTCCGATTGTCAAATATGTGCAAGTGGATGGGTTTTGTTGTTTAAACATCTTTATAACGATCGCGTTAGTTGAGCTGTATGCACAATGGGCGGCGCCATTTTAGTTTGTTTTACAGTTCAGAGAATCGGATCTGTTGGATTTATAACATGTCATTTCCTCCACTTCTCACGAAATACATGAAAGTAAGTGGCCGGTAAACTGGGAGAAGAATAGGGTCAAATGTAAAGCTACTTACACAATGTGTATCTGATATGAATACAACGTGTCGTCTTATTATAATTGAAAGGATTATTATTGCCGCTTCCATAGACATCAGTGTGTATTTTACAAACTCAAAATCATTGTTTTGCTAGTACTTATGTGTATTTAAATGTCTAATACCTAAAATAAACATTATGTGGTTGAAAACACTCAATAGTTGTGATATATGATAGCACTGAGTGCGTCCGTCTCTGGCTCAGCGCCAGCCAAGCGCAAAAGCACGTTTGAATTTAGCAGTTGATCACGTGATGTACCGGCCGTTCTAATCACACCGGTGTGATCGTACGCTCCAGGGACCAGCCAAGACTGATCACACCGGTGTGATCGTACGCGTGAAAGGGTTAAGACTCTGGCCGTTTCTCAATACCAAGTGTGCAAACTTCAGACTTGCGTCCTTGGTAGTTCGGACTTGCCAAGTTCGACTCGATAGAACGAACTCCCGAGGACTCGAGTCCAGTTATTCTGCAAAATGGAACAGTGCGTTCTTGATCGCGTCACTCAGCACGCTCTGGCTACTCCGGTTATCTCTTTATGTACATTTTAGGCAACAATAAAACGAAATATGCTACAACTCTGCCTCTTTTCGTCAACAATAAAACGAAATATGTTATAAAACTACGGTGGTGCTGCAACTGAAGAAAACACATGCATGGGCGGCGCTAGGGAGGGGCTAGCAGGTGCTTCAGCACCCCCAAGAAAGACCAAAGCACCCTGATAGCACCCCCAAACATAATGTCTGGAATCAATTATTTTCAGGCTGTATTCTATGGAAGCCGCATGGTGAAGAAAAAAGAAAACTTTTCTTGTTATTTCGAGATAAAGTCGTTATTTCAATATAATATCTCCTTATTTCGACATAATAACCAATAACCGGTTGCCAAAGCAAATTTTTGTCCCGCAAAGCCTTTTTTGATCGGTGAGTGATGTAGAATAGAATGACTATTGACAGGGCGCGAACGAGCAGAGAGAGAGAGAGAGAGAGAGAGAGAGAGAGAGAGAGAGAGAGAGAACGCACCGGCCGCGCGCGCGCACTCTCACGTCTTCAAACACGAGCACTGTGTTGCTCTCTCTCCCTCGCGCATATTAATCAAAATCAATTGACACGATAGTAAAAGGTCGGAAGACCGCAGTTTCACGTGGAGCATTTGGAGATTTTTTTTCTCCTGAATTACCGCGGTGTGTGAATTGTGCTAAAAAAACACGTTGCCCTATCTTCTCTAAAAACCGTTCCGCCCATTCAGCTGACATAATAAACCACATTTCACTAAACGAAAAAACCTATCCAGTCCAGTGATTAAATGTTTTCTGTATTGACGCAAATCGTGTGCGATGTCCTAAACTGCTGAGATAATCACACAAGCGTCCTGTAGGCTGGACGTCCACTATGACACGTCCGATACGCAAACGACTCATTTTAACCATTCACCTTAATGAATAGTTAAAACAACTGACCTGTCCAACACTGAACTCACCAGACCTCTGAATCGGTGTATAAAAAATCGGTAACAACAGTTAACATTTACTATTAATAAACTGCACTTCTACAGCATTATTAATGTTAATTTCAATATTTAGAGAGTCTGTAGGCCCACTAGGCCTATATGTGCCATTAAATAAGTGCATTTAGTTTCATTTTTGTTAAAATATTATAATGTTATTTTTTTACATCTATGCTGATTATGGAAATTGAACAGCATGAGTAAGATTCGCAATATATCGGAAGATATGATGGGTCAGACATGATTTTGACCACAAAATTAAGTTTTGCTTTGTAGAAAACCTTTCTTTAAAGTGAATTTCGTTTTGTATAAATTGTATCTTAATTTTAATAAATTTTTCATCAACCAGTTGCCTGGATATAATAAATAAGAAGCAAATATAGCAGACAATATGATCATGATATGGAGGCGCCGGTGCCATTGCATTGCACGTGAACTGGAGCACATCTCATCATAAATTTTGCTCATTTAAATAATTGTGTGTGTGTATAGCCTAATATATATATATATATATATATATATATATATATATATATATATATATATATATATATATAGGCTATATATATATATTAGGGCTGGGTATTGACACAAATTTCACAATTCGATTCGATTTCGATTCACAAGCTTGCAATTCGATTCGATTTCGATTTCGATTACGATTCGATTTGATTCAATATTGATTATTTTGGATATCAGGTACAATACATGGCAATTTTTTTCAAGGAAAACAAATCTCTTAACTAATGCTGTAAACTATGGGAGTCAGTTGTAGCCTACTAGGCTTCATTACCCTACTATAATTTTGAAGGTCAAAATGAACTGATTTGAAGCTATACAAACACTTAAATTACACTTATTTATTTTTATAATAAGAAAGTTATATGAAATATAAACATTTAAATGGTGGCTGTCATAAAAACTTACCAGATTTATTCAAACATCCATTAAATATTGAAGAACGTTAAAAATTATAATGAATATGTAATATGGTGCATATATTTAGCAAAATTCTCCTCTCTAGAGTTATTTTTTCTAGCTGACTGACTAAGTTACTAAGTTTAATGTTTTTTTCTGAGGTAAATGTGACGTTTCATGCCATTGTTCACTTGCTGTTTAACTGACGTCTTTCCACGGATGAAACACTGATTGAGCGATACCACACTACATGATACGGATTTCGAAGTTGTACTCTATCTTTTAACACACTTTCAGACGCTCATTGATGTTTATTTGGCGCTGTAACTGGTATTATTAAGGCGGAGTAACTGGTATTATTAAGGCGGAAGAGGAGAATGAGATCATGTGCGCTCCGTGCTGCTGCTTCTCTTGACTTGAGCCAGAGCGATCTCACGCCACAGCGCCAAAACGGTATTTATGTTTTTGAATTTCGTAAGAAAATGGACGTGATTCTAAATTCGAGACTTTATTTCATAATAATAGTCACAAAGCACAAAGATTATTTCGATTTATTGGATGGGATGCACTCTACGCGATCATCAAATGAAAACAGGATGACTAATCGATTCTTGAGATTTAAGAATCGATATCGCTTCGTAAAAATGAGAATCGATTAATATCGAGAAATCTATATTTTTTTACCCAGCCCTAATATATATATATATATATATATATATATATATATATATATATGCGCAGCTCCCCCTGTCAATGATCTAGCACCCCCTCAGCACCTGCCTTAAAAATTATCTGGCGCCGCCCTGCATGCAAATAGAAAAAACACATGCAAATAAATGCAAATAGAAAAAAAAACGCGTGCAAATAAAAAAAACACCCGCAAATTAAGAAAACATCTTTATCAGTTTCACAACACACATGTTCTCCAAATACTCACAACACAACCCAAATGCGCTGCAAAAGCTCACAACACAAATACAGAAACGCGCTGCAAATAACACAGACCACAACGGAAATGTTTCCAGGGGAACCAAATAAGTGACGAACCCGGCTGGGACGTGCTGGCACAGATATCCATAAATCTTTGCTTGCTGGTGCTTACAGCTCAAAATTATACTTTATTTATTTATTTATTTATTTATTTGTGCAAAACATACAGAGATTAAATTTTTTTTATGACATACAACTTGTATACAATGTACAAAATGTATTAACAATATGTTCAATGCCATCAGAATACAAATGAGAAAAGAACAATGAGCTGGAAACTAAAATAAATAAATAAAAAAGATAAAGAAGGAAAACATGAAGGAAAGATATTTATCTATACATCAGTTACACTGTACAAATTGTTTCATGTTATTACATTTTCATAAAGAAAAGTTTCGTAATGTAGGGTCCAAAAAAGTTGAGACACAGATATATAACGCATATTTTAAAAGCTTTTTTGTAAACTAAAAATAAAAATGTATTTGCATCATTATATATCTGTCGTAAAACCAGCTGATGGACACCGTGCTGCGTTATCATGGGAACATCCCAGGTGAAAATAATGAGGAATTATGTTGTCTTTCGTTGCTCCTTCATCAAGTGTGTTCCACACGGCTGCCTAACAGCACACTAGAGCCCTGCTCACTCCAAAGACCCACTTTAAGGGCTCTGCCGTCTGCCCTTCGCAAGGGAGTAGGGCATAGGGACGCTCACGAGCAATAAGCACGTCCCAGCCGGGTTCGTCACTTATTTGGTTCCCCTGGAAACATTTCCGTTGTGGTCTGTGTTATTTGCAGCGAGTTTCTGTATTTGGTTGTGTTGTAAACTTTTGCAGCGCGTTTCTGTATTTGGGAGCACACGTGTGTTGTGAAACCGATGAAGATGTTTTTTTTATTTGCAGGTGTTTTTTTCTATTTGCACGCGTGTTTTTCTATTTGCATGTGTTTGCTTCAGTTGCGGTGCGTTGAGCTGTCTCGGCCACCGTATAAAACACCACTCTGCCTCTTTTCATTTAAAAATATTAAACATAGTAGCCTAATGGCCATGTGGTTCAGGCAACGCGTACATTATCTTCACTCCATTATAACAACATGAACATGATCTTTTTGTTTTCATTTTAAAAATATGAAACATTATTGATTTTTATTGACATTTAACAAACAGAGACAGGGTTGTATCATTTTATTTTATTGAACAGTAAAGAGAATGTTAAAATAAATATAAAGTATATAAAATAAAATTACACAACTCTGTCTCTTTTTGTTAAATGTAAGTTTTAATGATCAATAATATTTACAATGATAAATAAGGCAAACAATTCAAACATAAGTAAGCTCTCTAATAGGCTACAAAGTTAAAGTTAAATAGCCTAAATATATAAAGTTATGAAACTTCACTTTGCCCTCAGCCAAAACGATGTTTTGCCATGGAACAAACAATAGTTTAATGAGACCAAAGATCGACTTATACACAAGACGAATTATACGTCAAGTTTATCCACTAGACTAGAGACATCAGAGCCAGCGGCAAACTTCAGAAGCACTAGCCGAGGAAAAGCTGTCCCAGTCGGGGTTGATGAGCGTTGAACACCCGCGGTGAACGCCTGGATGTAACTCCGAAAACGTCAGATACATTTTTCAAATAGGCGCTATCTTTATAAATAAACCACAGATTTGAGCTTTAAACAACCACATTCTCGCCTGAAACACTCTTAAAATTACATTTCATGACACAATGACAGTAGTATTTTGATATCACGCGGGTTTTCTCCTCTGCTATTGACGCTTGCTGGTTGGTGCGACATGCATTCTGGGATACCTGGCTGCCTCAAGTCCGCACAAGTCACCTCTCGATGCATCCTCGGTAAACGGGGCGGATCAAGAACACATCCGGGGATTTGAACTGGACTTGGCTAGATGTGAACTTTGAATTGGAACAGTACTTGGGCAGTGACTGATGATGTTTCACAAGTCCACAAGAACACAAGTACAGACAAGAACGCATATTGAGAAACGGCCTCTGACTATCTTAAGTAGGACTACACTGCAATGCATTCTGGGTAAACTAAGACACTTTTCAAAACAAAAAAACATGGCAGATCGAGTAAGCGCATTCAACCGCTCAGTGCAATTTACCTCAGCGAAAAATATGTGTTTGTTGGAGGAGTATAACAGTTTCAAGGACATTTTACTTGGGACATTAGCGGAGAATGCTAACAAGAAGAAATGTTTAATTTGGAAAAATATTGCTACGACAGTTAACAGCGTTAATCCGACCGTTGAGCGGAGCGTTAAAGATGTACAGAAAAGATACAAAAACATAGTACACAAAATATTTAAGAGGAAATATCCAAAAACGGGAGGAGGACCCCAGGAGAAACTTAAAGACACCGCTGAAATGGTGATGAATATATGGTAAGGGCCATTTTCCCTTTTGTTTCGGCTGTTTGTAATGTAACTGATTGTTACTGCTGGTTGCCAAGTAACATAGAGTCTTAGACCTAAGTTAGCCTGGGGGTTTCTTACCAATTCACAAAATTAACGGAATGCATAGCTGATATAAAAAATTGGATGACTAGTAATTTCCTACTACTAAATTCAGAAAAAACAGAGATTCTAATTATTGGACAAAAAACTTCCACACATAATAACCTAGAATACTGTCTAACACTTGATGGCTGCTCTGTCAAGTCTTCGTCGTCGGTTAGGAACCTGGGTGTGCTCTTTGATACCAACCTTTCTTTTGAAAGCCACGTGTCTAGTATCTGTAAAACTGCATTTTTCCATCTTAAAAATATATCTAAAGTACGCCATATGCTCTCATTGGGAAATGCGGAACAATTAGTTTTTGCGTTCATGATCTCAAGGCTAGATTATTGTAATGCTCTACTGGGTGGTTGCCCTGCACGCTTAATAAATAAACTACAGCTAGTTCAAAACGCAGCAGCTCGAGTTCTTACCAGAACCAGGAAATATGACCATATTAGCCCGATTCTGTCAACACTGCATTGGCTGCCTATTAAACATCGTATACATTTTAAAATATTGTTGATTACTTACAAAGCACTAAATAGTTTAGCTCCGCAGTACTTGAGCGAGCTCTTAACGTATTATAGTCCTTCACGTCTATTGCGATCTCAAAATTCCGGCCAGTTGATAATACCTAGAATATCAAAATCGACTGCTGGCGGTAGATCCTTTTCCTATTTAGCACCAAAACTTTGGAACAGTCTTCCTACCATTGTACGGGAAAGAGACACACTCTGTCAGTTCAAAGCTAGACTAAAAACACATCTCTTTGACCTAGCATACACATAATACATTATAGACTTCTATAATTCAATGTTAGGCTGCATAGATTAGGTCAGCCGGAACTGGGAACACTTCCCTTAAATCTTGATGTACTCGCTACATCATAAGAAGAATGGCATCTACGCTAATATTAGTGTCTTTGTTTATCCCGAGGTTTTCCCGCAGCCTGCCGGATCTAGGCCGTATCCAGATCTGACGAAGGAGATCCGCCTGGACCCGATGACAATGCAGTGCTGAAGTGTCAACTATCCTCTCCCTATGGAGGATCCCATTCCCACTCTACAGATAAAGCGTTGTGATTCGCGTACCCCGAAGTGATAAAATAAAACAAAATTCTGTATCAAAATTTATAGGCAAGAAAAGTAGTTTGTTTAGGCATGGGTTGTATGGAATTGCAAACCTGAGCACATATTTTCAAAAGTACATAACTATAGAATCAATTCCTAATGCGCATGTGAACGCCGTCAGCGTTAATCACAGGTTCGCGTTTAAAGTCTGTTTAGAGAGAACGGCGTCGTCTTATTGGCCCCTAATTTAATAACAAATGATCATTTCAATGGAGGTGAATCAATCAAAACTAACTTTAAATAACATTATTCAAGAACCGCTATAAAGCCAAAACAATCTCTGTTTCCTTAAATTATATGTTTATCTCTGTAAAGCTGCTTTGGAACAATCCATTGTTAAAAGCGCTAAATAAATGAAGATGACTTAAAGTGTCTAATTTATTTGGTCTAAATTAAGTCAGTTTTTATTTCTGTGAAACAGTCTAACTTGCATTAGACTATAGTCTATGAGCAAATTTTAGTCTTGTCTAACACTATAGACCGGTCTAAAATAGCTTTGTGAAACCGGCCCCAGTGGTTATGTGATGCAAACCTGAAAATGTATTAGTTTACAAAGCATGTACTAATATAAAAGTGTTTTAAGGTCATACAAAACAGTAGTATGTGCAAGGAACTGTGTGAAAATAACTCTGAAAATAAACTAATCACAATTTTTATGTTAAAAGGAATACAAGTTGTTGGTGTTTTACTGCATATTGTGTTCATTTCAGCTGGAAACTGCGTTCATGAGCCTAGGTTGATTTATTTCCCCAACTACCTATATTTTGATTCTTAGACTTTGTGCTTGCCCATCTTTTTCCAGCTACTTTTTAATGGGAATAGATCCATATTTTCTTTGTCTTGAATATTCTTTACCTTTCACCTTTTTAAAATCCAGCCGTCGTACACAAACAAAACTTGCACACAAGGCACAATATCCCAATCTGTCGACCAAGCTGTCTTTTTGAGGGAGGATGTTTGTTTCATGGTAAAAGAGCTCTGTATTATGATAATGAAGCTGACCTGAACTTAGATGTTTAATAAAGGACGAGGATTCTCCTCAGCCCACCGAACAAAGCTTTTTGCTTCTCATGCCGCATTGATAAGCAGGGCTTATACAAACATTTATGCTGCGGTCACATTTTCCGCAGACGCGTTTTGTATTTAAATTCGAAAGTGTTCAGAGCGCAAACTTTTCCAGTAGGGCGGTCGGACCTCACGATTGCCATCGTTTCGGGCTATTGTTCCAGATTCAGTGTCATTCTGAGACTGCGGTCTTGCAGCACAGGCTCTGTTTCAAATGTTTCTTCGGTCTTTTTCTTGTTTCAGAAGCCGTCCGAGAATCTTCCAGCTGCGTTCTTTTTGTAGAGAATGTATTTCATGTCCAACTTCCCTCGAGACGTGAAAGCCCCAAATGTTGCGGTGCAGTGATAACACCTCCTTTGCTTTCAACAAGAGTGAGGGGTGCAAGAGCTTGTGAATTCTTTCATAAGCAGTAGTTTCTGAATGCAGTTCCTCCTCATCTGGACCTAAAAGCGTCAAATATTCAAAGCCAATGCCTGCCTGAGGACAACGGGGCCCGTTCCATCTTTTCTTATACAAGCAGCCCAGTTGGAGCCAACAAAGCTTTCCTCCATGAGTCTCTCTCTATGATCAATGTGTGTAACCCCTGTGCGCAGGTAGATGCATGCATACGCACTGTGAAAGCGAGAACATCTGGCCCCCTCATTGGACATCAGTGTGACTCTGACAGCTATAGGAACTATTGGCCTCATTAGCTAAAGGAGAAAGAGGGAAAGAGAGCGAGTGATGCCTAATTTCCCTTCCTTTCACAGTCTGGTTCTCCAAACACCGAAGCCCCGAAGCACGCTAAGCCTCTTACCTCTCTCTGTCTCTCTCTTTTTCCTCCACAAACCAGTTCTGAAGTCTTTTCTGCTCCCCTTCACCCTAACCCACTTTAAAAGCTATTCTCCTCCAGCTCAATGCAAATAAGGCCATTTCATTTTACTATGCTGGCAGTACGTCTCCCACTAAAAGGAATGGGAAGCGGTGGCACTCTCCATCTGTGCACGGGATGTGGTTCCTTTTAATGCCGTGGTGATTTTTCTTTTAGAGTATCACCAGAGTTAGCACCGAGGGCTGGGAATATTTCGGAATATTTCGTGTATATAAAATGCAGTTATAATCTGCAAACGGCCTTGAGTTCACATTCAATTTCATGACATGTTTGCTCACCAGTTTTTGTGGCATTAGACGGCTGTAAGAAAGCCTTGTTTTTTATTCATGAAAACGCAGTATGATGCAAAGAGCTGAATGAATGCATGCAACTGCTGAGTCAACAGCTCAGACCTATTAGAAAGCATAAAGCAAAAAAATCACACCCCTCTCATTGCCAATTTTGCACATTTTTACTTATATTCTTTTTTCTTTTTTACTTTTAACAACTTGTCCTTTAAAATTGTTTGGTATTCTATCATACATTAATTTTAGTAATATAATATTTTTATTATTATATGATGATATATATATTTACTTTTAATCCGTTTATTTTGAAATGGCATAAATTTAAATCAATATAAATGTATAAATAATATAAAAATAGGATAATTTACTAAGTAGAAAATGTAATAAAAGAAGAAAATTATGGACTGTGTGAAACCGTGACAGACTAATTTGAAAATAAACATTGCAAACAATTAAAAAAAGTAAACATTTATTTATTTAAATGTGTATCAAGTACATAACAGATTTATGAACATCAAAAATAAAGCTAGTCCTTGGTGTGAAATCTGAGCACCTGAAATAATATGCATGCTGAAGTATTAGCTACTTTAGACAAGTTATTGTATTGAGAATTCTTCATGCTTTAGAGATTATTTATAATTTATCCAACCCCAATTTCATGAGAAAACTACAGAGCTCCTAAGAGGACATGGTGATGTGAAAAAATAATAATATTTTAATTAAATTTGCTTTCGCGTTCTTTCAAAAAAGTTTCCCTGAGAAACCTCCTATGTCCGCGCAAAACTTTTGTGTTCACGATTTTTAGAATAAAAAAAATATAAGCATGAATGTCCAACGGTAAGCCCAGCCGTAAGCAGATCTTTAAAAAATATATTATGAGATCGTACGAATTCTTCTGAATTCACCAACGATTCGCAAAAATGAAAATTGGTTTTAAATTGAATCATCTTTAGAGATTGTTAAGGATACTGCTTTTCACACCTTGCTTTTAAAGTCACTATGAAATCAAAATGGACAATTCTTGTATTTTTATTGATTATTGCAGTATTTTCTTATAAATTATTGATCTGTGCAAATCACAATATTTAATCAAAATAACTTCCAGTTACATCTCTTATATGATCTCTTCTCATGATTACTGGTGTGAGGGCAGGGCAACCTGTCACTCACATGACATCACAGCAATAGCAAACCAAAACGATCCAATCAATTCCCGATGAACAAAATCAAGTCCCACCCTACATTTATTCTTGTTCGAGAAGCTGTTTCACTCGGATATACGTCACAATAGGGAAGAAAAGACATCACAACTTACGTTTCACGCTGATTTTAATGCGGTCAAGCGATCCAATCACAGAAAACACGGGTGTAAATGGGGCCTTTTTGAACAGACATTTTGATCAGTACATTCGTTGACGAGATCAACACTGATTTGAGATTCCAAGCATGGATAACAGTCCTTTCATACCTCTGTTTCTGAGTGACAGGAGATGCACATTCTGAAATGACAAAACGAATACGACCGACTGATGTTGAATGCATTGACGATGTCACACGATCGTTCATCTCCGTTGCCAGATCTTTCAGAAGAGCACGATAAATCACTTTCATTGCCGCCAGGGCATTGATTTCAAACTCATGTTCAGCCACTTGTGATTTAATACGGCAGTGTATCGTATGCAAGAGCAGCGTGCATTTATATTCAACACCAATGGTTCAACCAGCTACATAGAAGTATTATAGGCCTGCCAATCATGTAAACAAATTCAATCTTTACCATGGCAGAGCTGCTAAACACATGCCCACTGGAGAATTCAAAAGGCACAATGTGCAGAATGGGTATATTGCTTTTTGTTGATGTGACTCAGACGTGCTGTTCAACATCCAATTTCTTGGTTTCCATTTAGTCTTGCATTGCCGTTTGACTAAAAACTAAAAAATCTTACTGACCCCTAGATTTGATAGTAAGATTCAATTATATTTGCACATCCTTCTTGGATGGATAGTCACACTTTTAAAAACGTAATTGAATCAAATGAATGGCATTAACATCTCTGTAGCTCTTTTTTTTTTACTGACTCCTGTGCAGTAAACATAATTATTTCATTCATTGAAACAATATTCAAATCACAGACTTCAAAACTGCTACAGAGCACCTCACCTGCTGTCTTCCCCTGCGTTAAAGCACAAAGAAGTGCATATGAGGATCCAACAATATAAAACTTATGCTCAAGCTTTGCACACTTACCTGCCTTTATCACACTTTCAAATTCTGACCATTTCTGCTCCACTCAACAAAGCATATCTCTCCATCTTACCATCACCCTCCCAAATCGGTTGAAAGGAGTTCTTAATGTACATTATTGCTTTTGTGCAAACTAGTTTAGTATTTATGAGTTTAGTAATCCTAGCAGAACAACAGAACATGACAGTGAATGACTCAGTGATTTTATGTAGCACCCAGAAGCTTTGGTATAATTCGAACACTGATCTGGAATTTTAAAGAGGAAAAGGGAGTATCTGGGGATGTTTACTCAAGGCCCCTGTGTGTGTGGTATACATACATAATAAACACGACGAAGGGCTAAAATCTCTCACATGCTTCAGGTTCTCAGCTTAATCATTGGGATAATTTACTCTCATCATGTACTCCTCTGGCAGAGATGAATAATACTCTGACCCTGATGTTTGAAGGACAGAAGAAACCTTTATTAAAGGTATTAAAGCAGTCAGAAATGGCGAGTTTATACGACACAGTTTTCAACTAAAAACGTAAAACTTTTTATGCGTTTTGGCCGTTCATTTACACGACAACACTATTTTGGTTGCCTGAAAACGCAAACTTTTGAAAATGGGGTTCAAAGCGCACGTCTATGTGTAAACAACAAAAACGCGAATCTCTGAAAACGATGACATCATGCACATGACGTGTTTAATCTATAGTGTTTCATCGCCATCTAATGGTCTGGGAGCAGAATACACAATTTTTTGTGTCTTCGCGACTAATTAAATCCATTCAGATTTAATAGGAGTACGTTTTTGACTTTTGTTGTCACTCTTATATTCTCTTATTTTTGCTAACTGACCATAGGTTCTCCAGAAAAAGATCCATATGTATGTATGTATATATGTCACGTCACATCTCATATATGTATGAAGAGACAGAGAAATAACAAAAGAGTGTATAAGTGTGACAACAAAAGTTCTTTAAATAAGAAATATTTAGCTTTAATTTGAAATGCTAATGTTACAATGTTAAAAACTATTGTATCTGATTACCTGTTTTCTTTTCAATAATGTCATTCATCTACTGATGTTTTTTTCCTCGTATAAGGCTGTCAGGTGAGTTGTATCGTCCTGACATGTTTGATTTGATACCCCACAAAATTATCAAAATGAATCAACATAGAAGATGCATATTCAAGTCACTGTATACAGTATGTCTTCAGTTTCTAATTGGAATGAATTCACAAAAATGACAAAAAAAGGATCACATCATTGACCCAAATATGTAATCTTCAGTTTCCTTTTATGCACATCTTCCTTTTTGTTTTCTGAGTAAGTTATTCACCTTGTTTAAATGAGGAACAGCTGTTCGTGGAACAGACTGCACATTGAGTTAAAGAACATTGAGAAAATCATCTGTTTCAAAAACAGATGTTGCTCTTGCTATAGAGCACAGAACCTGCTGCTTTAGTGTTTAAGAACTAGACAAAAGAGCATGCTTATTTATGATTGTACATCTCAAAGTAACTTAATGGCTGGTGTAGCATTGGGTGGAAAAACGGATTATTTATAATACCATGGAGTTCCCAGGCTCAGCATGGACAAAGTGGGCAGTAGTGCAGGTTGGCATGGATGAAAGATATAAGAGACCTATTAACCTTGTTATGTCGCTATGAGTCGAGGAACCTCTTTCACTATCTTAAGCTCTCATCACTTATGGGCCCTCAGGGGACCTGCAACTAATTAACCTTGTGGAGACAGGCTCTGTTGTAGTGGGCTGAGGAGAGAATATTAAGAAACCTTTCAGAGGGCCATTAGCAATGAGATTAACATATCCAACTTTCAAGTGGATTCTTGACACAAAACCAATATTTGTTCGAACACAAACCGCAAGTGATCCTTTGAATTCAAAGTGACACCCTGGGTGTCACGTTATGTCTGAGCTTGAATTTCGTTTTCATGCAGTTTAAGTTGGTTTTGCATTGTTTGCTGTATTCCCTTTCTGTGTCTTTGGTTTTCATGTTTGTATGAGTTTGGTGATTCTTTGTTTGATTAATTCGCTACACCTGTTTCTTGTCTCCTCCCTTTGATTATCCTTTGAATAGGTATCCCTGAGTTTGACGTGTTATGTTATGTTCAGGCAAGAATTAAAACAAACAAACAAACAAGTCAATTCTATATTAGCAGTCAGTTCAAGTTTGTAGAAATCAAAGCATATATGTATCAACTACTCAACTTTTTTGATACTGGTGTTCCAATCATGCATTGGGACATGAATAATTACTAAGTCTGCTTTTTTTTTTTGCTGTATTTACTCTATAGTTGTTGTTTTTTTGTTAGGCTTAGTAACTTACTGTTTTTTTAACATCTGGAGTTCATTTTCTACTTAAAATCACACATTCATACTCAAAATGGTTGCCAGCAGCCATATCACCCTGTAGCCCAAGACATGTCCCCCGCACTTTTAGAAACGAATCGGTTACCTAACGTAACCTCGGTTCTCTCTAGAAGAGGGAACGAGTATTGCGTAAGCTAGCTTACGCTACGGGAAAGATTCATCTTTGCTGAGATATTGAAGCCAAAAATTATTTCATAATTTGTATCCATACACAACGCAGTTCCTCTGCGGCAGACCTAGAGCGGGCTAGCTAGCAGCTCATTGGTTCGCTCAGAGAGAACTGCTTAAGCCTATGGGAGAGCGGGGCTGAACCCGCTTCCAATGAGAGGCGCCCGCGTGCTCATTGCGTCATGGCCCGCCAGAATGGGCGTGGCCATGGTGTATATAACAGTCTCTCCCAGGCTTATATGTTGATTTATTTCAGGTTGAAGCGAAACGCTAGTAGCGCAAGCACGGCCGGGAACGCAATACTCGTTCCCTCTTCTAGAGAGAACCGAGGTTACGTTAGGTAACCGATTCGTTCTCTTACGAGAGGTTCTCTCGTATTGCGTAAGCTAGCTTACGCTACGGGAACACCTGGTCAACGCCGTGCGCGCTATGAATCCACTCATGAATCCCAGGGATATACCGGGGGATTTTTAACGTGGAGTGAATGTATTATGAGGCCGGCAGAGCGGGCACATGAAGTGTACACATAAGCATGTATGGGGCCAGCAGAGCGGGCACATGAAGTGTATAAGCATTTAAGGAGAGCACAAGGGGCGAACCGGTTGTGAGGGACTCCCAGTAATGCAGCTTCTTAGAGAGCTGGTCGTTAGACAGCTAGTAATTTTGCCTGCAAGGCGGGGACTTCCAAGTTGTATAATCTGACAAAAATGGACGGGGAGGCCCATCCCGCGGCCACACAAATGTCATGAATGGAAATTCCACAGGACCATGCCCATGATGAGACCATGCCTCTAGTGGAGTGCGCCCTGATGCCCAGAGGGCAGGGCAGGCATTTAGATGCGTAAGCAGAGGCAATAGCGTCCACTATCCATCTAGACAGTGTCTGTTTAGAGGTGGCCAGACCTTTGGTGCGCCCCCCAAACGACACGAAAAGCTGCTCAGCGCGTCTGAACGGGGCAGCGCGCGTAGTGTACAATCTCAGAGCCCGCACCGGGCAGAGGAGATTGGCGTCGCGCTCACTATCGGATGAAGGCAGAGCCGATAGGGAAATAATCTGAGCCCTGAACGGGGTACCAATCGCTTTCGGGACATAGCCATGCCTAGGTTTGAGAATGACAACAGAATCATTCGGCCCAAACTCAAGACACGCGGCGCTGGATGAGAGCGCGTGAAGATCCCCTACGCGTTTTACTGAGGACAGAGCCGTCAGGAAAACGGTTTTGAGCGAGAGGTATTTTAGGTCCACAGACTCGAGCGGTTCGAACGGGGGTGCTTTCATAGCTTCGAGGACTATAGAAAGATCCCAAATAGGAGCCGACGGGGGCCGCAGAGGGTTCATCCTCTTAGCTCCCCTGAGGAAGCGGATGACTAACTCGTCTTTGCCCAGGGACTGAGCGCGTCGGGGTTCAGCGAACGCCACGACGGCTGCCACATAAACCTTGAGAGTGGAGGGGGCCCTGCCCTTGTCCAGCATCTCTTGAAGGAAAACAAGCAAAGACGGCACCTCGCACGACCGTGGGTCCAGCTGTTTGTCGGTGCACCATTTTGAGAACACAGACCATTTATACGCATAGAGCCTTCTCGTGGAAGGTGCTCTAGCCTGTATGATAGTGTTTCTTACTCCCTCTGGCAAATCGACGAATAGTCGTTGATCACCCATGCATGTAGCGCCCAGCGCCGTGGATGGGGGTGCCAGATCGTGCCGCGAGCTTGAGAGAGGAGATCTGCTCTGACTGGGATGGGCCACGGGGCTGTCTGTGACAGCTGCGTGAGCTCCGGAACCCAATTCTGACTCTCCCAACGCGGGGCTATGAGGAGCACCGAGTGGCGTGTGTCCCTGATCCTCTGAATTACCTGTGGTAACAGAGCGATCGGAGGGAATGCATAGAGCGGGCGGCGAGGCCATTCCTGGGCTAGCGCGTCCTCGCTCCTCGAAAAATATATTGGGCAGTGAGCGTTCTCTTCTGACGCAAAGAGGTCTACTTCTGCTCTGCCGAATAGCCGCCGCAGTAATTGGACCGTTTGTGCGTTCAGGGACCATTCTCCTGTGGAGATGAGGTTCCTGGACAGTATGTCTGGACCGTCGTTCAGATGGTCCGGCACATGCGTCGCTCTGAGCGAGAGCAGGCGGCTCTGAGACCAAACTAGAATGCGGTGTGTCAGTAGACAGAGATTTCTGGATCTGACACCGCCCTGACGGTTGAGATAGGAGACCACAGCCATGTTGTCCGAACGGATCAGGACGTAGTGTCCCCGAATGAGCGAGAGAAAGCGCGAAAGCGCGTTCTCGACCGCAAGCATTTCCAGACAGTTTATGTGTAAGGGGCTTTCCTGAGTCGACCAATGGCCGAAGGCCGGTGAGCCCTCGCAGACTGCACCCCAACCCGTGTTGGATGCATCTGTCGAGATGACTTTTCGGCAGGAAAAGGTCCCCATCGTGACGCCCTGTCGAAACCATTCTGCTACTGTCCATGGCTGCAGCGCCGTGAGACATGTCTGCGTAACCCTGATCAGCTGGCGGCCCGTGTTCCACGCGCGGTGGGGTACACGGCTGTTTAACCAGAGCTGAAGCGGGCGCATGTGCAGAAGGCCCAGCTGAAGTACAGCGGAGGCTGAGGCCATGTAACCCAGCATCCTCTGAAAAGTTTTCAGAGGTGTGCGGGTGTCCATCTGAAAACGAGGCGGCTAGACGCTGAACACTGCGCGCGCGCCGTGTAGACAGGCGAGCCGTCATCGTGACCGAGTTCAAATCTATTCCTAGGAAGGAAATCGATTGACTGGGAAGAAGAGAGCTCTTTGTCCAATTGACAGAGAGGCCCAGCGTTTCCAGATGGTCGAGGAGAACTGCGCGGTGCGACAGAAGCTCCGTCTGTGATTGGGCCAAAATCAGCCAGTCGTCCAGATAATTCAGAATGCGCAGCCCCTGGCTTCGCAGGGGGGCGAGCGCCGCATCCATGCACTTCGTGAATGTACGGGGCGCCAGAGATAAGCCGAACGGGAGAACGGCGTATTGATAAACAAGACCCTCGAAGGCGAAACGTAAGAATGGCCTGTGACGGGGATTTGTCTGGATCTGAAAATAGGCGTCTTTCAGGTCTAGAGAGATGAACCAGTCCCCCTGGCGCACTTGCGCGAGGAGTTTCCTGGTAGTGAGCATCTTGAACGGTCTCTTCATGAGCACTTTGTTCAAAGACCTGAGATCTAAAATCGGTCTGAGGCCGCCGTCTTTCTTGGGAACCAGAAAATAACGGCCGTAAAACCCCGACTCGTTCATAGATGGCGGGACTCTCTCTATAGCGCCCCTTTTGCAACAGCGTCGCAATTTCTGAGCGGAGTGTGTCGGCGGCCAGCGGGCTGACAGTAGATTCGAGCTACGCGCACGAGGCAGGCGGCGGCGAAACTGTAGCAGATAGCCGCCCTTTATAATGCTTAACACCCACGGGGAAATGCCTGGAATGGCTTCCCACGCTTTGGAGCATGCGGCTAACGGCCGAATGGCTATATTGCCCTGATTGCTGCACATAGCGGGCTGGACACAGTGTGTGGGCGCGCTTTGAATGTGTGTGGCAACGGGATTTGCACTCAGAGAGGAGTCTATGGGCCGTGAAACAGAGCGAGCAGAGAGGGGACACGCGCACGAGCTCGTGGGCGTGTTTATGTTCTCTGATATTAGAGCGGGCTGTGCCCGTTTCATGTGATGGGGCTCTGATAGAGACACGGGATATGTTATGCTTGTGTGTATGGGTGAGCACATGATTGTGGGCACATTTTCTACACAACTGGCAAATTTTCTCTTTTTGAGATTTCTCTGGGTAGCCGCAAAAACGGCTTATTGTCGCTCGCAAGCGGGCTGGGACACCGGCTTGTTTGTGGCGGTCAACACTACAGCAGTCGGCGAAATAACGGGGACTGGCAGAGGGCGAAGCTTTGACGGCGGTCCGGCCACAGCGGGAGATTTTTCTACCCGTGAGGCTTTTGTGCTCTTTTTGAGATATCTCTGGGTCGCCGTGAAAACGGTGTTTGTGCACCTGCAGTGTTTTGTGTATGAGTGAACACAGTGTTGTGGGCACATTTTCTACACAAGAGGCTTTTATGCACCTTTTTTTTTGTTTTTGTTTTTTGTTGATTTCTCTGGGACGCGGTGAAAACGGCGTTTGTGCACATGCAAGCGGGAAAAGAGACCGGCTTGTTGATGGCGGTGTACACTGCTGCAGTAGCCGTGTGAACGGGGACTGACAGAGGGCGAAACCTTGATGGCGGTTCAGCCATGGTGAGAAATAGCCGTCCTTTTCTCAGCTGAGGCTGGTCACGTGAGCGGCCTGCAGCGGGATATATATATAGCTTGAAATCGGCTGCACTTGTGACGCGCGTCGCGTGCAAGTGTGTGTTAGAAACGTGAGCGCTGCAAGCGGGCACGAGACTATTTTTAGCCTGCAGAGGCTGGACTTGTGACGGCATAAAAATTATCTGCGAGAGCCGGAATCGAACGCGGGTCTCTGGCGCGAAAAGCTTTGTGATACACCACTCACAGGGGTAATGACACAAGCACAGTAGCGCGAGCAGATAAGAGGGCGTGATAGCAGTAACAGGTTCGGCCTCAGCGGAACTAACACACTATAACCCATTTGTCCAGCTTTATGCTCGGAAATGAGAACGTTTCTCATGAGCGCGGGAGAGCGCGGCCGCTTTCTGTCACGTAAGAGAGCTGGGCGCGAGCTCAGAGCTGCATAAAGATTATCTGCGAGAGCCGGAATAGACGCTTTATGTAGCGTTATATGCAGGCGGGAGAGCGCGGCCGCTTTCTGTAACGTAAGAAAGCTAGCCGAGAGCTCAAATTATCTGCGAGAGCCGGAATCGAACACGGGTCTCTGGCGCGAGAGGCTTTGTGTTCCACCACTGAGCTAGGGGGGAGACACAGGCTCAAAAGCGCGAGCAGATAAGAGGGTGTGATAGCAGTGACTAGTTCGGCCTCGACGGAACTTAACGCACTATAAACCCACTTGCCGGTGACGGCCGGGCTAGCTCTCTTGTAAAGTAAAGAAAGCTAGCCGCGGTTGGCACAGCTGTACGCGGCTCGTCCCCCATTCAGCGCTCGTAGGCGGTGAGAGGGGGAGGCGGCGTAACGCTTCGAGTCGAGCCCGCAGGGTCAACAACAGAAGCCCAATCGCAGAGGAAACATCCGCCGTTGGCGAGAGAAAGCTCTGCGTGTCCCAGTCCCAGGCAGAGAGCGCAGAAGAAGGCGGGCTCTGGCGCTGAGAGGGACGCGGCATGAGCCGCAGGTGTGCGAGGCATCTTAAAAAAAACGCTCGCTGCTCTTTTAGATACACACACACACAATACAAGAAGATTTTGGTAAGGATATGAATCCGTCGGATGGCGCTAGCTTGCAGGACGGCTGAAGGTGGCGAAGACGGCCGGCTTCCTCAGACTCCCAGATGCTCGCTAGAAGGTGCCTTTTCCACGACGGCGGCTTTTCTCAGGACAGCAGAAGCGTGTAGCTCGATGAAGATGAAATGAATCAACATATAAGCCTGGGAGAGACTGTTATATACACCATGGCCACGCCCATTCTGGCGGGCCATGACGCAATGAGCGCACGGGCGCCTCTCATTGGAAGCGGGTTCAGCCCCGCTCCCCCATAGGCTTAAGCAGTTCTCTCTGAGCGAACCAATGAGCTGCTAGCTAGCCCGCTCTAGGTCTGCCGCAGAGGAACTGCGTTGTGTATGGATACAAATTATGAAATAATTTTTGGCTTCAATATCTCAGCAAAGATGAATCTTTCCCGTAGCGTAAGCTAGCTTACGCAATACGAGAGAACCTCTCGTAAGAGAACAGGTGATTCTGTCCCCTGCATTTTTTTGACCCAGCGCCACTATTTCCGCCCGTGTTCTCTGATTTGTTACTTCGACTTGGGTGAACTAACATTCAGCCAATCACAGCGCGAATCATCTATTGGGCGTGTCTGTCATAAGCTTCAAATCTCTTGTTGCTCTTGCGAATTTTCGTGTTAGTCGCTTTGCTGTTTGGCCGTCTATGCACCCCAGAAAAAAAGCAGAGGACGATTAGGCCTACATAATTTTTTTCAAACACACACTGCAAGTATAATGTGTTACAGTATTTCGCGATGACATGAATCACACGTAAAGTTTCCTTGTTATGATTTAACTTACTGTATGCAGTAAGATGTGTAAGACAACAGAACCCGTATGGACTTCGTCACGTCGCGCCGGATTGTGCCGAGTGTGTGTTAAATGCTCTCCTATTTGTTGCTTTGAATAAAAGCGTCTGTTAAATGAGACATAACAGATTATTCCCAGCAGGCACACAACGTCATAAGACGTTGATATTTGGTTGAATTTCGATTGCGACGTCGGGTGACCAAATTCAACATCTAATGTTACTGTTAAATTGATGTCCAATACCGAATACATTGATTTAGGTTTTATTGGTATATGTTTTATAAAATGTCTGTTGTATAAAATTACTGTAGGCTAGATGTAATCTGTAGCCTATAGTTGAACACTTTTTTTGGTCCAACTGAAGTAAGATAAAAGTTATTGTTCAATAGTTTAACTGAAATATTGTAAATATCATAAAACATCTTTATTTCATAAAAATAAAGTATAGATGTCCACAGTGGTCTGAAAGTCCCAAATCCTGCAGTATTTTTTTATTTTGTGTATGATTTCACAAAAAATAGGTTGCTGTAAGCTATCATGGCATGTTCCCAAAATTGCCACTAGGGTACTGTAAAATGGCAATTGCTATTCCATCTAGAATTTATTATGAACATCACTTTTCAGTCCCTCCAGAAAAACGCGATTATGCGATCGCATGATTCAATGCATAATCAGCCAAAGTCTGCATATTAATGTGGCATTTTTTCAAATACGCCGCACTTTTGCCGCATAAATTGCTGATTTCCGCGCAAAATATGCGGGGCTTGTATGATTTCATAATCCCCGCATTTTCGTTGCAAAATAGTCACATATATCTTAGCAGAAAGTTGAAAAATGTTGCGTTTATTTCACACAAGAGCAGCCATTTCCCCCTGTTGCCATGGGAACGTTATGAAGTGACGTAATTAGGCGACGTGAACATCATCGAAAAGCCGTAAAATAGTAAACATTTATTTTTAAATATTTTATTTATTAATTTTTACAGAAGTTGTAGCATATTTCTTTTGTAAAGCTACAGAACTTGTTTGACTCATCAATGTTTTGTAAGTTTGAGGCATGTGTTTATTGAGCCATATAGGTCTGAAATTAAACAAGATAAAATTTTCCAGCACTTTCTGTGATGTAGTATGTTTGCTTATCATAGGAAGTAATAAGAAATGACTCTTTACATTCAGGTAGTGGCCTAGTGAGAACAGGGTGTTGGGGAATCACTTTTTCTCTCTTTTTCATCAAACCGCAGTTTTTGCAAGTTCCCGCAATTTCATCGCATACAATTGCATAAATATCCCGCATATTCCATCGCATTTTTTAAGAAAACGTGCCGCATAATCAAGGATTTTTGCCCGCAACAATCACAAAAAAACTCCGCAATTTTCTGGAAGGACTGACCTTTGGGTCCCCCCCCCCCCCCCCCCTCCCCCCCTCCCCCCCTTTGGGCCCCCCCCCCCCCCCCCCCCCCCCCACACACACTTGTATAATGGCTGCTACGCCCCTGGTACCAAGTATTGAGTTCAGATGGGTACTACATCATTTTTATTGTGTAGATATGTCATCCACTCATTATCTACTGTGTTATTTACAGTAGATGTTTCCAGGTAAATCATATAATTTAAAAGCCTGGCTTAACTCAGTGTTATATTATTTGAGTAAAACTTACAGACAGAGTGAGTCAAATGTGGAAATTAGGTAAGTTTGACTTATTTATTTTTTTTATTTTTTTCAGTGCAGCACTCACGAGGACAGCTGTTTGGAAGGTCTGGATGATTTTTTTCTTTTTATAGAATATTCATTATATCTGGAGTTTGACCCCTCAAATCTGATGGTGTAACTGAAATTGATACTTTCACTTATCAATCATGAAATAATTTATGTAAAGTATATTAAAATATTGGTTGCACTTTATTTTACAGTACGTGCACTTGCGTGTACCGTGTTACCTAAGAAAGTATTCTGGTTAATATAAGGTAACTACATGGGTTAAAGTTAGGTTTAGAAGTAGGTTCGGGGTTAGTACCTAGTTATTACCCAGTTATTGTCACTACTATATTAAGTACATAGTATGTACATGGGGAACAGGACTGTGAAATAAATAAATATAACGATTATAATATGTCTCATTGGTTCCAACTTGACATGAAGTATTTCATTCTAGACACCAATGTGTGATTATTTTTTAAGTGATGAATTTCTCGAGACAGTGTTAAATATTTTTAATATATTAAAAATGTGAAGGCTTGCCAGTTCGTGAATAAAACTGTGAATCCTGTGATGACTGCTCTGTGTAAAACCTGATAATAGACAAAAGCATGGGGGAATGAAAGTTGAGTTTCTCTCTGCAACTTTTGTGAGAACTTTATTCTAACAAACCAAATACATTGTTTTTTTTAACATATGTGATCATGGTAATACTGTTTTTTTTTTTTATATAACTACAAGAAAAGTTGGTAACACTTTATAATAACTGCATGCTATTGATCATTAGTTAAGCATTAGTAAACAGTTAATTAATCATTTATAAAGCATTACTATACATTAATAACCAGTTTATAAATACAGCTATAAATGCTTTATTCTTCATTTAAAAGCATATCTATAATGTCTTTGATAACTATGATCTTATGAACCACTGACAACTCCTAAATAACCGGTTTGTAAATAATGCTATACTTTATTTAGAAATGATAAATTGATCATTAATAAAGTATGAAAATACAATTATTAAACACATTATAGATATGCTTATAAGTCAAGAATAAAGCATTTATAGCTGTATTTATAAACGGCTTATTAATGTCTGTTAATGCTTTATAAATGATGAATTAACGGTTTACTAATGCTTAACTAATGATCAATAGCGTGCAGTTATTATAAAGTGTTACCGAAAAGTTATGTATTTTTGGGACATATACAAATGTAGCGTAATGTCTTTTTTATATACAATAGAAAATGGTAATATCATGGTCTGTTAAACATCAGTAATACAGTGTTTATATTGTTTTATATAGACTAAAAAAAAAAGATTTTTCGAAGTTGCAAATAAAATAAGATACTATTCCAGTCTTTCTGGCTATATATATATATATATATGTGTGTGTGTGTGTGTGTGTTATTGTATTTATTAGTTAACTTTACTAGCAGTTTCTGAATGAAAATTGTTAGGGTTAATGGAAATATGGCATTTTTAGCATGTGTAATGAAAATACTTTTTTGTACCTTTTTTATTATTATTACTGAGACCATGATAGTGCCACAGTAAAGTTGATCATACAATGCAATATGTTTTTCTATAGATCATTCGACATGAAAATGTAATTGAGATTCTGATGGTTAACCCAGTAAATGGCTTCGCTATGATGTGGATGGAAGGAATGGAATGTTTTTTTTAAAGGAACGGCTGTGACATTGTGTGAAGGTTGGGCAGAGGGGTGGCAGGATGGAGCATGTTCAGAGACCTTCTGGGGCTCATGCATAATGCTCTTTGTGTTTAAGGCACAGGTTGGCCAGGCGGAGGAGGGCGGCGGAAAGATGGAGGTGATGGCAGGGACTACTCCTCCAGAATCTCAAGCAGCTTCCTCTTCCCCCTCCTCTTATTTGGAAACAGCCAAGTTTGTCAATGAACGTCTCCCCTGGGTGCTATTTGAGCTCATGTTCATTTCGCTGTCTTTTCCCTCCGCTCTGTTGTTGAGTCTGATGTATTAACTTGCAATCTTATGAAAGAGAGGCTAAAAAAAAAAGACTGTTTTGACACAATCTTAATAGTCATTTTCACGCAAGATTACATTCTCTGCATATCGTGAGTCGCTGTGTCAAAAGAGCAGCCTATAAAACAGGAAAACTAATAAATCTGGGTACGATTCAGCAAATTCTAATTCACTTGTGCCCATCTAGACCCAAAAACAATTATATTCTAATTACGGTTTTGTAAAGTACATTTTCCGCAATGATTATATAGAGCAAGGACAGACGGAAATAAAGAAATTCATGGTCTGCAATAATTCTGAAATTCATCATCGGTTTCCGGCATGCATAATGAACTATAAAATATTCTTAAAACATAATTATAGTATTTTATTATATAATGCCACATAGGCCATTAGCCCATGCTCCTACATTTATAACCACATGAATAATTAATTATAAGCCCTTTTATCGCAGCTGAAGTTGTTTTTCTCCGGCGTGCAAATTACACTGGATTTTGACAAAAGGACCCAAACAGAAGTCACGTTGATCTTACATGTCTAGAGCTCATGCAAATGACCTAAACTGAATCTTATGCAAGGGATGCAGTTAACAGACACGCCTACAGGTGGGCCTACAGGTGCACCCCAGGCTGAGAGCTCGTATTACGGGCAGAGAGAATGGACATGCCCAGGGCTGTGTTGTGAAGGATTCATCTTAGGAGGTAAGTATCAAGCATTGGAGCCCAGCCATGACCCATGAATGCGTGATGAGCATTCTCCAAGAAGAGTGGAGGAAGATAAATTAAAGGAATATGAGACTATGCAGTCCATGATGTAAATCAGAGACCATTAGAAATTCATTAAACACTCTCCAGAATATAGAGCTGAAATATGACTCCATGCATGAGAGGGTATTAAAAGAAAGTTCATGGGTAGTATAAAAGATAGCAGTAGGTAAAAGGTCGAGCTGAATTAGAGGAATCAGGGATAGATGGAAGGATGGACTGATGGATAGATTGGAATAATACAATTAAAGTGTAAATACTGTCTATATTCAAATATTAGTTTCCTGAACACTCATTTTTTTTCTTTCAAAAAGCATATATTTGTACTACGCCATTCTAGTAATCCTTTCAGCAGGTTTCTTCATTATGACAGTTGGTGGCAAGTGACTGTACTTTATTAGTAAATAATTTATTCAAATGATTCGCTCAAAAACACTAATACATTCGGAAACTAAACATGCATCTCGTCGACTGGTATGAGATTGTTTCTGAAGAATAGAAAAAAAAAAAATCCTATTGTCTGATAACCAAAATAATATCCTACAACTAATCTGGAAACACAATAACCATTAGGCTATAAACACAAATAAGTTTATGACCTAGGCATATATGCTTAATTTAGCCTACTGTATTCGTCGTTTGTTTGTTTGTTTGTTTATTTATTTAGTCAGCCCTATTTATTTATTTATTTATTTAGGCTGTTCAATTTTCGTAACAGAAGCATACCAATAGCCTAAGCTGTGTTTCATTTGTCACATATTGTTTGGGTTTTCAGCATATTTTGTATTCCAAATGTTCAGCAGATATTAGTTAGCCTATTGAGCATGTAATTTAAAAAAGTTTATTATAGTAAAATGAATGAAGGGTAGCCTAAGTTTTTTTTTCGCTACAAATTATAACATCTTGTTCTTTATAAACAATGTGAAACAAAAATTTTAATAAGATAATTTGTGCAAATTAATATTTACTATTTGAGAAAAAAGCTGTACATGTATACACAAGGTAAAAACACTTAATTTGGTGAAAAAAAAAACAAAAAAAAACAATTGAAGGTCAGAATGAATGAAAAAAAAGAGTGAATAATGTATTATTCATTCCTTATGAGATTTTTGGTATTACCCCCACCCCGTTCGGCAGACGCAGACGCCACGTAGCCTATTGCAGAGGTAGATGTCACGTATTGCAGACGCAGACGTCACGTATTTCAGACGCAGACGTCACGTTCATTGTAACGAGTGCATGTTGCAAAGTCATATTAAAGAGCCCATCGGAACGCCATACTATAGTGGCTCGGATCTCGCGTTTGCCGAGGCAGCGCGTTGATTACGGGTCTACTCTGCAATAAAGATTCTGTGACTTGATCTCGCGTTGTCGAAGCAGCGCGTAGATTAAAGGTCGTACATTGCAATACAGAATCTAGTGGCTCGGATCTCGCGTTTGCCGAGGCAGCGTGTAGATTACGGGTCTACTTTGCAATAAAGATTCTGTGTGTGTGCGAGGCATGAACAGTCAGCTCCTGAGGGTGCTGGCTGTGTTCATTGAGAAATATCTCGACGCGCGCAGCCGTGCGTTTTCGGGTGTTTCAGCCTCGCGCCCGTTGATTTTCTTCTCGAGAGATGAAAACCAAATATATTGTGAACGACTCGAATCTCGCGTTTGCCGAGGCAGCGCGTAGAGTACGGGTCTGCAATTAAGGGTACACACGCGATCTGTGAAATAATAGGCCTATTGTTTGGGTGCGAGGCATTCACAGTCAGCTCTTGAGGGTGCTGGCAGCTGTTCATTGAGAAATATCTCGACGCGTACATATCCGTGCGCTGTCGGCTGTTTCAGCCTCGCACCTATTGACTTTCTTCTTGAGGGATGAAAGCCAAATACATTGTAATGACTCGAATCTCGCGTTTGCCGAGGCAGCGTGTATTACGAGATCGTATAACACAAAACAGTATTCTCTGGTAATTATGGCTGCATTTAATTTTAAGAAATTAAAATGATGAAATATTATCCGACTTTAAGGAAGTTAGATATTTAAATTCAACCTACCACTCAGACCGTGTTTCACATGCAGTGTTCCTTCTGCACATCAAAAATTGTTTTTCGATTTTTCCCTGCCAGTCCTCCGCTTCAGGGTCGAAAACGAGACAAAAATATAGGGCTATCCCCCCCGTGGAGGGAAGAGCAAGAATCGCTCCTCCGTGGAGCCCTCAGGAAATCGATGCTTGTATCCAGCGTAAAGTGCGCTTTGGGACACATCGGTTTTCAGCAAATGCACGCTGCAGTGTATGCCCCAAGGGCTTGCGGCCGGAGATCCGCTTCAGGGGGTCGAGAACGAATCCCGATTGATACCCGAAGCCAGGCTCGAGAGGCTGGTTCCCTTAGTAGATTATCTCAGCACATGGTCATGCCTTCCGAATATATCTGCGTGGGCCCTGCGTACTTATAGAGCTGGGTTACAGGCTGCAGTTCAGCTCCCCTCCCCCGAAGTTCAACGGGGTGGTCTGGACTGTGGTCGGCCCAGAGCAGGTGTGGGTTATGGAACAGGAAGTTCAATCCCTGTTGGTCAAGGAGGCCATAGAACGTGTTCCTCTGCCAGACAGGGAGTCCGGGTTCTACAGCCGGTACTTCATAGTTCCCAAGAAGGATGGGGGGGTTGCGTCCAATAATAGATCTCAGGGACTTGAATCGGTCCCTGAGGAGATTTAGGTTCAAGATGCTCACAATCCCAGCCATCGTGAGTCAGATCCAGTTCGAGGAATGGTTTGTCACGATAGATCTGAAGGACGCATACTTCCATATTTCCATCCTTCCATGTCACAGGAAGTTCCTGAGGTTCACTTTCGGGGGCGAAGCGTACCAATATCGGGTTCTTCCGTTCGGCCTAGCTCTCTCCCCTCGCACTTTTACAAAATGCATGGATGCAGCTCTAGCACCCCTGAGGCTCGAGGGCGTCAGGGTGCTCAACTACATCGACGACTGGCTGATACTGGCCCAGTCGCGAGAGCTGGTGATTCGGCATCGAGATGTCGTCCTCGCCCACATCCAGAGCCTGGGGTTGAGACTCAACACAAAAAAGAATGTGTTGACGCCCTCCCAGATTACTACGTTCCTGGGAGTTGTATGGGACTCCACGACGATGCGGGCACAGATGTCTCCTGCGCGCGTGAAGTCCATACTGGCAATGGTCTCCAGAGTGAAGCTAGGCCACAACCTCACTGTGAAGCAGTTTTAGAGACTGCTGTGGCTCAGGGCAGCAGCGTCCAACGTTATACCTTTTGGCCTGCTACACATGATACCCCTACAGTGGTGGTTGAGGGCCAAAGGGGTTTCCCCGAGGGGAAATCCGTTCCATATGATCAGGGTAACGCGCAGATGCCTTCGTTCCCTTGTCATATGGAGGAAACCTTGGTTCCTGTCCCAGGGACCGGTGCTGGGAGCATCATGTTGTAGGAAAATCGTTTCAACAGATGCCTCCCTCACTGGTTGGGGCGCGGTCATGGACGGCCGCTTTGCGAGAGGTCTGTGGAAGACCCAGCATTCTTCCTGGCACATCAACTGCCTGGAAATGCTGGCGGTCTACAAAGCTCTAAGGAGTTTTTACCCGGACCTCCGCGGCCACCAAGTCCTGATACGCTCGAACAACATGTCCGTAGTCGCGTATCTGAATCACCAGGGGGGTCTGAGGTCACGCCCTCTATGCAGACTGGCACACCAGATCCTTCTGTGGTCCCAGGGGAAACTGTCGTCTCTCAGAGCGATGTATGTCCCCGGGGACCAAAATCAGGGAGCAGACGTTCTGTCGAGGCAGGGGCTGAGGCCCGGGGAGTGGCTACTCCACCCCCAGGTGATGGAGGCCATGTGCGTGAGATTAGGCCCAGTGGAAGTGGATCTGTTCGCGTCTCAAGAGACGTCCCACTGTCCACTGTGGTTCTCTCTCAGGTATCCAGCTCCGCTGGGGCTGGACGCTATGACGCAGACGTGGCCGAGGCTGTGTCTGTACACATTTCCCCCGATCGCTCTGCTCCCGGGAGTCTTGGAGCGGGTCTGCCGGGAAGGGATCAGCCTACTTTTAGTAGCACCCCGCTGGCCGGCCCGGATATGGTTCTCGGACATTGTAGCACTGCTAGACGGCCTCCCGTGGCAGGTCCCTCTGAGGAGGGATCTGCTGTCTCAGGCAGGGGGCACAATATTTCACCCCCGGCCAGAGCTGTGGAACCTCTGGGTCTGGCCCCTGAGGGGGCTCGGAACCTAGAGGCTGGCCTGTCAGCAGATGTTGTCGAGACCCTACTCAGCTCCAGGGCTCCTTCCACCAGGAGACTGTACAGCCTAAAGTGGAATGTGTTTTCCACTTGGTGTAGAGAGCGTGAGGTGGACCCAGTTAACTGCCCAGTGGCTTCAGTACTGGAGTTCCTCCAAGATCGTTTCTCCGCCGGTCTTACCCCGTCCACACTTAAGGTGTATGTGGCTGCCATTGCGGCTTTCCACTCGCCTATAGGTGCTGGGCCTTTGGGAAAGCACCATATGGTTGTACGTTTCCTCCGTGGGGCTCGGAGGATGAGGTCTGCGGCTCACTCCAGAAGTCCCAACTTGGGACCTGGCGGTGGTTCTTGAAGGGTTGGCTGAGGCCCCCTTTGAACCACTGGAGTCAGCTGAGGCAAAGAACCTGACCTTCAAGGTGGCCTTTCTCCTTGACATCACCTCTCTGAGGAGAGTGGGGGATCTCCAGGCCTTGGCTATAACGCCAACTTGCCTGGAGTTTGCCCCTGGCGTTGTTAAGGCCATCTTACATCCTAGACCGGGCTATGTCCCCAAGGTGCCGTCTAGTGCGGCACGGTCAGTGGTTCATCAGGCCTTCCATCCTTCACCTCATGGGACGACGGAAGAGGGGAGACTTCTCCTGCTCTGCCCAGTCAGAGCCCTAAGGGTTTACTTGGAGAAGTCTTCTCAGTGGAGGAAGTCAGACCAGTTGTTGGTGTGCTTTGGTTCACCCAAGAAAGGGCTTCCTGCATCTAAACAGACAATCAGCAATTGGATTCTCCAGGCTATAGCCACAGCTTATCAGGTGCGCAATTTGCCTTCACCTATGGCTGTGAGGGCACATTCCACCAGGAGCATGGCCTCCTCGGTGGCCCTCCTTTCTGGCGTCTCGCTTCAGGAGATCTGCGAGTCGGCTGGGTGGGCCACCCCGCACACCTTCATACGTTTCTACAGTCTGCAACTCCCCGTGACGCCTGGCGCCAGAGTGCTCAAGTCCTAAGTGTGCCTGGTCTTCCAGCTTCACACTAGGGCGGGCTCTGTGAAGTGGAGCCTTAAAAATTAATTAACTGTGACTTTTTTTAGCGCGGTTAATCGTGAAATGGGTTAATCGCTGCATCCCTATTCTGCACAGTATGCTATATTTTAAAGCGATATGGACAAGATTAGGAGGAAACTGCAGCTTTACCTAGCTGAATGGTTCTGACTGAGCTGTGATATAAACAAAACGCTACTGGCTATTTAAAAAAGGGGAGGAGCTGTTTGATATGTCCTGCACTGTATTCCTGTTTCAGTGGAAATTACGTCACATTGAATAATGCTGAACGTTTCAAGGCACTTCAGTGGGCCTTGAGTGTATGTTTACCCGATATGCTTAAAACGGAGAAGTTTTTCCTTTGAGTTTTCAGCATAGAGACCATTGTCAAAATGATCCCCATTCACACGAATCTGAAAAAACGACAAAAAATGCTGCATTCTGCTGCCAGGCCGTTAGATGCCGATGAAACACGCATGTGCATGGCATTTTGTGCAAATGTGCAAACTTGCACTTTGAAACCTGTTTTCAAAAGTTTGCGTTTTCAGGCACCCAAAACACCGTTGTCGTGTAAATGAACGGCCAAAGCACATAAAAAGCCTTCAGATTTTAGTTGAAAACGGTGTCGTGTAAACAGCCCCTTAAATACAAGTCCAAATGAGACGGTGATTAGCTGCAGGTGTGTAATTAGAGTGAGAGCGGGGCAGATTCTAGAATGTGCATGTGACAATTTAAATTTCTTATTGTAATTCAGGTTTTTCATGTTATGTCCCTTATTGTGTCCCCTCCTCTGCTCCGCTCCGCTGTCACTGTTACAAAAAAAGGATTCTTCCAGTTGCATAAAGCACAGTCTGGACTCTGAAAATTGAATTCCAGTGCGGCTCCATTATTTTTAGCTGTTTATTTGTGCATGTCTGTTCACATGTGAAGCGCTGTCTGAGCTGCGTGCAGATAGATATCAGCATTGCCATTCAGCTCAATGTGATTTTGGAAGTGTGGCCACAGTGTGACTACGTTCATTGTGGTCTGCGTATTACAATTGTCTCTCATTTCGAAGGCACTCAGCATACACAGTTAAAGAAGTCACTACTCACCACTGATATATATATATACACTCACCTAAAGGCTTATTAGGAACACCATACTAATACTGTGTTTGACCCCCTTTCGCCTTCAGAACTGCCTTAATTCTACATGGCATTGATTCAACAAGGTGCTGAAAGCATTCTTTAGAAATGTTGGCCCATATTGATAGGATAGCATCTTGCAGTTGATGGAGATTTGTGGGATGCACATCCAGGGCACGAAGCTCCCGTTCCACCCAAAGATGCTCTATTGGGTTGAGATCTGGTGACTGTGAGGGCCATTTTAGTACAGCGAACTCATTGTCATGTTCAAGAAACCAATTTGAAATGATTCGAGCTTTGTGACATGGTGCATTATCCTGCTGGAAGTAGCCATCAGAGGATGGGTACATAGTGGCCATAAAGGGATGGACATGGTCAGAAACAATGCTCAGGTAGGCCATGGCATTTAAACGATGCCCAATTGGCACTAAGAGGCCTAAAGTGTGCCAAGAAAACATCCCCCACACCATTACACCACCACCACCAGCCTGCACAGTGGTAACAAAGCATGATGGATTCATGTTCTCATTCTGTTTACGCCAAATTCTGACTCTACCATCTGAATATCTCAACAGAAATCGAGACTCATCAGACCAGGCAACAACTGTCTTCAACTGTCCAATTTTGGTGAGTTCTTCCAAATTGTAGCCTTTTTTTCCTATTTGTAGTGGAGATGAGTGGTACCCGGTGGGGTCTTCTGCTGTTGTAGCCCATCCGCCTCAAGGTTTTGCGTGTTGTGGCTTCACAAATGCTTTGCTGCATACCTCGGTTGTATTGAGTGGTTATTTCAGTCAAAGTTGCTCTTCTATCAGCTTGAATCAGTCGGCCCATTCTCCTCTGACCTCTAGCATCAACAAGGCATTTTCGCCCACAGGACTGCCGCATACTGGATGTTTTTCCCTTTTCACACAATTCTTTGTAAACCCTAGAAATGGTTGTACGTGAAAATCTCAGTAACTGAGCAGATTGTGAAATACTCAGACCGGCCCGTCTGGCACCAACAACCATGCCACGTTTAAAATTCTGACATTCAGTTTGGAGTTCAGGAGATTGTCTTGACCAGGACCAAACCCCTAAATGAATTGAAGCAACTGCCATGTGATTGGTTGATTAGATAATTGCATTAATGAGAAATTGAACAGGTGTTCCTAATAATCCTTTTGGTGAGTGTATAGGTATATACATATCAGTGGCGTATATGATCTGTTTAGTAAGGAGACAATGTTTTCAGTGTTATCAATAAAAATACAACTTAGGGGCTAATGAGATCATTACATAATAGTTAGAGCTTTATATGGGGTGACACCTGCAAGGGTTGAAAACATTATGTCGAAATGCATTATCATGTGAACTGCAAATTTAGTCCACTTAATTAAGTGTAAACAGAATAAAACTAAGTTTAAAATAATTGCTAAAAATATCTCTCTTCGATGTCTATCTTTGCATGCTTATAAACCAACGGCTTCATTTTACATACACCACATTTAATGAGCTCTGGCTTTGGTATTGTGAGCAGTCCCGGAGTGGATACACTTTTGGATGTTTTGATGATTAGAAAAGTTCTAAAATAGCTCCACTATATAAAACAAGAGAGGATAAAGCCACTGCAATGTTCTTGGCCGAGGGGTCCGCTGCTTTCTGAAGAAAACCACAGAGGTGATTGTGAATGGGCCTATTGTTTTTGAAATGAAAGCGGACACATCCAAAGCTCTGCTACTCGGGCAAAAAACAAGCCTTCTTCACCTTCGACTCTCCCCCTCAGATGTGCGGCAGCGTATGTCCCTCACATCCTTTCACCTAAGGTAAAACAGAGAGATGTCATAACCTGAAAAGAACGAGAACGGAAGAGAGAAGGAGAGAGAAAGGCCTTGATAATTAAGACACCAGCTGTCACGGTATATTCTGGAACCCATCAAGAAGGTGGTGTTTAATGTGACAAAGGATTGACATGCGGCTGTGGTGAGGACCACAGTGGCCGCTGTGCATTGAGTGGGTGTAGTATGTGTTAAGATCCAGCAAAGTATGTTCTTGATGCTATCATTATTCATTCTATTACCAAAGAACATTCTTGGAGGTGTTGCTGTTATGAAACAAAAAACTGTGGGAAACCTTTTGTTTTTACCTTTGAGATAACAAGCGTATTAGTAGAGAACCATCGCACCTCTCAGACAAATTCCCATAAGTATAATTTCTTGAAATATAGCATCTGCATTTCTCCCGAGCAGATTTTCCTCATTGAAATTCTTCATGTGTCACACAGCATTTAATGGGAGTCTTGATGATTACAGAACGGAGGCTGGGAGTTCCCCAGGTGTGTAATTGCACTTCTTCTGTTCTTTGCTCTTCTGTGGAGGAGTTTGAATTAAAACAGAATCCATTAAAAAATAAGAGCGAAATCCTCTTTGTTTAATAATTTTTTATTATTTCTAGCCTGCTCCTATAGAGCCCTCTCTGACCATGTTTTTTGTTCTCCCCAAACCCTGCTTTTTTTTTCTTCTTTGTTTATATATTTGTAGATTTAAGGGATTTGGCTGGACGGATCTAAAGAATATGGTGCTGTTCCCTCCCACTGTTTATGACAGGTATTCCCAGAGGACTGCAACTCATTTCTGGAAGCATGTAGTGTAGAGATGGGGCCATCTCATCTCAGTCTGCTGAAACCCCTCTGGGGCTAAAGACACTGTCAGGTACCCTCCATCTGACCTTCCCCGGGTCTCTGTTCACGGCACTACTCTCCTCCTTTAGCGCGGCAAGCGTGAACTACCATCGGGAATCCTAAGTGCGGGCTAGAAAAATCAGTCAGGCTCTGACCTCTGTCCCAAAAAAACCATAGTTTACAAAACAAATGCTTCATGACAATAATTATTTAATATTTATTGTAATTATTCAGTAATTCTTTTGCTAACAATTTACAATAAGATCTCATTTGTTAACATTAGTTAATCCATTAATTAACATGAAATAACGAGCAATGCATTTTTACAGAATTTATTTATCTTTGTTAGTAGTTAACGGTAGTTAACATAATGTATTCATGTTCATGTTAGTTCACAGTGCATTAACTAATGTTAACAGATATTTATTTATTTATTTATTTATTTAATATGGACATAACAACAGCATTAGACGAACCAGATACCTTGTTTTCAGTGTTATAGCAAAATTGCTAATTTGCAACACCTGTCCATAGGAGACAACACATGTCACCAAACACAACACAAAAAAGTAAATTAAAAATAAATACAGTAGTTACAAAGATTAGCAATACAAAACATCACTATACATGTTATACAGCATTAGCATGTGTGCATATAACATATAACATTGGATCTTAAAAATCTATTAGTAAATGCTGAGATTAACATTAACTAAGATTAATAAATGCAATGGAGCCCCCAAAGGCATATGGTCGTGGAAAAAATTATTGGAGTCTATAAATATGCAGCCAGAAAGCTGATTTCGTCAGAAATATCTTAATTGAGTAATTAATGCAAAAAGAAACATTTTGGGTAACTAACCCTTTAAAACTTTAAATTTGCTGGAAAATTATGGAATGCAATGCCAGTCTCAAGATCTTGAAAAAACAAACACTAATGTTTAGCCTAAAATGGATGACAAGATCAACAAATGTAAGATTCTCAGTGGCAATGCAGCACGGCATGGCCAAAAATGGTAAATGACAGTTTCATCAACTAGCCAGGGCAAGTGTCGAAACTATAAACTATAAAGATAAAGATAACTATAAATTATAAAGATAACTATAATGATATAGTTCTTAAAATCGTTCTCAGTATTAAAGAATAGCAGAGTCCACACCATAACTATGATAATAATGGCACATAGAAACAATATCATTGGAATCACTTTCAGAACGATTTTATCCAGCTGAAGAACAATAAAAACATTGAGAGCCAATCAGAATGAATCCTGCTGTAACAAGCTTGAACATTTAAAGTGACAGACAAGTATGCGCTTAGAATAAACAGAACGATATCGTCCACTGGTATGGACGTTAATATAGTTTATATTACATTAAATGATTAAAGAAGTCCAATTGAAATCTTTCCGTCTGAAAGATCAAGTTATGATCAAGATTAAGTTAAGTTGAATCACACAAACATCGATAACATGCATTTGGAAAATATACTGGAAAAAATATATATAATATTTTATAAAGTATAGGCTACATAATACAAATATAAAGTATTTTTATTATTCATTCCAACTTTAAGTGTGGCTTAAGTGTCCAAATACTACTGGATGCATTATAAATCAAAATGAATGTGTAAGGGGACAATTTTAAGAAAGATATACTTACTCCAAGCATTCTAAAAATGGAAAAATTGTAGAAATAGAGGCACTATTTTAGATGTGTGACTATAAACTTAGCTTGGTCTAACATTCCCACAATAAGGTTTGAGGTTAAGACTTGTTTTGCTCAAATCAATGCCTTGTTTAGTCTTAACTGACAGGGTCTCTGATTGGGTTCAAAGCTAACGCAACTGTTGAACAAAGAATGAATTCCATCTCTTTTCAGTCCGACAACCAAAGAAAACTCTTTTTGTTGATTCTCTCAATGCTTTTTCATTGCAGTGCAACCTTGTATTTATTATTTAAAAAAAAAAAAAGTTATCTTAAAGATATTTAATTTTTCATATAATCTAGCTTTTTAACGGTTTATTTTGATGATCCCTTTAACACATTCTCTTGACTATAAGTGTTACGGGTGCGTGGTAGGAAGGATGAGAAGACGAGGATACCAGGAAAACAGGATTTAATAAACAAAAACTCAGGAACCATACAACACACTCAACATTAACGCACCATATACAAACGAGAACCGACAAGGAGTGAGGGAGAAAATACACAGAGAATGGATCATGGGAACAAGACACAGCTGGGGCAAATTAACTAGAAACAGGTGAATGAACTGAACACAAACGAGGAGCGGGAAAACTGGGACACTGGACTGAACCAAAAATACTAAACGGGGAAACACAGGACATACATGTAACATTAGCTCCCCCTCCTGCAAGGCGCGTCCTCGCGCCGAGTAACATCAATAAGGGTGGGGGGGTGGGCGCCCTGGAGGCTGACGAGGGAGTGGCCTACCCGGAGCAGAAAGCCTCCAGGGCGGAGCAGGACGTGCAGGAGGCCAGGGCGGAGAATCCCCTTCGGGCGGCCATGGCGGAGAATCCCCTTCGGGCGGCCATGGCGGAGAATCCCCTTCGGGCGGCCATGGCGGAGACGCACCTTCAGGTGGCCTATATCCCCCCCCCCCCCCCAAAACTTTCTTGGGGGGGAATCACAGGCTCTGGGACGTGGACAGTCTCAGGGTGCGCAGACGGGACATGGAGAGTCTCTGGCTGGGCTAGCGGTGAAGGAAGGCCCGGCTATGCTGGATGGAACCAGCGGTGAAGGCTCAGAAGGGCTAGACGAGACCAGCGGAGAAGGGTCTGGCTCGGCCGGCGTGACGGGAAGCGCAGGCTCGGCCGGCGTGACGGGAAGCGCAGGCTCGGCCGGCGTGACGGGAAGCGCAGGCTCGGCCGGCGTGACGGGAAGCGCAGGCTCGGCCGGCGTGACGGGAAGCGCAGGCTCGGCCGGCGTGACGGGAAGCGCAGGCTCGGCCGGCGTGACGGGAAGCGCAGGCTCGGCCGGCGTGACGGGAAGCGCAGGCTCGGCCGGCGTGACGGGAAGCGCAGGCTCGGCCGGCGTGACGGGAAGCGCAGGCTCGGCCGGCGTGACGGGAAGCGCAGGCTCGGCCGGCGTGACGGGAAGCGCAGGCTCGGCCGGCGTGACGGGAAGCGCAGGCTCGGCCGGCGTGACGGGAAGCGCAGGCTCGGCCGGCGTGACGGGAAGCGCAGGCTCGGCCGGCGTGACGGGAAGCGCAGGCTCGGCCGGCGTGACGGGAAGCTCAGGCTCGGCCGGCGTGACGGGAAGCTCAGGCTCGGCCGGCGTGACGGGAAGCTCAGGCTCGGCCGGCGTGACGGGAAGCTCAGGCTCGGCCGGCGTGACGGGAAGCTCAGGCTCGGCCGGCGTGACGGGAAGCTCAGGCTCGGCCGGCGTGACGGGAAGCTCAGGCTCGGCCGGCGTGACGGGAAGCTCAGGCTCGGCCGGCGTGACGGGAAGCTCAGGCTCGGCCGGCGTGACGGGAAGCTCAGGCTCGGCCGGCGTGACGGGAAGCTCAGGCTCGGCCGGCGTGACGGGAAGCTCAGGCTCGGCCGGCGTGCAGGGAAGCTCAGGCTCGGCCGGCGTGCAGGGAAGCTCAGGCTCGGCCGGCGTGCAGGGAAGCTCAGGCTCGGCCGGCGTGCAGGGAAGCTCAGGCTCGGCCGGCGTGCAGGGAAGCTCAGGCTCGGCCGGCGTGCAGGGAAGCTCAGGCTCGGCCGGCGTGCAGGGAAGCTCAGGCTCGGCCGGCGTGCAGGGAAGCTCAGGCTCGGCCGGCGTGCAGGGAAGCTCAGGCTCGGCAGGCGTGCAGGGAAGCTCAGGCTCGGCAGGCGTGCAGGGAAGCTCAGGCTCGGCAGGCGTGCAGGGAAGCTCAGGCTCGGCAGGCGTGCAGGGAAGCTCAGGCTCGGCAGGGCTGCAGGGAAGCTCAGGCTCGGCAGGGCTGCAGGGAAGCTCAGGCTCGGCAGGGCTGCAGGGAAGCTCAGGCTCGGCAGGGCTGCAGGGAAGCTCAGGCTCGGCAGGGCTGCAGGGAAGCTCAGGCGGGCAGGCGACGTGAAGCTGCGGTGCAGGCCTGGCTGGGCTGGACGGAACCAGCGGTGCAGGCCTGGCTGGGCTGGACGGGACCAGCGGAGAAGGCTTGGCTGGGCTGGACGGGACCAGCGGCGCAGGCTGCTCTGGGCTGGACGGGACCAGCGGCGCAGGCTGCTCTCGGCGGGACGAGACTCAGGCTGGACGGGCTCGGCGGGACGAGACTCAGGCTGGACGGTCTCGGCGGGACGAGACTCAGGCTGGACGGTCTCGGCGGGACGAGACTCAGGCTGGACGGTCTCGGCGGGACGAGACTCAGGCTGGACGGTCTCGGCGGGACGAGACTCAGGCTGGACGGTCTCGGCGGGACGAGACTCAGGCTGGACGGTCTCGGCGGGACGAGACTCAGGCTGGACGGTCTCGGCGGGACGAGACTCAGGCTGGACGGTCTCGGCGGGACGAGACTCAGGCTGGACGGTCTCGGCGGGACGAGACTCAGGCTGGACGGTCTCGGCGGGACGAGACTCAGGCTGGACGGTCTCGGCGGGACGAGACTCAGGCTGGACGGTCTCGGCGGGACGAGACTCAGGCTGGACGGTCTCGGGCGGAAGAAGGTCAGGAAGGTCGTCAAAAAGCTCAGACTCAGGCTCGGCAGAACATGACTCAGGGCCCACAGTGAGGGAGGATCCACAAACCCATAAGGTGTGGTCGATGAATTCGACAAAAGGGAGATGAAGATCTCCCAACAGCAGCATCTGGGCAAGTAGATCGTCCATCCCACTCCAGAATTGCTGCTTGAGAGATTCCTCATCTCTACTCACGTCCTGATAAAGGTTGATATAGACCTCTACATACTCCTCCAGTGATCGTCCATCCTGGGAAATCCAGTGATCTGCCCTCATGCTAATTTTCTTTTTCCTCAAGGTCGGTTCTTCTGTTACGGGTGCGTGGTAGGAAGGATGAGAAGACGAGGATACCAGGAAAACAGGATTTAATAAACAAAAACTCAGGAACCATACAACACACTCAACATTAACGCACCATATACAAACGAGAACCGACAAGGAGTGAGGGAGAACACAGGGTTTACATACACAGAGAATGGATCATGGGAACAAGACACAGCTGGGGCAAATTAACTAGAAACAGGTGAATGAACTGAGCACAAACGAGGAGCGGGAAAACTGGGACACTGGACTGAACCAAAAATACTAAACGGGGAAACACAGGACATACATGTAACAATAAGTAACTACATATCAACTAACTCTCATTAGAGTATTAGTAGACTGTCTGATTAATATCTGCTAACTATTTGTTGTGATGGTCCTCCAACAAACATTCTACTGACTATAAGTAACTTTGCAAGTACATTTCAACCTATTCTAACCATATCAGCTAATACTCTACTAACATTACAGTTAGAGTTAGTAGACATGTAAGTGCAACGTTACTTATAGTCAACAGAATGTGTTAAGAATGTGGACCATCAAAATAAATTGAAACCATTAATATAGATACAGGTATAGAAAATGCAATAGTATTGCCGTGTTGAACAGTGATTTTGCAGATCTTCTTCTGACAGCCTAATCCTGCTCTGTACATAATTGATGTTTTTTTATTTATTTATATATTTGTCCATTACACAATTAACAAAGATAAGAGTTTTGCTTTTATTTTCAGATTCTTGAAGCTATGAACATTCTGTGCTCAGGTGATATTCCACCTACTCCTTTTTTTCACACACTCTTTTCCCAAAGACGAGGCAAAGAAGTGTCTAATCTGCAGACCATTTGCAGCAGAGGACTCAGGTGCATGAACAGTACCCTATTGATTTTCATCATCTCTGTAGGCAGACCTCAGGCCGTGCCCATTTAAAGGGCATCTGGTGGGCAGACATTCTGGAAGGAACTAGTAGCATCATGTCACAAAAAGTGAAAGACCGTTTGATCATTTCCAGTGTGACAAATGATGTTGCAGGAGGGAATTTACCTCTATTTTGATTTAATTGGACTGTAAAAAGTTAAACAACAAATGCAACATTTTCTAGTATACCTTGTTCCTACTGTGATCCATATTTCCCTTCAAGTGGCCAATAGAAAAAAGACACTTTATTTTCAAGGTCCACTTTAGATATTCTAGTAACTAAATCTAACTTTGCTGCTACATGTCAACTAACTCTCATTAGAGTATTAGTAGACTGTCTGCTTAATATCTGCTGACACTTTATTTTAATGGTCCCCAACAGACATTCTACTGACTATAAGTAACGCAGCAACTACATGTCAACTTATCCGACTGACGACTAACCAAAACCCTAACAGTCTACGAATAATCTAATGAGAGTCAGTTGATACAGTATAGTTGCCAAGTTTCTTATTGTTAGAATGTCAAAAGTGGACCCCCAAAATAAAGTGTAAGCGAAAAAAGAATACTCCCATGCAGGGAAAATGATGACCACTTCAGGATCGAACTCATCTCATATCTCTGGTATTAGCACAGTATAGCACCAGGAATACTTAGTACAGGGATTAGCCTAGTCCTTACTGTCAGGTTTTAACGTGGTATGTGGAAGATAACAAAGATTTGTCATTTTAAATACACAAGGAAATCTATGTGGAAGCATATGCAGTACTAAGACCTGTAAGCTGCAAAGTTAAGTGAGATAAGCAAGCAGTAGCTTATTGAAGATAATTAAATTTCTAGCATATTGCCTGATTTGTTACTTTCTCTCTCTTGTCTTTGATGAAAGTAGTTTGCAGTTGATTTAGTCATAACGACCATGTGTGAATATGCTTTTGGAATATTACAAACTACATAAAGAATAGCCAAATATCACTAAGTATGTTGCTACTTTAAATTTTCCATGTAACAATGAAGACAAAGCTGTTTTTAAAGAAGCTCCTCATAGCATGAAAAGTAATTTAGTTATAACTGTATGACTTCCTTTCTTCTGTGGAACACAAATGGAGTTATTTGTAGCAGTCCAAGCTGCTCTTTTGAATACAATGAAAGTAAATGGTGACCATGACTGTCAAGCGAGATTTACAGTAATTAATTACATTTCAGGCTGTTCCTCAAACAAAAGCATCATATGGCATCATAAAACTTGGAATATAGAAAAAAGTCACATGGATTACTTATGTTTTTTTTTTCCCCATCGGCGCTCATTTTCAGTCTATGGAAAAGAGCAGCTTGAACTTCAAAACATCTTATTTTGTGTACCACATATAAGAGAAAGTCATACTTGTTTGGAACGACGTGAATGTGAGTAAATGATGACAGAAAATACATTTCTTAGAGAATGGCTGTCTGTGAGGACCAATAAGAGTATTATATAGCAGCATATCTCTGCTGAGAAAAAAAAAATAGCCAAAGCTGGTTTGCTGGTCTTAGTTGGTCTCCCAGTCTGTTCATACTGGTCTTTTCTGCTGGTTTTAGAAGGGGTTTGGGCAATTGTCAGCTGGCCGTGCTAGGAGACCATCTTAACCCAGTTAAAATAGCAATCCAGTTTAGACTGGTTTAAGCATTTTTTCCTCAAGCAAGGATATGCACTATTTGTAATGTTTAACCTCATTAAATGTGATTGCATTAACATTAAAACATATTTGCAATCTCCTCAGGTCTGCTTTTGTGCATGATAATACAATTAAACTACTGTACCTCCATTTCTCAGACTGATTACCCTTGCAGGCAGAAAAACGGTTATATCAAGAACAGTCACTCTCCCGACTCCAATAAAAAGCTTCTGATATATGCATAATCAGACTTACATACTCTAGTGAATCTGCAGGCAGGTTTTAAGGAGATTTTAAGGCCATTTTCAAAAAAGTAAAAGCCACTGATCCGACAGGCATTGTGCCTGTGTGTTTAGAGTTCTATAACACATCTAGACACAGTGTTGATGGTCACTGAGGGAAAGTGCTAAATGAATTTGGAGTCGATGGCAGATGCTCCATAATTCCGGCCAAATGTGAGCTTGGCCGTTGGGAGACTGGCCGCTCATGTGTGGATGCTATAGCTGTTCACTTTCGGTCTCCTTTTGCCGGAGATGGCACTTCGTCTGACCTGGTCAAGGGGAAAAGTGTGAGTCAATCTTTGCAATAGCTGTAGCAGTGAAGAGAACCACGTCTCTTTTTTTTTTTTGGCTAACCTGATTATACCGTTTCCCCACTTCAACAGACGCTTAGTGTAATCTAAAAGCAACACCTGTGCCTCGCTGCAATGCAAATAAATGGAGCACTAAAGAGCTGGAGACAGACCAATAGGATTTGAGGAGGCTACTTGGTCAAAAGTGACCTCTCGGGATTCCAGAACACAGCTCCGCTCAGCTAACAATGGCTTCAAAGGCTCTTTCGTCACCGGATCCTCATGGAATGTTGACTTTGTCTTAATCTGTGTGCTGTGAAGGTGATGAAGACAAGGATGAATTTTGTAGACACAAAAACAAGAACAACAAAGCAAAACATCACACGGGCACGATGATCAGTACTCACAGTCTTCCTACGCATCTGAGAAACTCGTTATTAAGCGAGAGCCGCCTGCTTCTTCCAGAGAGACTTAGATCATGTACCGGGAGTCCCATTCATGGCCATTTGATCTTGTCTATGTCTAGGCTAATTTCTGGCTCTACATTACCAACCATCTAGCCCTGGGTAGAAAGACAAAGATCTATGGCAGTCATGGTGAGTTTAAAGAGCCTTGCCCTGCCTGATCATAGTCCACTGAGCTGTCTGAGCACAAGATTAACACTCTGTCTAGGGTAAGTGCACTTTGTCACAATGCTGAAAAGAGGAAAAGGAAGGCAGCCAGCAGTACGCCATAAACATGTTTTATTGCATCGCAATGGGGCACATGGTTTTAATTAATGGCCACTGAGCTGGTGTCCATACCGAGCATTGGAAGTAAGACTGCTGCATTGTGGACCAGTTTGTTCAGTATAAATAAATGCAAGATTTTTATTTTTATATTTTGGTTTAAGATTATTTATGATTTTGAAAAAAAGTATCTTATGATCCCCAAAGCTGCATTTATCTGATAGAAAATCTGAAATATTGTAAAATATTTTTACAATTTAAAATAACTGTTTTCAATGTTATTATATATTTTGAAATGTAATTTATTCATGTAATGGCAAAGCTGCATTTTCAAGCATCATTTCTCCAGTCTTCAGTGTCACATGATCCTTCAGAAATCATTCTAATATGTTGATTTGGTGCTTAAGAAACATTTCTTTTGATTATCAGTGTTTAAAACAGCTGTGCTGTGTGTACGTGCGTGCGTGCAAGATGGTGATCTCGGATTCGAACACCCGTACAATCTTATTCCTTGATGAAAAAGACAACAATTTGGCTGTCTATTAAACATGTGACAAGTATGATCACAGTGGAACATTAAAATCTGAATGAATCATTAAATTCATTCAAACCATTTTTTTAAACAATTAATTCAAATTAATTAAACATTTTTTGAATAAACTGCAGCAATTAACAAATTGTCAGAATCTCTCTCTCTCTCTCTCTCTCTCTCTCTCTCTATATATATATATATATATATATATATATATATATATATATATATATCCGCAATAAGTAGGCTTAACTCAATAAAATGACGTTAACAAGAAACCAAACACATTTACAGGTACTTAACATGCTGTTTATATGCCCCCAGTTTCACAGACAAGGATTAAGCTAGTCCCAGACTAAAATGCATGTTTGAGCTGTTTTTACTGAAAGCAACTTGCACTGGCATATCTTTAAAAAAAATTTTTTAAGGCACGTTTATAAAAGTTACTTAAATGTTCTAATGTTCTAAGGCCTAATCCTGGTTTATTCTAAACCCTGTCTGTGAAACCAGGCCATAGTCTTTTAAATTGTGCAGTCCATCCTTGACCTAAACACATGCTCTACTGTTCACCATAATGGTAACCCCATGCAAAACTGCACCACAACAGAAACTCCTAAATCCCAAAATAACAGAAGATTAAACACTAACACATCTCTCCCTATATTAATGTGCAAAAATGACACTTAATTTCAACATTTAATCTCCTTAAATGCAGTATGACGCAAAGTATGCAGAGAACTAGAACTCTGCTGAATTCAGTTTAACTTCAGCTTAGTGTAATCACTTATTGAGTTCACTTAACTTTTTTCGGTTAAGTACAATTAACTTTCTGTATAATTTGAGTGAAATAAACTGATTTAATTTGGTTAATTTTACTGTTTGGGTTTACAGACTGTGACGGAAAACAGTAACATTTATTGCACGTAATAAATGGCTGTAGCAGAGGGCAGGAAAGAGTGAGATGATATAATGGAAAAGCATCTATTAAAGTCAGGGTTTAGGATACAATGAAAAATACATACAAGTCAGGTAGAGGATACACTTTAAAGTCTCCTCAAAGACAGGTGGATGGCAGCACATAAAACTTTCATAAGCACTTTAAAATTTAGATTATAAAAAAAGTCCGGCAAAACAAAAAAAGTAGCTCTTAGATGGATAACTTGTCATATGTAACTTGAAAACATATTTTTCCAGCAAATCCCTGAAATATGTATAGTTGGATCAGAGTCCGATGCCACCCCATGTCCATCTCTTTCTGAGGTTGGCACATTTCGATAGCATCTCATGAATTATAAAACAGTGGGACGATGAAATTGAAAGGCAATAGTTTTTCTAGGTGTTTTATTAATTCTCAAATCTCTGACCGTGTTCAATAACCCGGGATCTATTTTGTAGATGCGACTTTGAGAGAAAAGTGTGGGTAAAAGAAAAAAAGCTCTTGAATCCTGCCTGAGGGGTGCAGGAATACATTGGGGATATTTTTGTGGCTGTGTTCTGTCAAAGCCAATAGATTTGCACCTGTAACTGCTGCTACAAGAGCCTCTGGAACAATTAGAGCACAGCAACATTGATTGAGACTGAGGGAGCCTGGGAGTCTGTTGATCACACCTGTAATTGCTGCAAGGGGGCTTTTATTAAACTGTTCAGACATTTTGGTGCCAAGAGTCAAAACCGTTAGTTTGCAATGAAACTTACACTGTTCCCCAAAGCCCAAGCACCAAAGGCTTCACGGCTGCGTGGCTTAGCACGTGAAAGAGTAAGAGAATACTCTGGGAAAATTAGTTTAATAATAACAAATATAATAATAAATATTCATTTATATTTACATATTCATAAATATGAATGACTATTTGTGTGTATTTTTTGTTACTCAGATCTTTTCAGAATGTTCTTCAACAGATCTTTTCAGCATGTATTCAAATGTATTGTTAATCTGTTTTAAAACATAATAAAAGTCTTTATTCTGCAAGTAAATGACAAAAAATATTTTAATCTAAATTCATCTCTAGTTTCAAATCTTTGTGCATATTTGAAGTCTGAATTATGGATGTTTCCAATGCACATTTTATCCACTTGCAAATTGAGTCTCTGATTGAAAAGTTGAAAGTCTGAGCATAATAAATATCCAATTAGAGTGGGGTTGTGTAAAAATGTCCAATATGCAAATCCTGTCTGTGGAAAGCTTACTTCTGTTGATGACAGCAAATTTTTACTTCTTTGTGAAAAAAAAAAAAACAGAGAGGGTCAGCTCACTAAAACTCTAAAGCCCAGGATCATATCATGCATTTTTAATGGGTTAGTGATACGATTAGAATTTCACAGGGCTGAACATCTTGTGCATGTTTAATTTTGATTGACAAACACAAATGCACCAAACAACTGATTCAGGTGGTGAGGAAAACAAACTTGAAACCATACTCTCTGTTACTACAGTGTAATAGTAGGGCTGTATCTGTCAGAAAAAAAAATATTAAGAGGCAATATTTGCTGCCTGCAATAGATTTTCAGGGGTATTTGTTTTTCTTTTTACATTTATGAATCATAAAACAATCCATTTAAAGAAGCAGTGAGTGATTTCTGAGAAACTTGATATTTGAAATCAACTCAAACAAATACTCTACAATACTTCATTGCTCTGCCCCCAAAATGAACGATCACACAATGCAAGAGTGGATGTCTCTTTTCATCAAATTTTTATCAAAGCAAAGCAAAATAATGCTTTACGAAAAATAAAGACGAAGATTACGTATTACGCCTTTCCGCTTGGGTCTCTCCACCACGGGAAAGCTTTTCTAATATTAATGCAGGTCCTAAAGCCAACACAGGCTTATCGGAAAAACATATATGTGGCAGCATTGATATATAGCAATAAGTACATTTAGACTTGTTTTTATGCGACTCCTTGCACAATATTAAGTTTTGACCTCAACAAATATATTTTGGAGTTTGCATCCCTTTTTGTATTGTGGTGTTTGGGCCGATCCACTTTCAACCGCATTTCTCAGAAATAGCTTACTGCACCTTTAAATCAAATATTCAATTTAATCAATTAACTGAAATAATCTTATAAACAATTATAGTTGTTAAGTTTTTTAAATCATCAAAAACATTTGCAAATAGTGAATGTAAATAAACATTACATTTTATTTAAGTTCTATTTTTACTGGACAAAAAATGACTTCCTAACCCATATACCACAAACCATCTCTCTGTAATCTATTATATTCACTCTAATGGAATATCCCAATCAGTTTTAGATTAAGTTCACATTTTGTATCTTTGAGAAAGAAAGCGATCTGTCAGTATAGCACCGTGGGCAAACATGGATAGAGTCTCATCTGCCAGAACATTGGGGAAAGAGTTTGAATTAGCCTGGAGGAGGATAAAAGGGAAAAGCTCCACACAATTAGTTTGCTATATAGTAGCTGTCACTAACTTCGCTCCCATCTCATTGTTTTATTGCAGGTTATGCAGAAGAGTGATTTGCTTGCTTCCTTCTTGGAAGTCTGCCAAATCTCTGTCTCTTTATCTTTGTCTCTCTCACCCTTTTCCCTTTAACTTCAAAACTTTTCCCCAACTAGATTCTCTATCCATAAAGGAAAAAACAAACAAAACATAACTTCTGTACTTCCTCTCTCATGACCTTTTAAAATTCTTGTTTTCTAGATCCTTAACACGTGATTGTGTGTTCTTCTGGATGCCCCGCTACAGTAATTAAACATTTAATTAGGGCCGGATCCAAGTTTCTACTTGTGAAACAGTTCAAACATCCTTACAATTTACAATGCTCCTAAACTGTTAAGACCGAACTTTTCTTCATCAAGCACTGTTAGTTTATAATAACACATTTTGAAAGGTCAAATCTCCATTGCTGAATGGAGTCCAGTCCAGTTTCTGAATCACATAGAATATCTGAAAAACTAAATGCTTTACATGTAGGCAATTCATAATTTCTTGTTAGTCATAGCTGGCACTGAAATTTGATATAGCATTATATATGAGCGAACACTAGAGAGACCTTGCAGATCAGTTGATGCAGTCTCATGATGGGAAATAAGTCATTAATCACTCATTAACCATCCACAACACTTTCATTGATTAACCAAGATGTGTTCAAATTAAGGATGCTATATTGGTACTGTAGCAACTATGAGAATGAACCAAACACAGCTTTCATACAAAATCACATGAATGAGGCTTCACATTCCAGATTACCCCAGGCTCTACAACCAGGGGCGGAGCTACGTGGTGGCCAGGGGGGGCCACGGCCACCACTGGTCAAGGATCGCCCCCCCCTGCCGGCCCCCCAAACCTCACGGCCCTACCCCCAGTCTGAGGAGGGGGGAAATAAATGTAATTAAAAAAAACCTCCTGAACAGAAACGGTCTAAAGGAAGCTGAAATGTATGCATTTTTTATTATCAAGTCATTTGTCAGTTACGCTACAAGCCCCACATTAGCAACATATTGGGTCACGCCCCCATCAACAGTGCAAGACATTACGTGCCTGCATAACGTGCCTGCATTCTGACAGTGCTTAATGGAGACTAGCAGCTAACCACTGGAGACCCCCGTAACTAACAGGTCAACGACGCGTAAAATCCATTTTAGACGAATGGTCTTGTTTTTTCTCGAACGTACGCGCCGCTATCACGTCTGGTGCTACTGCCATTGATAGGCCTACACATTTATTATTCACAATATGGAAAGAGGAAATAAAACATAGTTTGTTAAGAGCATGACTGAAAAATGCCATTAATGGGCGTATTCTTAGTCCTCTTTTATTGTTTGAATTATTGTTATCCATTCCGCATCTCCCACATGTGTGTTTTAGCAAGGCGGGATGTGTTGCAAGATGGCGCAATATATTGGGAGAGACATGTGGGTCAGACATGATTTTGACCACTTCATTAAGTTTTGTTTTGTAGAAAGCCTTTCTAAAAAGTGAATTTCGTTTTGTATAATTTGTATCTTATTTTTAATCAGTGTTTCATCAACACATCGCCTGGATTTAATAAATAAGAAGCAAACAATATAATCAGGACACGGAGGCGCCGGCGAGATTGCATTGCTCGTGAACTAGAGCTCGTCTCATAAATGAACCGAAACTCAGCGTTTAAGCTGCCTCACAGACACGAGCAATAGGCCTATATATAGAAAGCTTAAAATGACTAATTTTAAACGAAACAATTCAAAACGAAATTAGAAACCGACTACTCTCTGCTTATGTAATCCGTAAGAATGTGTATGTCTCTCTATAGGCGAGTTAACTACTGCAGTCACTATTTCAGCCCACACTGAAAACACTAATTTATTAAAAAACTATTAAAATGTCTCCTTGCCATATTTGAAACATTCATAATCATTACTTTTAGCCGGTTCCTTGAGACAGCTTTTGCATTATTGGCAGCGTCACCCTCTGGTTACATGAACACGGCGTCACTATCGAATCAGCACTGAAAACATGGGGATTTTTTAAAACAATAATCACACAACCTATTCGATATTCTATAATTAAATTAACAAATCGAATATTCGAAAATCGTGACTCATACCTAGTCACTACTGCTTTATTAGTTTATCCAGTGTAAAACCCGGACACCACCACACAAATGTGGCTTTTTGTCAATGACTGTCCTACTACAGGATTTAACACAGAGGAACAGCTCACTACCAGTTACAAAAGACACTGTAACAGTCGCAGGCAATTCTAGTTGCATTTTTCATCAATTAATATCTTTAATTATGATCCCGCCATCTAGTGTAAAAAAAATGTTTTGGCCCGATGCTAACCCTACTTGCCGACCCCTGGTTTATGGCCTGACGAGCCACGGGAAAACCGCTACTCTGAGTGATGCGGTGCGTGAGTTTTAAAATAGTAGTTTTTGACAATCAAATGCCACCCCAAATAAAAGACTGGCCCCAGCTGGCCCCCCCAGAAATAATGTCCTGGCTACGCCCCTGTCTACAACCAAAAAGACTTTTTATGTTTAACTAAAGGAAGAACGTTGTCAATGTTTTATAATTTGGCAAGAACAGATCTGTTCAGAAATGGTGAAACAAGAGGCCCTAACAAGAGGTCACCTGACCCCTGCGACTAACAGACAACTCTTTCTTAAGGTCCAAGGTCCCATGACATGGGAACAAAACAGACTTCAGCAAGAATGACCTCAGACTGGAATGGCTTAAACCCCCTAAACTTTACACACTAACACTTTACATATCGAAATCCAAAAACTCATCCCAGAACAATTCTCGATGGACTTATAATCAAGCATCATGCAACTACACAATTCTATGTTGTTCCTACAATATATATGTGTGTCTCATATGCTTAGATGCCATACAATTCATAATTGTTATAAATATTAGGTGTGTGAATGAAAGTGTGCCGTGTTTCCTGTCAGCAGGATCGTATTTTTGATTCAAAAAGATGGTTTGATTTGAAATCTGTGTAAAATGTTTTGTATTCGTATAATAGTAATAATGTCTAAACTGTGGCCTATTGTTCTCTCTGCTGGTGCTGGAGAACAAGGAGATCACAGATAACCCATGATTTACGATAAGGAGAAAATAGGGCCACCTCGTAAATTAAGCCAGTGCCCAATTGGCCAGAACCCATCCGGGAGGTTGGACAAACTTTGAGTTTAAAATCTTAGACCCGAACACAGAATCGCTCACTCTTGTGCTATCTTGTGCTCGCTCTTGCCCTCTGCTCTCTGGTGCTCTTGCTCTCTCTCTCCCCCGCTCTCTCCCTCGGGAAAGGTCTCGGCAGAACAAGTCGGGTGGAGTAGGCGATGGTTAAAGTAACCATGTAGACGAACGAAGACAAAGAACCCAAATTAAGATCAGAAGAACATGGGTTAAACCACAGTTTCATTCAAACCATCTAACTCGTCTCTCTTCCTTTCTTTTCCTTTGTTTTCTTTTGGTTAAGAGTCTCGGTTCTGAGTTAAGTTTTGCTGCAAAGTTTCGTTTAAACGTTTCGACTGCAACGCGCTTCCAACTTCAAAGACTTTCATCAAGTCGCCAACGCACCACGTGACTGGCTGCCCAAGATCTAGCAGGCACGAGGAGACCGCCAGCAAAGCAACGGACCCGGGAAACCCCCTTTACACCGACAAAAGGAGAATCCCAAAGCAAACCGAAGACAAGCAAGTAACCTCTCCAGACTTTTAACTGAACTGGTGCATTAATATAAAATTGAATAACCTGCCTAAGAAACGATAGAAGGGTTAAATCGATGATTGATGGTTCGTTCAGGTTATGTCTTTTAAGTGCATATAGAAACTTGGGATCTCACCATCTGACTCCTAAAACTCATTTCTTCCTCACTCTTTTTCTTTCTGCAACTCCTATGAATGTGTGTGTGTGTGTGTGTGTTAGATATTAGTTGTATGTGTTAGTCTTATAATCAATAAGGTACTGTCTGTGTGTGTTAGATATTAGTTTTATGTGCTAGTCATAGGCTTATAATCAATTAAGTATTGTTTGTATTTGAAAAGAGAAGCATTACTTGTGTTATGTGCTTACGAATTTATTGTCTTGAACTGCAATCTATAAGCTACTTTTGCTTTTACCCTTGAATTAATTCTTAATTTAGCTGTTAGCTGGGAATTAGTCTTTCTTGGCCAGGAAGATATTATATTTCCTAGAATTAATAATTGTTTATGCTTTCCGTTCATTGGATGAACTGATAAAATGATAATTCGATTGATTCTGCAACAGTAAATTCTGAAAATAATCAAATTATTAATTATTGATCATAATCCGTTATGAATAATAATTAGTTATATTTATACGGGCGTATAAACGCTACAGTACCATAATGGTTGTCGGCCAATATTACGTTTGTCGTCATCTAACACCCACTTAAAGCGAACACTTTAAAATACTAATCATTTAATAACATAATGTACATCGTTAAAAATGTTGGGGTAAGTGAGATTTTTTCATTTATATGGTAACACTTTACAATAACAGGGCATAAATAATCATGTACTAATACCTGAATTAATAGTTACTTCAACATGAACTCATGATTAGTGAATATATGAACTAATCATGAATCAAGATTTCAAAATTGATCATAATAAGAAATTTTACTTGAGAACCAAATCAGCATAATATAATGATTTCTGAAGGATCATGTGGCACTGAAGACTGGAGTAATGATGCTGAAAATTTAGCTTTGCCATCACATTCAAATTATTTTATACAATGAGACTTATTTCAGAAATATTTCCAGATTTCTAAACTTTTCAACAGTAATGCCTTAAATGGTTCTTATCTTAAAGACAGGTCTTTCTCTGTAGTTTTCCTCATCCTCAGCTCCTATTATTAGTCAAGTACCTCAGGGTTCCATACTGGGCCCATTTCTTTTTAGTTTATATATGCTTTTTCGTGGGAGTATTATTTGGAGCATGATGTTTCTTTTAATGTTACCCAGCTTTATTTGCCTTTGAAAGCTTGCAATTTCCTTCGGCCTTATGACATGGCATTATTGTCTTATGACATGGCATTATTGTCCCTGATCATGTCTAAAAACTAAGGGTGATAGAGACTTTTTAGAGCACTTATAAAATCAGCTACCCTTTGACATCCGCCTTGCACTTTCCAGAATAGCTTTTTAAACTATGTTGAAAACGTTTCTTTACTCACAGGTATTTTTGTATTGTATTGTATTATATTGTATTATTTCTGTTGAACACTTTGCAGTTTTAAAATGTGCTATATAAATAAAGTTTACTTACTTAGTGTAGACTTAAACTTAACTGATAAATGTAGTAATTTATCGGTTATTGACCATAAGATTAAAATAATTAAAGGCTTAATGACATCGGTTAGAATTTTAATATCAATGCATCCTTACTTCAAATGTGTGATTTTGTTGGAGAAAGTGAGAAAAAGATGGGCTGTTGTTCTTGGTTTTTGGGAGGGGGCTAATGTGCCGGGGCATGTGCCCCGTATTGCCCGTCAGTAACCCTGTCCTGCATTACCTTAGTTTTAATGATTGCTTCTTGGGCAAGAAAACAATAATTCTCCATGGTACCCAGGGATGATAAGTGAGCGGCTGAGATCAAAGCAGGATGGGCGGCGTGTGTTTTGGGTAGCTGTGAGTCACTGATGGAGATGTTGAGTGTTGTCCATTTCGATGAGATTTATGTAAAGCAATATATCTAATAGGCTGCTCCTCACTCGTCCTCTCTCTGAAACTCACTTTCATCTTGGTCTATGATTAATCAAACAATGTTTGAATGTGCAGCCCCTCAAATGGAGTGAGGGTCATTTCATGTGGTGTGTTGTATTTTCTCTAAACACATTGATAAAGACACTGCACACATCTATGTGAATGTGTGTGTGTGTGTGTGTATGCCCATGTGTTTCTCAGTAAGGGGTGACTATAACAAGCACCCAACAGTCTTTCCACTCTTGTGAAGCCAAGATCAGAGACGTGTGTGTAGCCACTGGTGGCCCCTTAATCCAAGAGAGTCTCTGCAGATGGGCCTGAAAACACTGTTTACCTGTGTTCTTTGGCTTTCTCTCTCTGTCCCTCAGGTCCGAGATGCATCTCATTGAGTGTATTTATAGAGCATTTAAAAAGGACATATGGAAAACAGGATTTGCTTGCCCTTAGTCTATAGCTTCCTATCCAGTTCATGCAGATACTTAATGAAAGTTGACATGCAAAAATGGTTAATTCAAAAATCATCATGGTTTTGACATCAGGTTCACCCTGTCGATCAATGGAAAGAGCTGTTCGTTAGCATTCCCATTGACCACAATGACATTGCTTGATTGGCACAGAACCTTAATATTCATAATGATATTATATTGTTATTATATTATCTATATTATAATATTATTTATATATAGCCTATTATATTGATATTTGTATTATACATACTTAATTTATATTTATATATTTATATATTTATAAATGAATCAGGTAAGATGCACTCTAAACAATCATTATTATTAACTATTTGCATCTATTTGGTTTTATTTAAACTATCATTTTTTGAAAATCTATTTATTCAAATTGCCTAGAATTGGTATAAATCTCTTTTGAAAACAATTACATTTATTTAGTTAAAAAGTATGAACATGATGGAACAAGTGATATTTAATTAGTTAAAATGTAGATTAAAACATTGATTTATTGATGATAAATATATAAACCTGTTTTTGTGTATTTAAAAAAACATTCAGTTCTTGCCTGAACTGAACAGATCTTCAATTTGTTCTTACCTGTTTCATGTTGTCACCATTAGGCTCTTTTGACTTTCAGTTTTTGATTTTTCACATGTGTTTCTCAGTCAGTGTTTCCCGCCACAATCTGTTTCCATGGACACTAATCACCTTCCTCACAGCTGCCTGTGGTCTATGTAATCATCATCACTGTGTATTCAAGTACCTGTCTGCATTCAGTTCATTGTCCGGTATTGTTCGTATTCGACACGCTGTCTCACCTGTTCCCGTGTATCCTGAGTCTCTACGAATAAAGAAAGTGTTTACCACATTCTTCGTCTGTCTTGTCTGAACCAACCCGTGAGAGAATACCGGTCCCACAAATGGAGAATATTGACTTCATCGTCCTAGCTCAGAAGAGCCAGGATTTTTTTGTCTTTCTCCATGAACTTCTTTTATCTTGCAGTCACCAGCCCCCTCGACAACGAAACCCTGAAGACCCTGTTCTGGATCGGGGCGAACTTCCACCTCCCGATCGACCTCCCAGGCACCTCTAACCTAAACCGGAAGGAGGCCATCATCAGTTGTCTGGATCGCACCCCGATCCAGAACACAGCCAGACCCAGAGCCCGGATTACACCCTCGACTGCGGAGAACTCGTGCGTGCCCCCCACAGACGGAGAGCTACCACCCGCCGCGACGCATCAGCCAGAGCCTGAGATAAAGAGGACAGAGCTGACCCTCGCCCCGGAGGAGGAGCCCCAACAGGAGTCTGACCAGGGGTGTGAGCCCACGACATCTGTAGACGAGGGAACCCAATCGAAGGAAAATAAGGACTGGCTGATAGATTTTTTTGAAGAAACACCATTTCCCACCCTATCCCACCCGCCATCTGTATCTTCGTTGTTTTCAAACCAATCCAGTGACTGTGTCTGCCCTGTCATCGACCTTTCAAGTACCATCTCACCACAAAGCTCAGCCAGTCCTCCAGCCCCGCCGCTGCTGGATGTTCGCATGCCCTACATCGTCTCTGGGGAAGGTCCCTGACGTCGAGTCGCAGGTCAGCCATCCATCCACAGCACCCGGGCATGAGGATCTCGTGGCTCCGCCTCCAGCCTCGGTCCTCTGCACTCCGTCTCGGCCTGTCGGCTCCGTCTTGGTTCCTCCCACCTGCGCCTCTACCAGAGACCCTCGAACTATCGGCTACATCGGGTTCCCTCGTCCTGCCAGCTCCCCCTTGGTCAGTCGCAACTTAGTCTCGCGTAGCCAGACCTTCAGACTGACGGCTGAAGGTCTGGAATTCATAGCAGCTTTCTTTGGCCAAGGCCCGCCCATAAGGCCGTTTGACCGACATGTAAAACAACCAATTACAGTTCGTTTCGTTCAGCGTCACGTTTCTGTGCGTGGAAATGTCCCCACAACAACAGACCTGCGTGCAACAAGTCAGTCAGCATAGAAAATCAAAGAAGGAGAAGAAAACTTCAAGAGTCTTTCCCGTGAACCTCGCATACTTTTGAGAATTATACGTTTAGCTGATCTTGATAAATGCTCATTGTCACTCATGTAAACACAACAGTTTTTCTTACGCAATCACATGTCTGCGCTTTGTTTCCCCGCGGACCAAAAATAAACGCGACACTCGCACCCCCCGGAAATCCGATAAAATTCAACCAATCAGATGACGACTTCGACATTCCTGAAGTGTTTCCAGTTAAGTGTACCATATGCATCAGACGTTTAGCCAACGTTCCGTGGGCGTGACGTCTGAGGCTGAGACTAGTCGTAACTCTGCCTCCGCCACGGACTTGTGGTCCGTCCGCTCCACTCAAGTGTGCCGCACAACCTCTCAAAAGTGAAGCCAAAACGTCTCAATCGCCCCCCAGAGGCCGGTCCTAGTATAGGTCATAAACCCCGCCTCCCCATGTTCTTCAATGGGACGTGAGACTAACTAAACAATTAAATTACACTTCACATATCCTTTTTCCAAAGATAGTTTCTGTCATTCACTGTAGTTTCTATCACGTTGATGTAATTTCAAGTGTTTGTTTTTAAAATAAGTTTGTTTTTAGTTAGTTATTTGATGCTATAAAAACGATGCTGTGACATCATGATTGACAGCTGTGATTGACAGGTTCTCTGTGCGAAATAGTCACTGAAGCACCAACGGACTTTTTTTCAGAATGTTGACTATGTGGTTAGTAGCTATATTTACCTTATTTTAACGAGGTACTGCAATCAGCAGACATCATTGGAGAGGAACGGAGCAGACAGAGGCCACTTAAGAAAAGTGCAGGGGCGTGTGCTTGCGATTGATTCTGCGAGAGTGAGGGCAGGGCCTTGATTTCGTGGCTTTACTTCCTGCTCACGACTGCGCATGACTGGTCCCGAAAACGCAAGTGCGCAGACTCAAGTTCCAAGATGTCAGCGCCATATCGAGACACTGGCGGCTTCAGTTCTCTCCGCTGGAAAAGAGCGAAGGGGCGTCGTCCATCTTTTTTACAGTCTATGGCTCCACTCCGTCCCTCCACCCCTTCGGCTACAGCGGGCTCCTCCATCCCCTTGGCGTCACCTCTGTCCTCCCTCACTCCGACTCTGCCTCTGCTCGCAGGTACTCTGGCTCCACCTCCGGCGTTCGTCACCGCGATGTCGCCTGGGTCTCCCTGTCCAGTGACGTCATTGGAGTCCACCGGCTCTCAGTCTGCGCCGATGGATCCTGCCGCCGAGTCTCCGTCGATCATCTTCCAGCTGCCGTCAGCCTCTTCGCCACCTGGTCTCTTCCCTCCCTCGGTCGTGGGCTGTCGGTACTGGACGGCTCTAGGTCTGCGCCACCAGGCCATCTCCATCTGTGCCGTCAGGGAATCGTCGTCATCCCTTCACCATCCTGCCCTTCCAGCCTCTCTCCGGCACTTCACTTTCACATTGTCCACCGCCAGAACCTCCTCCAGTCCTCCCTCCATCATCACTGTGTATTTAAGTTCCTGTCTGCATTCAGTTCATTGTCCGGTATTGTTCGTGTTCGACACGCTGTCTCACCTGTTCCCGTGTATCCTGAGTCTCTACGAATAAAGAAAGTGTTTACTACGTTCTTTGTCTGTCTTCTCTGAACCAACCCGTGACGTATGACTGACAAATGTATCACACAATATGTATCACAGTTTATTTATTTGTTAAAACTGTGTAATCCAAATGGATGAAAATTGAGAATGATTGAATGAACGAACGAAAGAGACATCTGCAATATGTTGCTTGCAAATTAATTTTAATAGCGTTTAATTGAGGAAGATTCTTACCCAAGATTACAAGATAGTAATAGCGGCAAGGATTACATGCTAACCAACCAAACTTTGACCCTTTTAGATAATGGTTTGAATTACACCATCATGCAGTGTTAGCCAAATAGAAAATAGGACATTTTCATAAGTGAAAAAGTTACAGTTTCAAAAACGGCCTGTTTATACTGGTCACAGGGTGAGTGGAAAATGGTCTCGTAAAACTAAATTATGACAATATATTAAGAGCTAAAACAGTAGAATATGGCCCAACTAATTTTACAATCTCAAACAAATGCATAGCCTATGTTATCATTCATAACAGTCCTACTTCAGTATATGAATGGGTCCATTTCTTATAGTGTGCATGTGATATTAATCTTGTGCACAAAATCTAATCTGCATATAACATGAATTAAAAGAAATACATGCAGTCAAACCTGTGTTACTCAATACTAGTAAAAACTTAAATTTCTCTCTCTCTCTCTCTCTCTTTTAGGACTAATAATTCCTGAATGTCCTCAATACACTATAGCTCTGACAATGAGCAATTTGAAGACAATGTCAAGAGGAATGAAGTACACCAGACAAACTCGCAATGCTCCAGGCAACAGCTGTGAACTTAATTGAGTTTAATTCATTGTTCACTCAACAGAGGGAAAAGAAAGCAGAACTCTGATTTGAAGCAACTGAGGAAAACGAACACACTGACATGCTCTTTGAGGCAGGTTTGCTGTGACTGATCGCAAGTTCCCGATGCCCGCAAAACACATTTACACTTCAAAGAGTGCAGAATATTTGTTTAAGATATTCTGCTTTTTCTTCCTCTTTTGTGTGTATTTCTGGCAAGGTGACAACAAGAAAAAAAATCTAATCATTGAAGAAAGAAATTCGTAGACGAATGTAAACCAAGAAACAGACAAGTGTAAAAAACACTTCTCTTCTCAGACCGAACCTTTACAAAGCCTTTCACACTTGGCATTTTCAAAATAACGCCACTTGGATTTTCAGATAGATTGAAGAGGATTGTGGGAAGCCATTTCACTCAACAAAAACACACAATCCTTTTCATGGTTCTTTCTAATCCTTGACCATTAGAGACAATTCTACATGGTACTTTAGAGGAAAAAACATCCTACCAAATGCCAAGGACCAAAGTTGGGGAAAGTTACTGTGATATCTGTCAGGAGTTATAAAACAACGGAGCACACGAGACAGGAGTAGCGAAATTCATCCATAATGTTTATTCTTCACTTCCGTTCTCACACACATTACGTCAGAGCACAACAGTTCAACAGATCAGACTTCCTGTTAAAAATAGTCCCAACACAATTCCACTTATGTACACAACAGTTACTTTTAAAAGTAATGTGTTGCAATACTGTGTTACTCCATAAAAAGTAACTAATTCTGTTAGAAACCTTTTATGGAAATTAATGCTATACATTACTTTTTTCAGCTGGGCTGGCTTGTTTGTTTTTTAATAACAACAAACAAATCGTCGCTGTCTGATGAAAACCGCGTCCATTTTGCCGAATTTGAGATTTTTCGACGGATAGAATGTCCAGGTTCATTTTCGTATACAGTATGCTTCACATTATCTAAATGACCAATGAAAAGTTGTGAAATCATGTCATCTGATTTCCACGTATATCCATTTGCTGTCAAAGCTGTCAATCACGCCGCGTATCTCCCGCCCTGTGGAGGCATCTCGCCGGTCTCGTGAAGTTCGTCTCTGGAGGCTCAGCATTGGATAGCCGAATAGCTAACACTGTGAGGTAAAGTATCAGCAAACGTTTGTTTTTGACAACTGTTCTCAAGTTTATTATATATTCACAACTGTTATTTACCGGTAAATGGTCTAGATGAAGTAATTGTCCACAGGCTAACTTAGTTCTTCACAGATTAGCTTGCTTGCTAGTATGTAAATAAACTTGGTCTCATTGATAAGATTTATACTTTTTTTTTTAGTCAAACTGATCAAATTACAGCGGAGCAGAGGGATGATTTATAATGACAAACTTTTGATAATTTTATGAGAAATCTACAGACGCAAACAGACAAAGTGTAGTAAAATAAAGACCTAAATGTGTATTTCAGACTTTTTTTCACCACAAGTCTGAAAGAAGACATGTTATTGAAGACAAATATCCCAAAATCTCAAAATTGACTGATAAAAAAACCCGATGTTTTTGCCTGCCGTGCCTCGCCTTAATAAACTGAGCGTAGCCTATTCAGCTGTCATCTGAAACGCGACTTGGTCATTCTAATTAATGATCGGAAGAACGCGTATCGACCACCGTTACTGTAAAATATGCACGTATGTCCATTTAAACTTGATTTTGGTAAAATGTGGATTATATCATTACACTGGCAAGAATATGGTTACATTTAACCCTCTAGGCGCCACGGTCGAGTTTACTCGACAAGATGCGGCACTGAATAAAACGGCCGATTTTGTCAAATTGGGTGTCAAATTTCATTCGACCTCCCCTCCACTGGATGGCAGACATGTCATACTTCATCCCCGAATCAAAAAAACGTCTTGTTTCTATACAAAATGTTCGAGCTAGAGCGCATTGAATCAGTGCGATCAAAATCGGAGCTAGTGTGCGAGTGAGCCATGTTATTAGAGCCTCTCCGCAATCGCGGCGACAGTATTGTGGTGGAGACTTTGTCTAATGCCACTGGCTATGTTAGACGAGGTCGAAGTATTCATAAAACAGTTAGGAGGCAACGTGGAGGCAGGGTGAGGAGTCGCAATGACAACGACAGTAGTCCGAGCTCTGCACACTCGGCGCGCGCGCGCGCGAGGCAGATCTGGCCGCGCTGCTCGTATCATGTCACTCATGATCTGTGCGAGTGAGCGTTTGAACTAAACAGGTCTTGTCTATTTGTGTTTGTATGTCATATGAATAATATATATGTGCCCCATACATGGAATAAGAGTGCCTACTGTATTTAGTAAATGGAAAATCTCTACCACTACATGCATTCGGTTTGTTTCTACCATTCATTAGTAATGATTTACACAGTTTGTTTACTACTTACTATATACCTGAGCATTCAGTATTGTGTTATATAGCATGCAGAAGGTAATGGACATTTTGGGGGGGAAATAAGTGCTGCATTTTATCATTTAAACATGTGACTTTTCATGAAAATTCTATAATCCAAGATTGCCACCACCATATGACGTCATAATATGCAAATTAGATGGGAAAATGTAATCCCTACATGAACTTTGGGTCATCCTTAATATTTCTCTAATTTACAGAAAGTCTCTATCTTTTATCACTTTTAAGATATAGCCTTTTGAAATTAAGATGTCAAAATCGAACGTTTTAGGAAAAAACCTCTGGCGCCTAAAGGGTTAAAGATGCCGTACCAAGAATGCTACGGTCAACTGCTGTGAAATGACGCTGTTTTTTTCACTTCCTGAAAAGTAACCGTTTTGGACATACGTGAGTTTCATCGGGCAGCGACGAAATATATATTTTTGGCAAGCGTAAAGGACTTTCACACCAAAGTGAAATAAATAAGCCTCAGGCTGAAGAAAATGCTCATTTACGGCTGTACAGAGGGCACAGCTCAAACAAAAGAAAATGATGCAGAAGAAGTTCAACAATCTTACTTCAGCAGTAAAACAAAAAATGAAACATGTGATTTTTATCTAAAATCGTTTTAGCTTATTAGTGTGGTTGAATTGGATCATAGAAGGTCAGCAGCAAAGACATTGATTTATGAAGTAAGATCAAATACATAAAGTATTTTGTCTCTGCATGCACATACTCTCGATTTTATCTTGAAGGTGCAGTGTGTGATTTTTAGCGACATCTAGCGGTTTGGTTGCGAGTTTGCACTAAGGGCTAAGCCCACTGCTCACCCCTCCCTTTCGAAGAAGCTACGGTGGCTAAAACGGGACAAACATATCGTCGTCTGAGACAGCAGAGAATAGCCAGAGTAAGCCAAGAGTGTGTAACATTGTCACTGTTTCTGTACCACAGTCCATTATAAACCACATCATGGATAAAGTTTACTTACAAAGGCATAGTCAGGTGAGGATCAAGGGTCTTAATATATAATATAATAATAGTAATCAGCTGATTCTCACAAACGTAACCAGCACATTTCTCCCTACATAGCAAACCCATAATTAGGGCTGGGTACCGAGTTCGGTACTTTTTAGGTACCGACCGAATTGCCTCGGTACTACCGAGTATCGAAACATGTCTTGTTTTTCGGTACCAAATTTCGGTACCTAAGTGGTTAATCTCGTCAACGTCAGTGAAACATGCATGCAGCATGATTGGCTGTGGAGGAAAAACACTAGTTTACGCGGCTGCCCAGAGACTTGGCTTGTCGCATGTGAGGCTGTAGTGTGTGTGTGTGTGTGTTTGCCAGAAGCACGCGATGCAATATTTTCGACAAGATAATTGCTGCCAAGACCGGTAACACGGTAAATCTGATAAGGCAAAGCGGTGTGTCATACAAAGCACACCGAACGCGAATAGAGCGTTAAATAGGCGTCTATCGCGTCTAGTTAGACGCTTCAATCTTCCGCTCGAGTTCAAAACGCGTCGCCCAATTCGCATCATTCGCGACGCCCGGCGCGAATGATGCGTCTATCCCCGTCTTTGACTTTGTATCTAATCTACTAGCGCAAATAATTAAATCCGCGTTCGGTGTGAACAGTGAACACACCATTAGTAAACACTTGTTCATTAATAAACAATTAAAATATCTCCTTGCTGTTGTTTCCCGACACATCCATAATCATTAGGCTACTTTTGCCAGTGCTTTGCGGCAAGCTTGATGTGTGCGGAGCGCGAGGCATATATCCCGCCCCCTAGTAGCCTATATTTAATTTAATTCACATTTATTTGTATAGCATTTTTTCACAATACATATCGTTTCAAAGCAGCTTTACAGAAAATGAATGTGTCTAAATTACAATTTAGAGTGATCTGTTATCAGAGGTGACAGTGTAATGCATTTCTATTAATTTTCATTCAATTTCATTGTTAAACAATGCATTAAGTTAAGGAAGAAACAATGAGCTCATTGAAGTAAAGAATACATGTTGTTAAATGATTAGGAAACATAGAAAACTTCAGCATTGGTGCTTTTTTACATACTCAAAATATGAGTGTAAAAAAGTCAACAAACTGAAAAAAAAAAAAAAAAAAAATTAGGTAATGTTATATTGTTAAACAAAATTGGTATCGAAAAAAGTATCGTTCAGGAACCGGTATCGAAGTCAAGGTATCGGTATCGGTATCGAACATTTTGTTACGATACCCAGCCCTACCCATAATGCAGCGAGGGAGAAGAACCACATGCAACTATGCAACTATATATATTTTCTGACAGGGTAGTAAAAGTTTAGCTGGCTTAATATGAGCTGTTACTGTGGCTGAGCTGGTTAAAGCGTAAAGCCTTGTTTAAACTCGACGCGTCCGCATGAGCCCAAAGGTGCTTCCAAGAATGACGGGTTGGTGATTCCTGTAACATACTGTTTTACGGTCAATGACAAGAGTACTAATCAGCTGTCTCATGAACTTAACCAGCACATTTATCCCACCATAGCAAAGCCATAACACAGCGAGGGAGAGGAACTAAGTTACATGAAACAGTCCAACTACATATTTTACACCACTGACAAGGGATAAGTCACTACTCACGGTGTTTATGGCTAGCTTCTAGGTTTCTGCGGCTGGTTTCTGTAGTGCTGTTTGTTCGCGTTTGGCTACGGTAGAAACATGACGTGACAATATGTCGACCTTCATAGAAGGGGGTGCCCACGGTTATGTAGATAAAAATGTCTCATTCTAAGGTAATAAAAACATTACGGTTTATTAAGTAAGTTCTTTATACACCACTGAACACATAGTTATGGATGTCATATTGCATTTCTGTTAATAGATACTCAAAATTTTTACACATTGCACCTATAACAAGAGAGGTGTCAATAATTGGGAAAATTGGGAAAACAAAGTAACTTGCATTGCTTATTTGAAAAAGTAACTCAGATATTTTGATGTAAATTTAAAAGTAATTCATTACTTTACTAGTTACTTGAAAAAGTAAATCTTATTACGGAATTCGCGTTACTTGTAATGCGTTACCCCAACCAGTGGCGGATTTAGCAAATTGGGGGCCCAAGGCGAAGGTAGTATGGGGCCCCCCCATCCGATCTTTAAAAGAGAACAAAAAAGTTTAAAAAAAAATGCCGACCTTTGCCTAATGGTTAAGTCCGCCCCTGACCCCAACAATGCTAAAGACTAAACCAAACATGCCTATGAAAAATTTTCAAGCCATATTCTATATTTTCGTCCAAATAAACATATTGGCTCACCTGAACGTCCACAAAAGCTTCTCTATCTACTATGGGATGTCTTTACTGTGGCAGTCAGCAACAGAAGAACCAACGTCATTTCTGACGTCCATCTTTCTGCAGTCTTCACCGCAGCCTCGTAAAAACAGGACCAGGATTGACGTTATATGACATCCCATAATACCCTAGTCATGCATCGAAAGGTTGTGTAAGACGGGTAAAATCGTTATGATTAACTGCTTATTTCTTCAAGTTATTTATGCATGCCCATTACAGGAAAACATGCCTAGAGAGACACATTGATCCCATCCTTCCGGAGTAAAAATGTCTTTATTGTATTTCAGCTAAGCAGCTCCTTTATCTTGCTTACAGTATCGACATCAAAGAGGGGCTGTTTACAGACTAGAGCCGGTCCACATTGATGACTTTGATGGGACATGGAGCTGTGAGGGCTTTCTTGTGATCTGCATGCGTGTCCAGGCCCTGCTATTGGAACATCTCTTTTTTTCTTGAAAGAAAATAAAGAATTTGAAGAAAATAAATAATTAAATGAAACACATAACAAATAAAACCTCAATTAACTCACTAGTTATTGTTAGAGGAAACCAAGAGTTGATAAAAATGAAAAAAGGAAGGTCAGTCATAAGTATTTTACCTTAGTGTAACTGATAATCAGTTTACATTGTTTTTAAAGGTTATTATAAAAAAAGAGAATGGAAATGCTAAGTGTTATCTACAGTGTGATGAACTGTTTTCAGTTTACTAAGAGCCAGAGCTCTGTACAGCTCAATGGAAATTAAATGTCTGTTTATTGACGCAATTGAGGAGGTCTATAATAAACTTGGAGAACAGTATCTGTTAGCAAAACATGGCTACTTTTTAATGGCTGTCAATGGAGAAAGATGCTTTCTGGAGGCAGATGGTGTACCAGTGAGGGCTAATAGGGCCATGCTAACCAGTATAAAATATTATGTGTCAATGGTTGCAGTCCAAAAGTTTGCTGTCTGCTCATATACAGTATATACTCGCCAAAGCCAATTTTATTTGCATTTTTAATTTGTGAGTGTGGCGAGCAGGACGAGGCCGAGTGACGTGAGAGCGGCGCGGTACCGGTGCGTCTCACAGGTGTTGCTCATTACCACTCACGCCACTGGCCTCATGCCGCTCTCACCTCACTCGGCCTCGTCCTGCTCGCCACAGTGAGTGTTAATTTTGGACCCTGGATTGGACAGAAAGAGGGGTAGAGAATGAACACACTGTGGCTATTCCACTCCCACAAAATAAAAACTCAGTCTTTGCCTTGCCAAACAAGAGGACCTATTTACATTCGTGTGGGTTTGTGCTTCCTACTTACAGATGGAATGACTAGGATCTGCATGACTAAAAAAGCTTTCATACTGCAATCAGCCACCCGACACACTCTGCCAAACAAAGCCATCAATATACACACTCATTTCACCTGGTTAGTGCAGAATACTTTGACACACACTTTGCGTGAACACCATTTTATATCACTCTGCTCTTTCATGTGGATATCTCGCCATCTGGCTAACTGGACTTATTTCTCGACAATTCTCGACTCATAGCAGGAGAAAACAGCTAATAGGATCTTCGGGATGATTTACGGCACATCCGAAATATTGTGTGATAAAGGGAGTTTAATATCACTGGTCATCCATCTTCAGATTTGTGATGTAGTGGTGCAACATTTAGAGGGGTTCATAACTGTAATATCACGTAGATAATACAGTATCAAGGCATGATTTCACTGGAAAAGATTAAATCATACTGTATCTTAGTGAGACTTTGAGGAAATATCAAACCAAATACGATTCACATCAATCGGCTTTATATTTTGCTGACATACTGGATAACAGCAATTGCAGTGCTAAAATTGGGGTTTTGCATTGGCTGACATCATTCTATTAAAATATCCTGTATCTTTTTAGGTTATCATATTTATTTTCTGTCCATGTTGGCCTAAAACTTCAACTTTATCCAGAAAGAGACCATATAGGCAAACTTTACAGAAAATATCAGAAATGGAGAGGATCTGGGAGTCGACACATCACCACAGCAGTTCTTCCTCAAAACTATATTGTCAGTATGACATACTACAACTATCTGCTCTGCTACATAAAGCAGCCACTAACTGAGATTGATGTAGATGAGTCCTCAGAGCTGGTCAGATTCTCCCACTTATATTTGGGAAATCAGTATGCGCTCTGAATTTCTAAAACAGCGTGTGATGTTAATGATATTACATCAGTCAAATGAATGGTGTTAAATGTAGGGATATGATATATGACTACGGATATATGGCCTATGGCGATACCAATTTCTAGAGAACAGGGTGGCTGATGCCAATATAATAGTGATTCATACATAATAAAATTTAATGTAGAACACATGTTTTTGAAAGAAGTCTCTTAAGCTCATCAAAGCTGCATTTATTTGTTCGAAAATACAGTAAAAACAGTAATATTGTAACAATTTTAATATAATTAAAAATGTAATTCTTTCCTGTGATGCGAAACTTAATTTTCAGCATAATTACTCAGGTCTTCAGTGTCACATGATCATTCATAAATCATTATAATATACTGATTTAATGCTCAAGAAACATTTCTTATTATCATCAATGTTGAAAACAGTTGTGCTGCTTAAAATGTTTAAGGAAACTGTGATACTGTCACGAATCTGGTATATGCACTTCTGGTTGGTCACCACCATAGGTCACCCACTCACAGCATGGACTCTTGCACTTCACTACAATTCCCCTCATTCATTGCTTTGACGACACACACACAGCTGATTCCACTAATCACGCTCACACCTGAGAACGTCTCAGGTTACGACTGTAACCATAGTTCCCTGAGAAAGGGAACGAGATGATGTATCGATGCCGCTTTGGGAACGCCCCCAGCGTGAATGTGTCTGAGCATCAATGTCAACTAGTCCAATGGAAAGAATGAGCGTCACGGGCAGGTGACGTCATGACCAGGAAGGGATAAAAGCACATCCGGTGCAACCCGGCATTAGCTTCAAAAATGTCGAAGCAAGCCGATCACAGGGATGCAGGAAGTATGGCAGGGAGATGCATCGTCTCGTTCCCTTTCTCAGGGAACTATGGTTACAGTCGTAACCTGAGACGTTCCCTTTCGAGGGAACTTGCGATGCATCGATGACGCTTTGGGAACGAGAATACCCAAAACGCCAGAATTCCAAGTACCTGAGTGTTGGTCTGATGAAACTAAGCACTAAGCACCTGAGAACCTGGGGCAGCATCCAGGTTTAAGCTGTAAAACCTAACGAATGTGAGCGGCGAGGACCAGCCTGCCGCATCACAAACGTCTTGAAGAGAAACTCCAAATAATAAGGCTTTAGAGGCCGCCATACGCCTCATAGAATGAGCTCTGACCGCCAAAGGACACGGCTGGTCAGAGTACTTGTATGCAAGTGAAATAGCCTCAACTATCCACTTACTAACTGTCTGTTTAGAAGCAGGAAGACCCTTCTTAGGTGGTCCAAAGCAAATAATTAACTGGTCGGACTTCCTCATAGAAGACGTCCGATGAACATAAGTATCCAGTGCTCGCACTGGACACAAGAGGTTTAGCCTTTCCTGGTCCGCAGATGTAAAAGGAGGAGGACAGAAAGTCTGCAGCACAATAGGCCTTGGAATCATGGTCGGCACTTTAGGGACGTATCCCTGTTTTGGATATAAAAATGCCTTGACCATCCCCGGTGCAAACTCAAGGCAAGTGGGGGAAACCGAAAGGGCCTGAAGGTCTCCAACTCTCTTGAGGGACGAAATAGCTAGCAGAAAGATAGTCTTAAGGGTAAGAAATTTCTCTGAAACCGAATCTAAGGGCTCGAATGGAGCCCTAGACAGGCCTTCTAGTACTATTGCCAAATCCCAAGCTGGCACCCTAGTGCGAGTTGCAGGCCTCAGCCTCAATGTGCCACCAAGGAAACGTGTAATCAGGGGGTCTCGACCCAACGATGTACCCCCCACCAGGGCGTGGTAAGCTGCAATGGCCGCCACGTAGACCTTAAGCGTGGAAGGACATAGACCTGACGTAAAGCGCTCCTGCAAGAACTCGAGTACTGTGTTCACAGAACAGTTAACCGGATCCCACTGATGTCGGTGACACCATACAGAAACAACTTTCCATTTCAGCGCATATAGTTTCCTAGTAGCTGGAGCTCTGGAGCTTAGAATGGTCTCAACAACCTCAGTTGAGAGACCACTCTATATGAGTTGGGCCCCCTCAGAGGCCAAACCCACAGGTTCCAAATCTCTGGTCGGGGGTGAAATTTTGTGCCCTCGGCCTGAGACAGAAGGTCTCTCCTGATCGGGATCTCCAAGGGAGGACCGTCTAAGAGATGGATCAGGTCCGCAAACCAGATCCGACTCGGCCAGCGTGGTGCTACTAGCAGTAGGCTTATTCCGTACTGGCGGACTCGCTCCAGAACTCCTGGGAGCAGAGCAACAGGGGGAAATGCGTACAGACGTAGCCTCGGCCACGTCTGCACCATAGCATCCAGCCCCAGGGGGGCTGGGTGAGTAAGGGAGAACCAAAGTGGACAGTGCGTCGTATGCTGAGACGCAAACAGATCCACCTCTGCTTGGCCGTAAAACTCCCAAATTTTCTCCACCACCTCGGGGTGGAGTCTCCAGTCCCCTGGCCTCAGCTCCTGCCTCGACAGGATGTCTGCCCCAATATTCTGGTCGCCAGGAATATACACTGCCCTCAGGGAGAGTACCTTCCCCAGAGACCACAGGAGGATCTGGTGCGCCAGCTTGCAAAGCGGACGCGACCGCAGACCCCCCTGACGGTTCAGATAAGAGACCACCGATGTGTTGTCTGTACGGACGAGCACATGATGGCCCCTCAGGTCTGGGAGGAACTGTTTCAACGCATTGAAGACAGCCATCATCTCCAAGCAATTTCTGTGCCAAGAAAGATGATGACCCCTCCAAAGACCCTGAACCGAGCGGCCTTCCATTACCGCTCCCCAGCCGGTAAGGGAAGCATCTGTCGAGATCGCAACTCGATGGAAAGAGCTCCCAACACCGGACCCTGGGTTAAGAACCAGTGTTTCTTCCATATAAGCAAGGCGCGGAGACACCGCCGCGCGATCTTGATTACACGAAATGGGTTTCCCCTCGGGGAGAACCCTCTGGTCCTGAGCCACCACTGTAAAGGTCTCATGTACAGCAGGCCAAAAGGAATCACGTTGGACGCTGCTGCCAAGAGACCCAACAGTCTCTCGAACTGTTTTACAGTGCGTGACTGGCCCAGCCTCAGCTCCCCTGTGGCTGCCAGGATAGCAGCTACACGAACGGGCGATAGAGTGGCCCGCATCGTCACTGAATCCCATACCACACCAAGGAAAGTGGTTCTCTGTACTGGAGAAAGAACACTCTTCTTGGCATTGAGCCTCAACCCCAACATCTGCATATGAGCGAGAACGACACCTCGGTGCCGAACCGCCAACTGCTCTGATTCCGCTAGAATCAGCCAGTCGTCGATGTAGTTCAGAATACGTATGCCCTGAAGCCTGAGAGGGGCTAAAGCTGCATCTACGCATTTCGTGAACGTGCGGGGTGCTAGAGCTAGACCGAAAGGAAGTACCCGATACTGGTATTCTTTGCCCCCAAAAGAAAACCTTAGGAACTTCTTGTGCTGAGGGAGGATGGAGACATGGAAGTAAGCGTCCTTCAAATCTATCGTGACAAACCAGTCCTCGGATCTGATTTGAGTCACGATCTGTTTGAGTGTCAGCATCTTGAACTTGAGTTTCTGTACTGAACGATTCAACAGACGAAGATCTAAAATGGGACGCAACCCTCCATCCTTTTTCGGAACAATGAAATAACGGCTGTAAAAACCCGACTCTCTGTCGGGTGAGTACACCTGTTCCATAGCTTCCTTTGCTAACAGGGCCTTTACCTCTTGCTCCATTACCAGAGCCTGCTCGGGATGCACTACTGTGAGCAACACCCCGCTGTAGCGAGGAGGACGAGAACCAAACTGGATTCTGTATCCTTTCTCTACAATCTGCAGGACCCAACGAGAAATATTTGGCAGAAGCTTCCACGCTGCCAGAAAATCTACTAAGGGAACCAGCCTCTAGAGGCTGGTCTCTGGTGTTAACGAGACAGCCAGTTCTGGAGCCTCAAACATAATGGCAGGAACTACCTGAACTGGCTGCTCTAAAACCCCCCTCAGAGGACGCGAATCCGATGCAGTGCCGCAGCATAGCATCAGCGACTCGCTGGAGACCGCTGCGCCCCGAAGCACCAAGGGTGGCGGGGTTGGCAGAACGGTCCCGTGAGGACCCTGAAGTGTGAAAGGGCACCGTATTCTGAGGTGTACACCGCTCCACTTCGGTCGGGGCTGTCCTCACAGGTCTGACGCCAGTGACGTCAGGACCTTTTCTTTTGAGCCGAAGTCTTCTTCGCCTGAAGAACGGTCCTCAGATCCGGCTTCGGCTTAGAAGACTTCGACTGAGAGTGTTGCGTCTGTTTCCATTGTTTATGTGGAGGTGTACGAGACGAAACACTCTGCTTTTGTTGCGCACGATATGAGGAGCTCGACGGCTGGGGCTGCTCACGCCCAGCAGCCCCAGGGGGCTGGACACGGCGAGGGAGAAACTTTTTAAAAGCCTCCGCTTGCTTCTTTGACTCTTGAAATCTCTCGACGACCGCATTGACTGCGTCGCCGAAGAGACCAGAAGGCTCAAGCGGAGCATCTAATAAAAAGGCCCGGTCTTTTTCTCTTATTTCGGCCAGATTTAACCAAAGGTGTCTCTCAGTAGCTACAAGGGCTGCCATAGACCGCCCAATTGCTCTAGCGGTCTCCTTTGTAGCTCTGAGAGACGGTTTGGTGGCCCGACGAAGTTCTCGAATTTCGGCAGGACCAACTCCCTCACTCTTATCCAAATCCCCCAGCAAATCAGCCTGGTAAGCCTGGAGCACCGCCATAGTGTGCAGACATGCTCCAGCCTGACCTGCTGCCGTATAGGCTTTGCCCACTAAACCCGATGTTGCTTTAAGTAGTAGTAGTAGTAGTAGTAGTATACTTTATTATCCTCAAGAGGAAATTTGTTTTGGACTACATGATTGCTGCATGTACATAGACATATACAATATACAAATTGTAGAATTTGAGCAGTCTAAAAGAGCGGTCTAGTGGGCAAAGCTGAGGCCTTCAGAGACGATGCTGGGCCAGGTGAAAGATAGCTCGCGAGCCTCTGTTCAGCCTGGGGCATCGCCTCATAACCGTACTCTTTCAGCCCTCTTATACCTGAATATAAATTAACTTGAGGGCTGAAAAGTCGTGATGAGTACGGTTTATCCCATGATCTAGATAACTCATTATGCAAATCAGGAAAAAAGGGAAGGCCTCGTGGTGGAGATGATGTCGCTGAAGAAAGGAAACGCTCGTCTAATTTACTTTTGGGACGAGCGCCCCTTTTCTCTGCTGGCCATTCAATATTTAATTTTTCTACAGCCCTTGACATCACATCCACCAGCTCCTCATATGCTGGGGAAACAGGTGGCGAATCTCTTTCCCCAGTGTGTGTGCTCGAACTTTCCATACTCATCATATCAACCTCCTCAGAGGAAGAACAATGAAGTAATGGAGGGCTCTCTCCCCGGGCGGAAGAAGCCGCAGAGCGGGCTTCCGACACCGGGGGGAGAGCACTGGATCCTCCGGATAAGGAAGGAGAAAAGGCCCTCGGACCCGTCTCCAACCCCTCCGAAAGATCCTTTTGCGATCCCCAGGAATGCATTCTCCATGCTGCCTCGGCAACAGCGGGTCCTGCACCCTGAGGATCGCGAGCCTGACCACTCTCGTCAAAGAGTGACAGGCGAGAGCGGAGCATGCGAAGCGGAAGCATCTCACAATGCTGCCACTCAGCCCCCTCGAAGGCTGAGACCGCATGCTCCACTCCCAAACAAATAACACAAAGCTCGTGTGTGTCCCCACCCGTTAAATAACGCGGACAGGGAGAAGCACACTGCTTGTACATTTGTTTCGCCATAACTCTTTCCAAAATAAATGCAACAGACAACAATAAATAGACAGAGACAGAGTAACACAGATCGCTTGCTGAGACACAGAAGCTAATGCCGGGTTGCACCGGATGTGCTTTTATCCCTTCCTGGTCATGACGTCACCCGCCCGTGACGCTCATTCTTTCCATTGGACTAGTTGACATTGATGCTCAGATGCATTCACGCTGGGGGCGTTCCCAAAGCGTCATCGATGCATCGCGAGTTCCCTCAAAAGGGAACTTTCTCACACTCTTTATAAGCCTTGGACTTTCTCTCCCTGGGGCCAAGTATTGTGTTGCGTTTAGCACTCCCCTAGTGTTAGCTTCTCTACAGAGCCCATCCAGTGATCTCAGTCTTGCCTTGTCCTTTGTGTTTTCCTGTGTTCTGAATCATGCCTGTGTTTCCTGGATTCACCCTTAGCCTAGCCCTTTGGACTCTGTTTGTACCTCATTTGGATTATTGCTGTTTACCTGGAATATCTCTCTTTGCCTTGCCCCCTGTTGGATATTGTTCGCCGATCGTCTACCCACGCTTGCCCTAAAGATTACTCTGTGTCATGCCTCTGCCATACCTGTTTGCTGTTTATTGACCTTGCCTGCATTATGACCATGTTTAAGAATAAAGCCTTGCATATGGATCCGCACGTCTCTCGTCTTGTTCGGCCTGTTACAGAATACTCGGCCCCAGGGATCCAGCGGCTTTCCCTGTGGATAATGGCCAGGTATGGGCATTAATGTGTGGAATATTATTAAACCTTGAGCAGGGCTTTTATTATATATAAGAGTATTTAGATCTCGCCTATTTTTCTGATATGCCGGACTGTGTGCTCATAAATTCTTTTGTGAGGGCATTAATCAACCGCTCAAATCACGTTTAATCCGTGAGGGTCCCCGTTCAACTCTCAGTCAGTTTATGGACCATGCTTTGTTGACTGTTGGTTCGGCGTTTACTGTGGGTGTCGCAGAGGAACGCGACTCCGCACTTACTCAGGTAATGGCGGCCGTACCACAGCACGCTCACAAGATGGTGGACACCAACATCCAGTTCTGTCATAGCTACCAATCATGAGTCGAGCCAAGTCACAGTTGATCGTCATGAGTCAAGCCAAGTCACAGTTGATCGTCATGAGTCAAGCCAAGTCAGAGTTGACCGTCATGAGTCAAGCCAAGTCAGAGTTGACCGTCATGAGTCAAGCCAAGTCACAGTTGATCGTCATGAGTCAAGCCAAGTCACAGTTGATCGTCATGAGTCATGCCAAGTCACAGTTGATCGTCATGAGTCAAGCCAAGGCACAGTTGATCGTCATGAGTCTATGGAAGTAAAATAATGTCAAATGTTTTTGAAACAAAAAGCATGTTGAATTGCACCAATTGAAAAAAAATATGCATTGCGTTAACCATGCTTGTATTTTAATCCATTGTATTTTTAAGGCTTGCATTTTTATGGGCTGAAATTCAACATGGTTGAATATTTAAGCTGTGAATATTTGAATTAAAAACATTTCAAACACATTTTCAATATTAAAAATTCAATAATCCATATTCACCTTTCATATTTCACTTCCAAAATTTTCAAACTGTTTAAAAATACAACCTATAATATTCAACAGGCAAATTTCGGTCCATTTTAATTCGCCTTGAAAATTCGCTTCCACAAATTCAGTGGTTCAAATTCGACAGTAAATTCAACGTCGACATCCAGGAACTGCAGGAAAAGCAGTAGATTACCGATCATAATCTCCATCTGCTGTAGTCGGCTTTACCAGCAGGGGGTGCACGCGCGTGTTGACAAGCACCAAAGCAACAGGAGAGGCCTTCACAAAACGTCATTTGCTGAAATGGACAGAGCGATGAGTACGAGTTATAATTTATGTGTGTGGAAAAGGTTGATTAAGACACAAAACACACGAGCGTTTACTCAAGTGTCTTATGAGACTTATTTTTACCCCAGTGCAAAGTAAGGTGATTTGTCCACTGCAAAACTAAATTCTCTCGCCGTTGGCATTGATATTAAGTTTTAGTAAAACAACTGTAATACACTGAGACAGAGGGAATTGTTTGTTTTAGTCACTATGACGGAATACTAAATTGATGGCTGGGTTTTACATGATGGCAAAGGCAATTTTATTTAAATATAGCATCATTAAATACAACCAAATTACAATTATAAATTAAATTCAGCAATTATAAATTAAAAATTACATCTCTACCATGATATCTGGTAATCTCTGTGTATAACGTGAATTGTCTCCGCTATTATCCAGGGCTGCGTAGAATACAGTAGGGGTATTTGTCATCTTATTTTATATCTTTTTGTCCATTTGGAGCGCGCGTCACGTCACCTATTAGCGTCGCGCCTGCCACAAGATCTCTCACTGTTTACATGAACCAGACACTCCGATGAGAGCACATAAAGTGCAATCCATCTCTTATTTACCATTTTTCATCTTATCGTATATTTTATTCGCTCCTTTGCCCATATTGGAGCGCGTCTCGTGGCTCTTACTAGCGTCGGGCCAGCCACACTATCTCTCACTGTTTTAATCTACCAGACACTCCGATTGATGCACGAAAACACAAAGCCAATGTAATCCTGCTCTTAGTTACCCTTCTGACATCTTATCTTATATTTTATTTGCTCGTTTGTCCCATAGAGCGCGTTTCGTGGCGGGCCAGCCACAAGATCTCTCCCTATTACAGTTGCCTGATTCTCCGATTGACATTCTGAAGGAGAATGATTTTGACCACTCCATTACGTTTTGTTTTTTATAAAGCCTTTCTTTAAAGTGAATTTCGTTTTTAATAAATTATATCTTATTTTCAATCATGACATATAGGCATAGCAATAAAATCATGAAATTTTTGTATTGCACATTTCTCACAGGCATGATAAATACATCAAGGTAGAAATGTCTAGCCAACTTTTAAACGAAACAATTCAAAACAAAAATAAATAGACTACTCTCAGATAATGTAATCCGTATGAAATGAGCATTTCTCTCGGCGCGTTCACTACTGCGAAGATGACTCCAATACGACGCGCGCTCCATTATGGACAAAAAGAGCGAATAAAATAAGATGACAAATAGATAGGCTACATAAGAGCAGGTCAGGATTGCACTGTCTGTTTGCACATGTGCATCAATCGGAGTGTCTGGTAGATTAAAACAGTGAGAGATCGTGTGGCTGGCCCGACGCTTAGTAAGAGCCACGAGACGCGCTCCAATACGGGCAAAGGAGCGAATAAAATATACGATAAGATGAAAAAATGGTAAATAAGAGATGGATTGCACTTTATGTGCTCTCATTGGAGTGTCTGGTTCATGTAAACAGTGAGAGATCTTGTGGCAGGCGCGACGCTAATAGGTGACGTGACGCGCGCTCCAAATGGACAAAAAGATATAAAATAAGATGACAAATACCCCTACTGTAGCCTACGCAGCGAGATACCCCTCGCTGCAGACTGTAGCGCGGTGACGTCATGTACACACGTCACGTATGTACGTCACGTATGTGTTACCACGCATGTGCAAAGTAGACGCATGTGCGCACGCGCAAATTATACGCATTTGCGCACGCGCAGTTCATTACAATCACTTCCGGCGATGGATTCGATGGCAGTAAGTCAATAAGCATTATTTATGCTGTTTTAACAATTGGTCTTTTGTGTTAACGGCTTTTAATTGTAAGAGATTCTATAGAGCGCGCCATAAATGTTTTAGATTTTACAAAAAAAAATATTATATGTTTTATGATCTCATATTATCAAAATGACTTCAGGGAGTTTCAGCGAGTCTTAAAATGATATGTAGTTTAAACAAATTAAGGCTTGAAAGATGTCTTCAAATAGAGCAGAAAGACTTAAATTAATCAAGTAATGTAGTTGATTGTTGCATCCATTGCAAAAGAAATGTTGTTCCTCAGTATCAGATCGTACTGTAAAAGTTACATTCATGAATGTAGTGAGTGTACTGTAAGTTATGTTAAATACATTTGTGGTGAAATTAATTAAAAAGTAATGGAGTTGAACATTGTATTTTCAAATAAGATTCATTGTGATTCTCCTTAGTTGTTTTTTATCATTTAGACAGCATAACTTTGTTTTTGTTTTTAACTAGTTTATGTTGTTCATAAACAAAGAAAAGTTTCTTAGATACTTTACAGACAAAGCCAATAACTTTGTTTAATATATATATATATATATAAATTCCTTGTATGACTCTGTACTATATTAATGCCTTTCTTCAAAATGATTCAATATTGTTTGTTCTGTATTTTATCTAAATTAGGTGTTGTACTGTGCATTTTCCAGCAATACAAGCAAGAGTTCCAGGTGCCCTACTCGTTAACTTTGTGCTTGCACTGCAAAATAGAAGGACTGCCCACCTGATGGCAGAAGGGGAATCCTGCGTTGATTTGGAGGTTGATTAGGAGGTTGAGGGCTATTGCTCAGTTGATTGTTTTTTCAATGATGGAGGGAAATTTCAAGCTGAGTAGGTGTGTGTGTGAGTCTGTCTCTCTCTCTGTTTCTCTCTCTCTCTCTCTCTGTGTCTCTGTCTCTGTCTGTCTGTCTCTGTGTGTGTGTGTGTGTGTGTGTGTCTGTCTCTGTGCTCGTGTGTGTGTGTGTCTGTCTCTGTGCTCGTGTGTGTGTCTTTCTGTCTGTCTGTCTCTGTGTGAGTGTGTGTCTGTCTGTCTGTGTGTGTGTGTACAGATGTATGTGATTATCTGTATTTGTACATATTTCTTTTACACAATTATCTTTGTTTTGAAATAAAAGTTATGACTGTTATGAGTTTGTTTTTTTGAGTTGGCATGCATAATATCGGATACAGAGATTGACAATGTACTGTATGTAGTTGGTTTAACTTCAAACTACTTTATTGGAATAAATGTTTTATGATAGCCTATAATGCACAAAAATAAACAATTATTAACTATTAAAGGGGAATGATTAAAATGAGAAATATATAAGGTGCCTTGAGTGTTTACAGTAATTTTGTCATTTACAAAGTGAAGTGCAACAGAATGTGAAAATAAACTTTAAATAAAATACTACACAGATATTACACAATAATACATTCTGAAATTTCTTATAAGTTTACCTTAAATCAGGCATAGTTAAAACTATGGATGTGTGTTGTACTTCTTTTTGCTGCTTTCATTATTACTTTAGTTTTTTAATACATTAACATTTTTTTTAAATATTATGTCAAATTAACGCGGGGCGTCAAAACACGTGACGTAACCGCGTAACGCGCATGCGCTGTCACCGCGATATGGCGCATGCGTGGTAACATACGTGACGTACGTACGTGACGTATTGTATATACTTGACGTCACCGCGCTACAGTCTGCAGCGAGGAGTACTTGTACGCAGCCCTGGATAATGGCGGAGACAATTAACGTTATAACACAGAGATGACCAGATATCATGGTAGAGATCTAATTTTTAATTGCTGAATTTAATTTATAATTGTAATTGGGTTGTATTTAATGATGCTATATTTAAATAAAATTGCCTTTGCCAAAACCCAGCCATCAATTTAGTATTCCGTCATAGTGACTAAAACAAACAATTCACTCTGTGTCAGTGTATTACAGTTGTTTTACTAAAAGTTAATATCAATGGCAACGGCGAGAGAATTTAGTTTTGCAGTGGACAAATCACCTTACTTTGCACGGGGGTAAAAATAAGTCTCATAAGACACTTGAGTAAACGCTCGTGTGTTTTGTGTCTTAATCAACCTTTTCCATACACATATAAATTATAACTCCGTTCTGTCCATTTCAGCAAATGACGTTTTGTGAAGGCCTCTCCTGTTGCTTTGGTGCTTGTCAACACGCGCGTGCACCCCCTGCTGGTAAAGCCGACTACAGCAGATGGAGATTATGATCGGTAATCTACTGCTTTTCCTGCAGTTCCTGGATGTTGACGTTGAATTTACTGTCGAATTTGTACCACTGAATTTGTGGAAGCGAATTTTCAAGGCGAAATAAAATGGACTGAAATTTGCCTGTTGAATATTATAGGTTGTATTTTTAAACAGTTTGAAAATTTTGGAAGTGAAATATGAAAGGTGAATATGGATTATTGAATTTTTAATATTGAAAATGTGTTTGAAATGTTTTTAATTCAAATATTCACAGCTTAAATATTCAACCATGTTGAATTTCAGCCCATAAAAATGCAAGCCTTAAAAATA